>OX438657.1:12182660-12782660 GCA_949316385.1 Globia sparganii | reverse complement strand
AAAAATTTAATATGTCACTTGTTTTGACGGATCAACTACTTGCAGACTGGCTCGTATCTTTGTTGACGGACTTAAAGAGTAAACAGCACAACAATTTACGACGTATTTTGTTCAAATACTTAACCCAGAGTAAAAAATCGGCACACAAAAAAACTAATAGCAAACTTTATTTTTTATGAAATAAACTTTAAATATAAAGTAAAAAACCGTAATAAATGGTCAATATGTAAGCTAACAATGATGTCAACAACACCAATAAATACATAAAATCGCGCCTTCAAATAGATCAATTTGAATTGTATTATTATTATCTACATAAACAGGGTTATTGGTAAAACACTAACAACCTTGCAGGACTGGGATTACTAACAGAATATGTAACAACTTTTGTTCTATGACTTTACGAATACTATGTTTTACAAATAACCCTGAATAAATAGATGTCCTCTAAAATAATGTTAAAGGGGAATATTTCTGCGTTTTGAATACCTATCTATATACTTTCGTATACCAGGAACGTGGATCTACGCAATACACAGTGGCTTTTTAATTGTTTCTGTAATTACGGCATTCAACCGGTTAAAAAACTATTAAACTCTGATTTTTAATTAGCTAGAATGACAGGTGTGATCGAACTTTTTTGTCATGTCGACATTAAATGCATAAAAATACTGTTATTTTAGTCTAGCAAATCAAAAATCTGAGTTTAATCCGTAGCTTTTTTCAGTTTCAGCCACTTTCAATATTTTGGATTACTTTTACGGATCATTTTATGTAACTTCGCATGGTACCTAGCTGCTTATTTTAATACGAAGCTTTTAAGTAGTTATATGTAAATAGTTAATGATAAGACGAACGTACCGATATATGAAGTTCTGTCTTAATTATATGAGCCCTGCGCCGCGTCAATCTTGAGGACAAGGCGCGAAGTAATAATAGTTTGTATCCTAGCAAAGAGATGCTGCTGCTCAGTTGCATTCCTAGACCCTCAGTTGTAACTGTAGTTCTTTAGCTACTATATTTTAATAATAAAATAATAAAAACTTTATTAAGTTCAGAAAAAAAAAACACGGTACAATATTTTTAAAAAAAACTAGTAACAGATTACAAAGGTGCCTTAGGTCATTTTACAAAAGCCCTGAAACCCACATTAGGATTCCCTGTGTCGTGTGGTTTCCTACATCGACGCGGATGGAGTCGCATGCACAGCTAGTTATTGCAATAAATGAAGCGGTTTTTTAGCGTATCAACAAGTATGTGCTCATAGATTAGGTATGTTTGATGAAGACTTGAGAGGTTTTGTTTTAATGACATTAAAGTGCCAGTGAAAATAAAGTTGTGTGCCACTTATATAATTGACGAGCCTGTAAGCATTGATTTAAAAAAAATCGTGATTGTTCTATTGAAAAATGAGAGAAACAACTCGTAAGCGAGCCCAGATAAATAGGAAAATTGATAATTAGTCTCACAAAACGATTATCAATATTTTGGTAAAGTTCCTGCCTTACTGCTATGGCAGTCAATGGAATATAGGTTTTGCAAATAATGTGCATGATATGTGACGCTTCACGCCTGGATTTGGAGCTCACGACTGTTTAGTTACGTAATATTTACATAACTAAACAGTCGTGAGCTCCTATATGACGGCAAATCGACACCTCCATGGAATAACATCGTAACTCACTTTTTGTGATTTTACAGGAGAGCGATTTTAAAGTTTGGAAAATTATAGCATACTCAAAACACCCCGTACAATTTTTAAAGCTGGCTCTATTTAATATAGTTTAGGCGGACTATAAATAATTATGGTTAAGTTGTAAAAGAAAAATTGTTTTCATGGGCTTTCATGGCTTATGTGAAAAACAAAACAGTGAAATGACATATAAGTTACGAGGACAAACATTGTATGTCTGAGTTACAATTTAGTTTTTTTGTAGTTTAATTTATTTTTGTGGTCAGATAATTGTAACTCCAAGGTGTTAAGTTAAATAAATTTTAGAAACGAAAGGGAATAGAATTACAATGATATCGAAATAATTCACGTAAAAATGAACATTTTATAGAACTAAGAATATCCATATATAATGAATATTGTACAAAACAATAGTAAACAAAATCAGACAAAAAAAATGTTACCCTATACTATCCCACTGCTAGGCAAATGTCTTCCCCCAACCTAAGAAATATATTTGATAAAATTATACGAATTATATTCGCGAATAAATTGCTTCGTTCATTATACAATATATGCAACTAATTAACGTTCTATATGTGCATATTAACAATATTGATTAAACATAAATTATTCTTGATTATATTTTATGTTTAGATTACCGTTTACGATATTTTTATTATTTAAATATTGTTTAACCAGTTACTAAAGTCTTGAAGACATTGGGGTTTATATAGAAACAATAATGTTAAGTGACGTTCAAGCGTCAAAAATTTATGGTTAAACAGTCGCTAATCACTACTTTACTTACTTATGAATAAAGAGGATTATTAATAATATTATTTTCAAAAAATATTACTTCACGTTTAGTTATGTAATAAAAAATAAAGTTCCGATATTGATGAAATTCCTGTCTCCTTATACTAAGTAAGAATCATTTGGTATGTACGTAACTGAAAATAACACGTTTTTCATAAAGTATGAAATCCTTTATGTTGTGCTGTTGTCACCAACATAATATTTTAACATGCACTTTAAAGCCATATTATTTATTATTGTGATGAAAACATTCGCACGTATATATGAAACAACATTGCAAATATGTACATGCCAGATAGAAAAACGTTTTTGATTAGATTCACCTAATTCTGAATATTTTTGGTTGCTCATGTAATTTTTAACCGACTTCCAAAAAGGAGGAGGTTATATGTTCGACTTTATGTATGTTTTTTTTATGTATGTCCACCGATTTCTCCGTAAATTGTGGACCGGTTTTAAAAATTCTTTTTTTTTTTTGAAAGGGTATGCTCCCGAGGTGGTCCCATTGTCACTAAGTCGGAATATGATGAGGCAATCCCATGGAAATCGAGGGTAACCCTCAAATTTTATAGGCACACCTATAGCGATTTGGGTATTTTTTATAGTAACTCGTGCATTTGCTCTTGGAAAGCACCATTTGTTGAAGTGAAACTGATGATGAAGACCACAGATGGCCATCGGAACTACTCAATAATAAGTAATTCACGGGTTCACGGGTTCGGGCATAACTCCGTCATTTATAAACGGATTTGCAAAATTTTTTTTTTTGTTTTTAAGAAGTGTATTTCGAAATAGTTCCACTTAAATTTTGTAAAGATCTGATGATTAGTTTCGGAGACAGACAACGGAACTCTTCAATAAATGCCAGCAAATCAACCGCGTTTGCTGCTATCGCATATGTTTGCATTGTTTACTTAATCACACAACATAACATCGCGCCTGTACCCTCCAAAGGGGTACGCAGTAAGTGACAACTAGTCACAAAGATCCACGAATGACAGCCGGGACCAACCAAAACCGAAAAAATATTGTTTACAGCCTACAGCATGATGGCCCGACTGGAGTATACTAGTAGGTCTGTATAATGATTTTAAACATTGCATGAGATCTTATTAAAGTTTTGTATAAAGTACAATAACGATACGAAAATAATTAATTCTTTAGTGACTCAAGAATTTCCTTGAAACTTCATATTTTCTATTCTTTAATGCAACATTCAACCACTTCCTACATTTCTATAAGAGCCTACTTACGGCATCCATTGATTTTTAAGTGACCTTGATTACGGCGGTAATTGTAAGATAAACATTCAATACTTAACACTGACCTTTGTCAATTAGTTGGAGTATTCGATTTGTTCCTCAAGATCAGCCGTTATTATATTATTTTACCTAGTATTCGAATTGTTTATGAAAATTCAAGGGTTTCGTCATTGCTATATTACTAAAATCGATGCATGTAAGGTATCTCCGATTTTATACAACGACTTATAGATATATGCAAATATACTCACGAATTTGTATTCAAATCACATGTTTTGTTTTAGATAAACCTAGGGCGATTGTTCTTCGTGCAATGCCCAGACATGTGAAGTAAATTCTTTGTCACGAACAGACGTAGGTACTACCAAAAAAGTGAGCGACACTTTCTTACCTGTGTGTTGGTTTTTATTCTTCCATCTATTAACTACAGTTCTATCTTGTTTTGGATCATCATCACAAAGAGGTCTGTTATTAAATTGATGTTCATAAGAAAATTGATGTTTAACAATTTAACAAAAACAAAAGCACTTCACAGAAAACTCTGACCCGCGCGCACTTCGAAAGTTAGTGATAAGGTTATATAATATTCATGAACCTGTGTGCTTTACAAAATAAATAATAAAAGTTTATTTCGGAACAATAACACAAGACTTAAGAACAACAAGTAACACGATGATAGCTGCAAAAGTATAAACTGCTACGCAGCTAACAACGCCATTCTCCAGATACAGAATGGAATGATGTTCTATGCAAACAGTTCTTAATATGTAATTAAGTTAATTTAGATTAAGTTAATAATACAAACAAAAAATACGACAAAAATAAACAGTACAGGACATATGATCTGGGATGTGTTTTGACGTTGAGTTAATGTGGTCAGTGTAGGGTGAATAGGTATGTGGATAAGTGCTATGAGGTGTGCGAGAGGTGTTTGTGGCATGTGTTGTTTTGTTGGGATGTGTGAGGGAGTGATGAGTTTCACTTCCACGTGTTTCTCTGTTTCATCATAATTTTGTGATTTTAACCAGGAGAAGCAAAAGAAAACCGTATTCAGTAAATCAAAATGTTTGTTGGTTTTATATTATAAAGGAATAAACATTAAACCGTTTCATGAGAACTGCCAAAATAAACGAGATCACGACAAACATTTTAAATTAATTTTAATGAGGTTAACGATGTCTCAAATTACGTTAAATGAACAAACTCAAAAAGAAAACCAACAACAGTCGACAAGAATATTGCCATAAATAATCATAAATGGAAATCAAATCGTGACAAGTTTATTTGATGATAATCACCAAAAGCAGGAGTGTCATCTGAAGCTAATCATCATAAAGTATATATAATTTATTGATGATTTTAACTTGACTACTAAATAAAAAATGTTAGCAAATTATAGATTATTTTAGACCCCTTTAGATAAATGTTCATCTTTTTGTGATATGCAAAATACTTATAAGATGCAAAAGTGATACTAAATCGATTTGTAATGTAACGTTTAATTAACATACGGCCATCACTTGATCTTATGTCTAAATTTACAATGTGGACGACAATATGACAATAAATAAAAACACTGGCAATACTAATGCTGAGTATTTTGGAACTATCAATTAGATCACAACATCAAAATTCAAAAAGTTATATTTTCAAACAAACTAAATAGTAGTGAGTGATTAAACTATTGGATATATTTAGTAGTGTGTGTTGTAAGCAAACTGGGAACGTCATTAGCTTTAGGTACTCAGCTTAATGAATTATCGTATTGTCGTTTCCACTATACATATAGGTATGTTGTTAAACCTACGTTTTTCTACATTCGGATTAATGCATCTTGTTGTAACTAAAATAGGAGATATTTTTGAACTTTTATCCACGATGACCCTTGCAATTAACTTACACTTTACTAGTAAGTAGCTAGCAACTTTCTTGGTCTGAACAGTGATAATAATAAATACAGCGACAACTTAATTCAATACCGTCTCGATTATAATCACTATGAACGAGTCATTCATTTGAGCTTTAATTCATTCTTAATTTGGTATTCTTCTGGTTTTCGCTGACCAGGTGCCAGCTGACCTCTGTGATCTGTTGTCTGTAAACCAGATAAACGCTATCGTCTTGTTGTAATTTGACTAAACATATAGTAATATTAATTATATATTTTTTTGTTGATTAAAACAATTTATTAATTAAACAACCGTTTAAAAATCATTACTGTTTTTAAGAAGGTTCTGTTATTGGTGAAGTTACTTTTGGTTTATGCGTAACAGAAAATATAATTTTTTTTACAAAATATGGTTTCCTTTATGTTTTGCTGCCGCAACCACATAAAATTTAGTGCTATACATTTTAGAATAGAATAGAGCACGATAATTTAATTCAATACCGTCTCGATTATAATCACTATGAAAGAATCGTTCATTCGAGCTTTAATTCATTCTTAATTTGGTGTTTTTCTGGTTTTCACTGATCAGGTGCCACCTAAAGTCTGTGACCAGAAGACTAATTCTTGTAATTTAAAACGTTCAAAGTCTAGTCGCAGTCTCATCTCGGCGACAAACAAATGTCAAAAACTTGTCAAAAATGTAGGGAAGTTAGAGGTATTTTTGACAGGTTGAGACAGAGATCAGAAGGCCAATTCTCGTAATTTAAAATGTTCAAAATCTAGTTGCAATCTCATCTCAGCGGCAAACAAATGTCAAAAACTTGTCAAAAATGTAGGGAAGTTAGAGGTATTTTTGACAGGTTGAGACAGAGATCAGAAGGCCAATTCTCGTAATTTAAAATGTTCAAAATCTAGTTGCAATCTCATCTCAGCGACAAACAAATGTCAAAAACTTGTCAAAATATAGGGAAATTAGAGGCATTTTTGACAAATTGAGACTGAGATCAGACTGTGAATGTTCTTAAAATTACGAGAATTTCCCCTCAGACTGTTGCCCCTCTGCTGTCTATGAAATTTGAGGTCTACGTCGACAACTAAATGCTATCGTCTTGTTGTAATCTGTGTTACAATACTGCAGTTTTGCATGTTATAATTAATAAATTAATAATTAATGCATTTTTTGTTCCAAAAACAGTGTTACAGGTTATTTTTCCACCAGTTATAGATAAGCAATGCCATACAATACAGTAGGTACTTAACTTAAGTGGAAAAGATCAACTGTATCCTGTACTAGTAAAAAAAACTGTACCACAAGAGACAGGACCTTCCGTTTAAAATGAGACAGCGTATCGACAGTTTATATAAACAGCTAATGAATTGGAAAAAGCTAATGAATAATTAAAAAGATTATGATACACTTTTTTTTAACAAGTAGGTATTTCGAAGGATAAGTCAGTACCTAGCCTACCTCTCGCGCCCGGCCCTGGTTCAAGCCATGGTCCGGGGCGAGAGGGAGTGGGAGGCAGTCGCCTCCTTCTGCGAAGCAGTCATGCTAGCGAAGGAGGTGGCGGGACGGCTGAGGGAGAGGGCCTCACGTCCCAGCCGCCGCGGGAGACGCCCCGGGCGTCGGGAGCCGCGAGACGACTCCCGGCCACCGTAGGCGCGGGCCTGCGGGCGGAGAGTAATGGGTAACTCTCCGTCCGATCAGGACCAGGCCCGTGCCGGACGGCGCGTACGTGTTCCACGCGCGCCTCAAAGAGATGTCAGCATAAGGAAGGGGCCCGCAAGGGCCGAAGCCTGCCGGGGCAGCGGGATTGTCCGAAAGGGTTACCGCTACCCCGGAACACAAAGGGCTAAGGAAGGAACACGGGTGGGTTTTAGTCAGTAAGAGTCTGACACTCCCTTCTGCTCCACCCAGAGCGGGAGGGGTCATTGGATGATTTCCCATCCACAAAAAAAAAAAAAAAGTACCTAGCCTATGATAATTTATTTTGTTTTTTCTATTTGTTAATGAAACATGACGTTCACTTTTCAACACATGATAAGTGATAAAGTAAACCTAGTAGAAACCAACGAACTGAAGTTTTCTAAAAATAAAGTAAATAACTCAATCCATAGCTACTTAAGAGGGGGTGCCACTCATGTTCATAAATTGAGATGCCTAATTGAGTAAGTACCTAATTGCATGATCTATGCAAAGTTTTGTCTGGGACGAAACAAACATGCTTAAATTGAAATAAATAAAGCGAATGATTAGAATAACATATACATAGAATCAACGTATTATATATGTGAATAGATCAATATATTACCTAAATACAATCTGCCTCTTAGAGGGAAATAGCTACACTGTATTTAAATTTAGATAAAATTTAGATTTATTCCTACACTAATATTTTTTTATTAATAAGTACAATTTCAAAAAGTGTTCATCGTCCCTTATTTGGTACCTATAAAACTTTTTGATATCATAATTATTCCAGTCAACAAATTAGCGCAGAAACTTCAATATCGTATTTTTCTGAAACAGAGCTTTCAACAGAAAGTTCAGCAAAATTCAAACCAAAAGTGATTTTGTATAACAAAGATATTTGTTCCAGATTAAACAGTATCTTCCTGACATATATCTTACTATGACATCTAATTACATTACAATCGTGACATCGTGGGCACGATCATCGGGCCCGGAAACATAGGTAGGCTGCAATAAAATATGGGCATACTAATGACGACTCTGATTGTCGCTCATCTGTTCTAGGCAGAAGTATTAATAAATTACGTGGTCCAAAGAATCGGCACAGTCTCGTGCGAACTCTTGCGCAACAGGCCGCGAGACGGCCCGCGTTAATACATACATTACGACCGTATAAGGTAAGTCGATATAATGTAACAAAAAATAAACCTACCTAAAAATACCTTTATTAGTTACCAAGAATCATTTAAAAAATAGAAGGTGCTCTAGTTTTTAAAAAATCTGAAAAATCAGGTTTTCCTTTCAACGGTTAAAAAAATTCTGATGCCGATAAAATATTCATAAGTGAATCGCAAAATTAAAGAAAACTAAAACAGGATTCTTCTCTTTTGAAAAACTAAATTGTAAAAATTTATAAGCTTGAAAGAAATGAGCTACTTATTGTTTCCCATGAAATCCCTAATTAAGGCAATAACAATCGCGTGCAGTTTAGTAGACTTTCTAAAACAGATTTTTGTAAATATTTATTGATAATAAACAAACTTTTCCAAACCATTCCCTTAAAAATTTAAGCTTAACTTTTGTGTATTATTTAAAGTTCTCGTTTGAAAATTAGCTTAGTTATTTTCAATTATTTAAAGTTCTCATTTGGAAATTAGCTTGTTCTTTGTAACGCAGTTTCGAAATCAGACGCAACTCTTGCTTTTAGCACTTCAATAAACAACAAATTGCGGAAATAATGCCATTGCTTCCGAGGAGATAAATAACGCGATAAAATGTATTAATAATTACCCGTATATTCTCTTTTTATTACTAAACTAACATATAATAATTAATGCTTCATCAATAACTAATATAATTTGTAATGCGTTATGTTAATTCCAGACATAGTTGAATTACCACCTGCGATTGACGACGATCTCCACCTTGTGTGGTTTACTGTCTCATTGTTCAATGAAACAAACATGGTAAATAAAGTTAGTGTTGTGCCAATAGCTACTGTAAACGTTTACCTCGCTACCAGGGCCTCAAGTCTGCTATTACAGTAGTGTCCCAAAGGTCTATAATTAATTTCATAATTGTTGATTTGGACAAGTTTGGTAATCCACTAATATAATGGCGTCATTATGACTTTCCAATGGTCAACCACTGACACTCCATTGAAAGAAATGGCATAAAATGGTAATCTCGTACATAATGACAAATGAATGACTGACTTAGGCGGTAATCTACTAAACTTCTTACTACTTCAGATTGCTTATAACAATAATACATAATATGTACAAATGAATTATATATATGTATAAATGAAATCTGGCATGAATTATTGTTCAAATTTAGTAGTAACTTTTCGAAAATCATTTCTACTAACGCGTTTTATAATAATGGTAATACGACAATGGCCCCGATTCTGTTGTTCACAAACTAAACTAAATTTAAGTTCACTGCATCTTTTTCTTTCTATTTCATTACGAAAAGGATAGATGATAAAATATTAGTTTAGTCCTGTCAAATTAGATAATCCATAGACAAATTAGACGAGATTAAAAAAATGCCTACTAAAAATACGTCAATTTACGTCAGGCGCTCACTAATTTGACAGGACTAAACTAATGTTTATCTTCTGTCCTTTTCATAATGAAATAGAAAAAAAAAGATGCACTGAAATTAAATTTAGTTTAGTTTGTGTCAACAGAATCGGGGCCAATGTCATTATAACACAATTCTATTACGAGAGCATTGACCGACCAATGATCGACAATTATGAATTTAGCAGATTACGAATTTTTAGCAAAATGACAATGGGATCGTGTTGGAATGACGAATTTATAAAAATAGCAGACTTGGGCCCCTGGTAGTATGTAACTTAAATGCAGGTTATTTTGGAACAATAATGCTATTCTCTAAAGTTCACATAGAACATCGCTCAAATGACTGCCGGTCTATTCTGTAAAAAAAACTACCTTGAATATGAAGGCGAAGTAAGCTGTCATTATGTTGTGCTACCTTAGGCCAGGTATTGACACCTCACTTGACGTAAGCTTTCAGGGTGAGATTTTTACAGAATATATCGGCTGCACTGATTTTAAAAGAAGATCCACGCCTCTATACCTAATTCAAATTATGGTGTTTATAGTATAACACCACAGGGAGAGTATTCACTAGTTTCTATAATTCCATGGTATCAAATAAATTCGATAAATATAAAGAGAAATTGAATGGGATTTTTGTAAACAAAAATGTTTTTTTCTTGGATCTTTAGATATCATATTTTTTTAATAATACGATACGTAGATAACACGCCTTTGTATAATACTATATTGTAAATACATAAAGTACAAAATAAATCACAAGAGTTCATAATATTCAATAGCAATTTACAACGACTAAATACTCATTTCTGTTCTTTTAATCTATTCAATGCAATATTTAGATGTCATTACATGCATGTTTTTTATGAATTGCTTATTATTAGTAGGTATCTAATAAATAAAGTTCCTATGATGAAATTAGAAATAATAAGTACCTATAGTATAGCTCCATCAATACAATCTTAATTGAGGTTGTAATCAGAACGTTCACAGTCTGATCTCAGTCTAAATCTGTCAAAAACACCTCTAATTTACCTAGATTTTGACGAGTTTTTTAATTTTTTTTGTCGCCGAGATGAGACTGCGACTAGATTTTGAACGTTTTAAATTATGAGAGTTGGCCTTCTGATCAGTTTTACAGGAAAATATGGTATTTCAAATTGTTCTCTTGGATAAAGTGCACTGCCTACTAACTTTTGAAAGTGGTGGATGTGTTTACATATATTTTTATTCATAAAAATATTTCAGTACATGAAGTTGAAATGAAAATAAATGTAAGGAAATATTGAGATCATCAGAGTAGTTTCCGACTTTACTATATGATTGTACCTATACAATGAAGTACATACATTGAAGTAAAATGCTAGTTGCTTCTTGTGTTTTCCGACTGATTGAGCAAAATGTTGACATAATGTTCTGCCCGAGAGAAGTTATGCAAATATTTATAATGTTCTTTCCTTTAGATAATCTATTTTAAAAAACTTATTCTGAGCTCATCGGGTCAATATAAAAATTAACGACTCCTATTATTCATTCTAAAAGCAAAACTTGACAGACTTATGTGGTGATATCGACCAAATAATATATATTAATAGGATAGTAACAGTGAGTTACACAACCAAACCATCTCGTTTATTCAAATATGAAAGATTTATGGAAAAATATGAATATTTAATATTGAATCAATAGAAATAGCGATATCTGGCCTTATTAAGACTCACTGTACACACAGCTGTTACTTGGCCAGTGCATTTAAATACAGCATAATAATTGTAATAACTAATAACAAACATATAATTGTACCTACTAACAAATAAACTATCAATGTCATAGAAGAGATTTTTATCATGGAGCTAATAAAAATCACTACACGAAAATAATAAGGAGACTACCAGATAATCTTTAAAGTTATGTTATAATATAATTTTTAGTACCACTCATTAGCATTAATTTAAATTTTCCGTCCTATTGTCGATAAAATTGATGGCAATGAAACCACTCAGCTCACAATATTCCACACACTTTCACGTGCTCGAGCAAATAAATTACTCCTACTTATAGCTATTTTATTTAAGGTAAAACAAATAAAAGACATGATATAAAACCAGCTTGGCAGGTGTCACGGTTATCGGCTGTAAAAATAATAATAATAACAACCTGTGAGGCGGAAAAAAGATGGGCAACTATTATTAATGGTTGGGTCATGCCGGCTTTGATGTACTTCTTCATCATACTAATGTGGACTCAGCGGCAACTTTCTACCTAGATGGCAGGGTTCCTACACTGCTCACAGCATACCGGATGCTATATATGCTATGCAGTGCGGGGTTTGAGGCTTATTGAGGCGCTGCCCAAACGTGAGACACAGCTGAACGCTCAATTCTTGTCGCACAGTTACCTAGACGTAGTTATTGGTACATATTACAAGTCAGAAAATTGCGTGCATTTTAAAATGTTCAAATAAAAGATATTTCATGAAAATAAAAAAAAAATAATAAAAAAATAAATAAAAAATAATAATAATAATATAATAAATTGTTTTTTTTGTTATGTATTTTCTGGTGTACAATAGAGTATATATCTTATATTATAGGTATATAAAATTCTCGTGTCACAATGTTAGTTCCCGATGTTACAATGTTCACAATGTTACTCCTCCGAAACGGCTTGACCGATTCTCATGAAATTTTGTGAGCGTATTGAGTAGGTCTGAGAATCGGCCAACATCTATTTTTCATACCCCTATTTTTTTTTTTTACAAAACGACGTTTGCGGGGTCAGCTAGTAAATAAATAAATAAATAAAATAGTATCATGATAAAACAATCGTAAAAAAGAAATGAAAGAACCATCCAAAAAAAATTCGTCGTCGTTTAATTCCGTAAAGAATAATATTTTATGAAGAATTAAAACAACTGGAGAAATACCTTAAAAATATTCCACTAAGTACCTACGTGAGTACCTACTGAGTGACTACCTGCTGCCGGTGGCTTGGACTCGATACCAGTATCTAGATTTATCTAATACATAAAATTCTCATGTCACAGTGTTAGTTACCATACGAAACGGCTGGACCGATTTTTATGAAATTTTATATGCATATTCAGTAGGTCTGAGAATCCGCTACTATCTATTTTTTTTTTTTTGCAAAACGACGTTAGCGGGGTCAGCTAGTTTATGCATATTGTTTTAGACATAATTATATTTAAAAACATTAATTGCTAAACTGAATGAATAAATATGATCACATCAATCTTGCCGTTTTCAAATGAGACCATTATACACATCAACATCTTAATAAAACCAATCATTACATTAAAATAAATTCAATAAAATACTAAATCAACTATAAATCTGTATCATTTGTCGAAATTAACATAAATCTTCGTACCTTATCTGTAACAGAAGCATAAAAAACAATCTACATTTTTAATCATGTCGTTAATGCTGCTATAAAATCAAATATTTGCATACATATATATGACAAATCTTTGTGTTAAACTGTATTGGCATACCTACTTTCGTATTGTAATGTAAAATATAGGTAGTCCTCCAAACCGTATTTTGGCCGTGGTGGCCAATCTCAACGGAGATTAGCGTTCGCCGCGGGAGATATTATAGAGCACTAGCTGCGCCCCGCGGTTTCACCTGCGTAAGTTTTGATCCCGTAGAAATATCGGGATAAAAAGTATCCTATGTGTTATTCTGATGTATTAACTATATTACTGTAAAGTTTCACCAAAATCCGTTCAGTAGTTCTTGCGTGAAAGAGTAACAAACATCCATCCATCCATCCTCACAAACTTTCGCATTTATAATACTAGCTGCGCCCCGCGGTTTCACCCGCGTAAGTTTTGATCCCGTGGGAATATCGGGATAAAAAGTATCCTATGTGGTATTCTGATTTATAAACTACCTATATTACTGTAAAGTTTCATCAAAATCTATTCAGTAGCGTGAAAAAGTAACAAACATCCATCCTCACAAACTTTCGCATTTATAATATTAGTAGGAAGTAGGATTATTAGTAGGACAAGTGCATGCGCAGACACAGGTGCACTCCCTCTTCCTTGACTCCCATAGACACGTAAAATGACACGTGAGATGTAAGATAACACGTGAAATTAATTAATTTCGTGTGATCATGTCACGCTTTTCGCATGAAAAAACAAACTTGTTGGACTCGTTTATTCATAAATTGAGGAGGATCTTTATAACACCGACAACTCATTACTGCCCTGTTAATATAATGAGCAAATGAGCAAGCAAATCGCAGGAGATTCGTTAAAAATATACTGTTGTATTTTTATGTAGGCAATAAATATACTACAGATCATAAATTTTGACACAGATTTGAATAATTTTTTCATTCATATTTAGATTTTTATAATCGTTTTATTAACGAGAAATATTAAAAATATCGTAAATTGGAGTCAGCGGTAATTAAAATACAAAAATAATGAAAATTATGTTGTATATTAAAAGTATACTATTTATACAAGACTAGTTAGCACAAATATCTTTTTAGCTACTATTTGTATGTTAATAAACTGTATTGCTTTATTGGTCGCATTGTTTTACGACATTATCATAAGGCTAACTTCATCATTAAAACGTTTTAATTCCGAATATTATAAATATTGTGTTGAATTTTTGATTTTACAAATACGACAGTAGTGTGTGCTCGTAGTCACTTCTGAAAGAATTAATACCAACTCGGATGAAATTTACCTGTAGTATTAAATATAAGAACTGGTGTTTTTTTTTTATTGATAAAACCGCTGAACCATTCTTTTACACTTAACCTACAATTACAAGTAAAAAATATGCCACAGAAGTGGCTGTGCGAATTCAGTAATTAAGACAATCGATGTAAGCAATTACTAATTCAAGTATCAGCCTTAATGAAGTCGCGAGCCAAAGTATCTATCTCGATTTAGTAATGCTTTGGCATCTTTTAATTAATGTGTAGATAATAAACGTTAGCAACAGATACATATCTAACTAAACTAATACAGCTTATATTAATGGCTACATAAAAAACCTTTCGGTGTCTCATCAACATGAATGATTAACTTAGTTCTGACAGGCATCGTATAATAAAATTATACACTAGTTAGTCAATATGTCAGGAAACCATGTTACGCATTATTTCACGCTCGCTTTTATAACCAGCCTCGTGAAATAGTGTCACGCGGCATACATATCTGAAAGGGTTGGTTGAAAATTCATAATCTTGTATTCGATAGGACAAAATGCATGAAAAAGTTATTTTAAAATTCCTTTCGCTGCGTGGTGTCGCGTAACTGTCCTCGGAAACGACGATATGTGACACCTTTCGGACAAAAGTCCTCTTTCAGGCAGTTCTGCAGATGTTGAGTTTGTATTCGATATGACAAAATGCATGAAAAAGTTATTTTAAAATTCCCTTTCCTATGGCAAATAAATCTATCAAGTGGTTCAAGATAGAACCCATGACGACGCCTTGAGGGACCAGCTTTGATTTCTTAAAATTTGAGAATATCTTTATGCTGTAACTTATCGTGCAATGTTTATCATATAATGTGTATCGTAAAATATTTCTTTGCAATTGTTTCCATCTTGTTTGTAAAGAGTTAGTTTGCATAGGCTTATACCTCTAAGCAGATTTTTGTGCCAACAAAAATGCTGCCCCTAAATCAAAGGACCAAAAACCCAAATTACCCAAATTTAAAAATCAGACACTGATTCAATAATATTTGTAAACGGAAATCGTAGTAACAACTAATCAGTACTGCAGTCAGACATAAAAGATTGACGCAGATACGTGTTACTTCACTAAAAAAAATCAATTCAATTTGCCTCGTTCATGATATTATCATAAGTCAATATTGAAGTTCCGCCTGACATAAGAACATTATGTACTCAATTAATTTGTTGATGTTCAAGTAATTCGCCCGTTGGTAATTTTAAATAAACAATATTCTTATTAATAAATTCAGGATACTAATGTATTAATTTTAAATGTTAAGGTCTTTGAATTCAGCTGTTATTAAGATAGACACTACAATGAATTATTGGGTTTTATGCGAACGATGCATATTTAGCTACATACCCCGACCTCAAACTTAAAAACTTAGTAGGTAGGTACAATTAATCAATTATAAGATGATTTGCAAAATGTCGCTTGTACTAAGGTCGTCGAAGTTATAATATTATAGAATTTCGTCGCAAGCGAACATTGAAGTTTTAAGATCCATTCTTTAGATAGGTTACCAACTAGGTATTCTTAGACATAGCCACAACTATTAAGCCTAATTTTTGATGTCTAGATACTTACTAAATGTTACCTTATTACAGAGATAATTATTGTATAATGCCAAAAAAGTATTCAAAACAGCAAATCTAGTAAAGTTTTAAATAAAATTATGGCTTCCATGATTCGCAGTTAGTTATTCGGTCTTAAGTGTGATTTGCCGTCCATTTTAATCCTATTGAATTAGTCAAGAGCATCTCTGACATGTGCTGATAGTTTATCGACTAGACATTATTCAGACTATTTCAGCGACGATATTGGCATTAGGTACTTATCCAGATTTACACTTAAATAATGTACAATATTAAATGTAAAGGGGTACAATTTTGAGTAATTTTAAGACCATATTAATAGACAAATATAATGATATTTATAAATACCACGTGCCTCTGTAATATTGGTAATTATGTCTAATACTGTCGTCTTGCCAATTATAATAATAACGTTATTAATTAATAGTAGCTAAACCTTCTAAAATTAAGGCACCATATTCCAAATTAATTGTAGAATCTCCACAGGTGTGGGCTTTAAAAATAATATTTTATAACCTTATGATTTGCCTTCTTATTTGGTCAACTCTAAAATGACGTCATATCATTAGTAGTTTCTTATGATTTATGTTCAATCTCTATACCTACGTAAGCACTTAACGCGAAACACGGTGAATGTTTTAGATTCGCCTTGACATCAAGTTCCGTTTTAACATATTATGACATAATGTTTAGGAACTACTAAAATCCAAGATCCACCAAGAGTAACAATTAGGTACTAAATGTAAATGAAGTAATATTAAATGCCAAGGAGATTTTGGTGTTAAAGATGTGAAAATAGTATCAGCGTTAATAACGTTTTGTTGAGGTGACAATTATTTCGAACTTAGGAAGCAATGGATTAGCGATATCCTTTGAAATGATTTAGATTGTGATTGAAAGTGTGTTACAAAATTAGGGTGCAGGAGTTATCGATTCTTATTTCTATAGATATTACATATATCCATATTTTCTACTTCAGATGCGTCAACCAAGAAGACTGCGGTTAACAGCTAGCATAATGCTATGCTTCGTGCTACAAGCGCTGGGTGCCGACAAGTACACTGATGAGAACAGACCTTACGAGTTCGGGTTCAAGATCGACGGACAGCAACACAGGCATGAATCTAAAGGTAACTAAAATTATTTTTTTTTAGATTCTGCCACAAGTTCTAAAGGTTGTATACATAAAAATACAGTTTTGCACGTACCTAAAATTAATTTAGCTTTTTTCCCCCCTTTTGATATGAGTTAGCTTAATCACACTATTAAAAAAGTCGTTTATGTTTAACGTAAGAACTGGTAGGATTTTGTACCTGATTGCACCTTGCTATTATGCAGTGCAGCACCCCGCTGTAGACAGAGTAGTTTTAGTCTCATACCCGTAGATCAGTAGATTTTGTTTGCTAGTGCACCATTATTATATTTATAGAGCTATAGTCTATCGAGAAACAGAATTTGAATCTGCGTGGTAATTGCGTAACATACCAACAGTAGCCATTGCTTTCATTTTGACAGTACAACAACATTCATTGCGTTATTTACGTTGTTGAGCAGACAATTTTTTCGAACATATGAAGCAATGGATTAGCAATATCCTTTAAAATCATTCAGACTTAACCATGAAATATTTATTAACAGAATAGAAGCTAACAGACTTAAAATAATAATATGAACATGTATATAAAAAAAATAGAAAATGAAAAAGAATCATAGAGCATCAAAAAATTCGTCCGCGTCACTATCAACAGGAAAAGTGCCCAAAAGGCTGGCAACATTGCCCCGTTGTATGTCGATGCTGATTCTTTGGTCGAAAAACAGGCCAGCCCTCTGGTTACGTGAAAAGTCGACAAACCGCTATATTGTCGAAAAACCAAGTGGGCATTCGGACATGTTTCAACCTCAAACTGCTCGAATATTAATATAACTAACTCCCAATAAGGTTGTAATGTTTTCGCCGCATGAGGTTTTCCACACCTGCAGCAGCCGCCCCTGCACAGCCGACCGTGCTTGGAAGATGGGATGCTGCAAGGGTGTTGACACATGTTGCATCACACACCAAAGGCCTGCCTTAATTCCAAGGCATTATGGTCATTCAGATTGTGATTGATTGTTACACAATTATGGCGCAGGTCTACAGCCTTCTTACTAAAAAGCTATTCCATCAATATAAAGTGTCTAGACACGGTATCGGTAACACAACAATTAGTGAGTTGGATGTGCTTACAGAACTGTCACGATGATTTGTCTGAAAATAGAAATTATGTTGAAGTAACTACATACAGTGACCTTCGCTTCTTTCTTCACTCGGTAGTAACCTACTCTACACGAATTGTAACAGTTTATCGCTATTAATTTAATAAAATAAATTTTAAAAATTAAAAAAATATATATTCCTCGATTTTAAAAGCTACTGCCATTTTTTTTACTAATTAATGAATGACTTCATATTTTATCGGTTTAATCTGTGTAAATTAAATATGTATACTTTTCAGCATTTGTATTATGTTTTTGACCAATAACGACTTAGGTAATATTACCACAATCAATACCATTTAAGTTTAATATAAAACAATAAAATAAAAATGATTATTTAGATACCATTTAAATAGATTTTCAAACTGCATATTACAAAATATATGACCAATTTACTACTAATAAATATCAATAATACATTCTAAATGAAGAACACCCATATATTAGCAGCATACCGTCTAACATATATACCAAATTTTCTTTAAATATGAATATAACACTTTTCTAGATCTGGCGAGGAGGTGACACAACCAATCAAATATTGACATAACGTTTTTTGCAAGTATGACAATGATCATCTTAACTACAAATCAATTTCATTTAAAATCGATGACAACATTAAATATTAATAAGAATTGACTGAAATTTATCGAAACGTCACAAACAATTACATAGTTAATTACTACAGAAAAAGCTAAATCAGCGATAACGAATAGCTTAATTATTTATTTCCTAGTACATTAATTTGAAATCTGCATTTTTTTAAAATCAGGTATCTCATAACTTTTCCAGACTGTTTGATTTGACCGTTTTTCCAAGGCCACAATATCATCACGTTGTTTTACAAACACTCTATTCTATGAATACTGATCATGTGAATACCTATTATATACAAACTATGTTAACGACTTGAAAACTAGCTCGTTCTATGTTGTCAGGTAAGGATAACGTCAACCTAAACAGATATTTTTATAAATTATTACTAGAATCTGCTTTTTTCCCTACTCGCCGATTTCTTCTTGAGCCATTAGATACTTATCTTAGTTTTTACCGTTCGCAATTTGGGCTTCAATTCACTATTAAGTGTCGTGTTATAAATTACAAAACCTTGGCAGGGCTTATTATTACATTTGACATTAACGCTAAAAAAAACACATTAACATAATATATTCTAACTCAATAAAACCGATTGTATCTTTACAGACAAAGACGGGATTATCATGGGCGAGTTTGGTTTCGTCACCGCCGATGACGTGTACCATGTCACCGTGTATGCTACAGACAAAGAGGGGCGATTCAAGATATTGTCGATGAAAAACATTCACTTGAAATCATGTAAGTTTATCTTATTTATCAAGTCCAAAAGGCAATCTATTAGCACTACGGTTTGAGCTCTCAAATAGACCCTGAAGGAAGGAGTGAGACTTGTCTTGCATTATTAAATCCTGCTAAGACCCTGGGTCTTGGATCTCTTCTCTAAACGCCAAAAAACTTGAACTTGTAAGTTTTACACTAAAGGAAATAAAAACTCATACACATAATTTATGTATTTCAGCTTCTACTTCGAGCCTTGGAGCACCTACGTCAGCACGACAAGGCCATGCTCTGGCGTTGTCACCTGCACAAGGAGCTTTTGCATCACAACCAGGAGAACCATCTAAGCCTGTATCTATTGAACCACCAGGACGGTCATGCTCGTCTTGCAGTCTGCCTACAACTACCCCGCGGGTGCCACCACCTGCATATAACCAACAATACACAAATAACAATTATAATGGTCCAAACCAATTTGGTGAACCAGGATCAAGTTCTCAAAATCAACAAGGCTTTCCTCCCTCATCTCCTGGACAACTAAACATTGCTCAGGGTGAACCCAGTGGTTCATCATATAGTCCTCAAGGAGGTCAGCGGAACTATCCATCTGGTCAACAAAATATCCCCGAACAAGGGCTTGTTGCGCCGGGTGGTGTTCCGTCCTTCGCTCCACAACATGGACAGACAGCACAAAATTATCCTGGCTCTCCAAGCTATGCTCAAGGACCCGGTTCTCCTAATGCACCTAATAATTACGCACCTGGAGGTGGAGCCTTTTCTCCTAATGGACAGACTCAAGGCGGAGCTGGAAAACAAGCTGGCTTATTTGGCAATAATAATAATAATCCATACGCTGGAGCCGCGCCTAATGGCTATTCTCAACCCTCCGAACAGAGTTCCTATCAGCAAGGAGGAGCTGGAGACAGAACTGCAAAACAATATAATGGTCCTGAACAGCAATTTGACTCAAATTTAGGCCCACAAAGCCCGGGTGCTGCTCAAGGAGGACAGCGTTTCCCTAATAAACCTACTTTATTTTCCGCTCAAATGCAGATAGTTGATAAGAATACTGATGTTTATGCACTTGGCCCTAATGAACAGAAAGGTTTACCACCAGGACTTACTCAGGGTGATATGACGCAGCTGCTCTATACATTCAATTACACTCTAGGATTCCACGGTCACTTCGAAGAGGGCTATACAAACGGTGTCAAGCAAGGATACTACTTTGTTACTGGAAGGAATGGTGTTCGAACGAGGATTGATTACGTGGCCGATGATACAGGGTTCCACCCTAAAATTTCACACGACGTACTGGACCTTTTATCAGAAGATGTTCCCAAACCAGAAACTGAAAAGGATGAGATATACGGGCTCAAGGGTTATGAATTCAAATGGTTATATTATCCTGTTGAGTCTAAAAAGCGGTAGATCCACTTCGACAAATCGATTCGACCTAAAGTGGACCTGATCCTTTCCAACATTCCTTAGCGCCTTGGGGGTGAAGCCTACTAGGCAATTTAAAATGTATCTATAGCTTTACTTTACTATTAATTATAGGTTAGATAATGTTTCTTAGAATAAGTTTTTAAAGTATTACAATTAACTTTGAATATAACAATGTTCAAAGTAACACACTGCCATGTAACTGCCTTAGAGTAGTGATCACCAAAAGTAACTATTAGTAGCCTATGTTCATGGAATCAACACGTGATGACATTTAGCACCTTGTGTAATAACATGACAAAAATAATAGAAATAAAATAAAATAAAATATATTTGAAAAAGATATAACAATGTGTTTAATTAAAATTATAATCTATTATACAGGGTTACTGGTAACTCGACCACTTCCTTGCAGGAGGTGATAGGGGAGCTAAAATGTGTCAAATTTAACCCCCGAAAAAACTAATACTTTTACAGTTATTTGAAATTTTAAATTACTCCAAATTTTCACACTAAGCTTTTGTTTATAGCTAACATTCTACACAAAGCTAACATAGTAAAATGTCTAAAAATATGAAATAATTTCAAGAAGTTTTTGTAATTATTTGTACGAGTAGAAGCATTTTTTTTTTCAAATATCTCATAAATTATTAGTTTTCGGCCATACATATGGGGGGTTAAATTTGTCACATTTTAGCTCCCCTATCACCTCCTGCAAGGAAGTGGTCGAGTTACCAGTAACCCTGTATAAATCTATAAAAACTGAATTAACATTATATTTTCCTGATCGAACAAAAGATTTTCTCAATTCTTTATTGCGTGCCATAATATATGTAGTTGGTAGTAGTTAAATAATTATATTAGATCAATTTTTTAAGGTAATAAATAAACAGAGGTTTTGTTGTTTTGTTAGTGTGTCTGATAGAGTTTCGTTTATTTTTGATAATTTTATCAATCCACAAACCAATTCAAACCTGCTTATGTTTGACCAAATAACAATTTGGTTCATCAGCAGATGAATAATTTTGTTATAATGAAATTATTAACTTAGGGTTTAATTTCCTAAGGGTGTCCTCGAACCCCTTTTACTTAGGCCCACGCTGTCAGGCTATCTGGTTGTATATCCGTATGTCTGACACACAGCAGTAATTTTTTAATCTTGTGTCATTTTAAACCTAATGCGCTATGGAGAGAGCTATCCTCGGAGTCTCTTTGAAGGATAAAATCAGGAATGAAATTATTCGAAAAAGAACCGGAACTTCCTATATTGCTTGCGTAAGCAAACTGAAGTGGCAGTGGGCTGACCATGTTTCTCGAAGGACCGATGGCCGATGGAGCAGACGAGTCCTGGAGTGGAGACCGCGTACCAGCAAGCGTAGTGTGGGACGCCCCCCAGCTAGATGAGCCGACTACCTAAAGAAGGTGGCTGGGACGAGCTAGATGCGGAAGGCGGAGAACAGGGTGTTGTGGCGAAGCCTGGGAAATGCCTATGTCCAGCAGTGGACTGCGACAGACTGAGTTGATTGATTGATGTTCAGCCAACATTTTATACTAATAAAAGTAAACTGATAAACAGAAGTGCATCTCGTGATACAACACTGAACAATAAATAAAACTGTATAATAAATATGTCATTCAAATGAGATTATCGCCAATGCATTGGCACTTTGAATGTCTGTAAACAGCATTAGCTAGCAAAGTAACTTTACTAGGGAAGAATTTAAGCGTTTTGAATAAAAGATATATGGAAACATGAACAAATTATGTATTTAAAAAAAATGGTGTTTAATAAAAATGTTGACGTTTACAAATACATATAAATATAATCATATCATAATCAGTCTATAATGTTCCCACTGCTGGGACACAGGCCTCCTATTTTCGAGAAGGAGTGTGCTGTAATCCACCACGCGGGTCCAGTGCAGGCTCGTAGATATCACATAATATCTTATTTTTTTTGGTTCTAAGACATGCCAGTTTCCTCACAATATTTTCCTTCACCGTTTTGAAAGCAGAGGTGATGAAATTATTTACAAAAAGCCTGCCTGCCTGGGTTCGAACCCATGACCTACAACTCGTAAGTCGGGGTCGATACTACTGAGCCACCATAAATATAATACTGGATTAAGGTCCATCATCTACATGTCCATACAACTCATAGCATTTGGTTTACAGCAGAATTGAAGCTCACGCCATCTATTATACAATTAGTTTACCAGCATAAACAAGGTTTTTACATAGCAAGTTAGCAACCTGCGCAGACGCAGCTAAAACGTTACTCAGCGATGCAGCAGTGATCTTGACTTCTTATTTCCGCTGATTTTTTTCAATAGATGGCAGTATTTTAGAAAAGATTTCATACTGACCTTATCATATTAACAGCATGTCACCTGATGAAAGGGTTGAATGATCAACTTAAAAATATAATTTTAGACAGAAAAATAGAAGTAGACCTCTTTCATCTTTCTTTGATCACGTTCAAAAAAGCCTACCGACTTACTTATTTTACACAATGCAGAGCAGCTGTGTTTAGGCTTGAAATAATCACCTTACTGCCAATTTCCCCCACTAGAGGACACCGTTACATTAGCTAACAAACAAATTAAAGATTCCTAATAATTGTAAAGTATAAATAATTTAATGTACATACCTAAATACCTACAGCGCAGGATAGCCTTTACCAGAAATGGTCAAATTTCAGCAGCTTCAATATCTTAAGACTGTGCCGACCGCCCAGTGGCGCCCTCATCGTTTGTTGCAGAAAATAAGCATGTTAAGTTGTGCTTTATAAGATTATACGTTAATATTATTAGAAACGGTAGTTTTATATTGTTTAGTTTTATTATAATCCTTAAAACGGATAACAGTGGCCACTATATTCCGTTTTAAGGATTATAATAAAACTAAACAATATAAAACTACCGCTTCTAATTTATTAACGCATGATCTTGTGGAGCACAACTTAACGTGCTTATTTTCTGCATTTTCATTCTAAATTGTATGAAATTACCAAACAAACGATGAGGGCGCCACTGTACGGTCGGCACAGTCATAAGGATTGTGCCGGAATGTGGCCGGAATAAAGCAGCTCGTAGTGGACATCGTACGACAGCGGCTCCCGCATCAGAAGACAGCCGCCACGCAACCATCGATACGACTGTACAGGGGAGCTATTCTCTAAGGATATAGCCTTGCGGGCAGCGCTGTCGCAGCGGTGAAACCGACCGCGACAGCGCTTCGACAGCGCTGCCCGCAAGGCTGTATCCTTAGAGAATAGCATGGCTGGACACGACGCTCTGCTGAGTCACTCTTATCTAACGTCTTCGGTGATTCCAATAACTTCATAACAAAAATAGGCAGCGCCACTTACTGTGCCGTCATACATTATAAAAGACCGCACTACCGCATTAGGTAATGAAACCGCATTAGTAATGAAACTATAGTTCTAAGAGGTATAAATAAATAAACCAATAACACGTGAAAACATGAAGATATATACATAAAAATAGTAATTAGTAAGTACTTTATTAACAGTAATCTTTTAAAAATAAAAACTAAGTATTTACTTCGCATTATGCTCTACAGTACTACACTGACTGTTACTCACCTAACCATGTTGTCATATCCTGCAAAAAGTTGATATCCCATTCGTTAAAAAGAACATAAAAGTGTCTCATTTACTTTAATTATAAAATTAAATATGCAAATTTTATTTAGAAGCGTGAGAATAAATTCATTATGTTACTTTATTTAAAATACGTTACGAGTTATAATTGAGGGGCTTGTAGCTAAATAATAACAGCCGCTTGGGTCGATCGATAAGGTTGAGCCACGCTTTCCACGGTTGGTCCGTGGATGGGTGACCATCCTCACATACCAAAACCCCTCCGTGCCTCGGAAAACACGTTAAGCCATTGGTCCCGCTGGCTTTCGTAGATATTTGACAGTCATTACGTGTCGTCAGTAGCCCGAATGTCTGACAACCAGTCTTACCAAGGGGTATCGTATTAGCCCAGTAACTAGGTTGTGGAGGTTAGATAGACAGTCGCTCCATGTAAAATACTGGTTAGACTGGAAGCCAACCCCAACATAGTTGGGAATAGACTGTACTTATAGGCAGATGATGACGTTACGAATTATAATTTTAGAGCTGTAAATATTTTGGGGTGACTATATAACATATAGTTTAACCATCGATAACAAGAAGTTTCATATACCTACTGCCAGTATTTTCATTAAGAGCCTAATGCACACGGACAAATTCTGGAAAGGCTCTATCCAATGCATTTTAAATTACATATGGAACAGAATATCAATGCCATTGTCCACTCAAATTTGTGTGGTTCAATCCTCAAAATACCATCCAGACACTTATCTACATGGTCAGCACATAATCTGACCAAGATTATGTCTGGACTTTAAATAAAAGACACTTTGAATCCTGAGTTTGTTCTGCCATTTTCTTATTCGTAATTTGGACTCCGTCTAACTTATTTTTTTTTTTAATATTAAATATAAATGTGATTCCGATATCCTATTTACAAAATAAACAATTCATTTCACTGACTGCCAGCTAAGTTAACCGTAACCGGAACTTATCAGACGGTGGTGAAACATGCCATAAATATTTTAAAATCGCTAAATATTTCAGGTGATCTGTTTGATTTTAATATCTGTTATTTGCGACTGTCACTAATTCGAATCTAATTCGATTTGATTAGAACTTTATTTCGGAAGAGGTCATCAGCAGTTCTTCTGTAAAAATCGCACCATGAAAACTTGGGTGAAGTGGGTTTGACGTGAACTGTCAATTCCTAGCGTCAGGTGAGATAATAGTTCACTTCGAGTTCACTTCAAATTGCAGAATAGAGCGACTGTCATTCTAGGTGCTAGAGATTGACACTATTGACAGCTCACGTCACCTAAGTTATCTTATTGAGAGTTTTACAGAATAGTAGGTACTGCTAATCTGAACTCACCCTTAAAAAACAAAGAAAACAAAATCACTCAAATGGCGAAAAAACATAGGATATTTTGAATCGATGGTGTTGTAAGCAAACGTTGCACCTTCACCGCTCACGCTCTGCAAAGTTCACTCAAATAATATTTGTGATCTTCCTACATGCGGACAAAGAAATCAGCATTTTTTTTTTGCTATCACCACGTAATAAATTATGCTCTTTTACAATAATATAACAATAGTGGCGCTTTTCTACTGCAAACGCACAATAATTGACCCGCTTGTACCCAGCGGGAGTCGTGATCCGACAGCAATGATTCAATGGTCCCTGCGATCATTTCAATAACAAGACTATTGCATAAGATTCGCATTCATGAATGAATCTTTGTAGCTACTTGCAGCCACTATCGCTACACGGTGCTTTTGGCGGGAAGCCTCCACTCCACCAGTCCACCAGTCGTACCAAAGCCGGCGCGTGCGCAACACGCGTTCGTTATTCAAATTTTCAAACTCGATGCGATCGCGAACGCGACGTTTTGTCTCCTAGTCTTTTTGTTTTAAAATTGTTCAATGGAAATATTGAGGGCACATCTCATTTCCTATTGTAGCGATTCTATTTAAAATGGTGTGAATATGCTTTGTTAAGCAATATAAGAAGTGTTAGTTCTACTTTCATAAACTCTAAACAGAACATATCCTAATTGAGTATTTGATGTTGGACATAATTAAGTGAAAGACGTTTCAATAATAGAAGTAAGTAATGGCTTACATTAGCATACAATAACATGATTAAAAATTAAATACCCTAACGTCCAACTAACCTAGCTTTAATAACAAAAGCAACTCAAAAAAAGCGTGACCTTATCTATGACCTTATCACATAACAGGTCCAGGAGTGTCTTATTTATTACTAAGATCAGGCAAAATAATAAAATTTCAGTGGTCTTAAAATAATACTCTCCAGTGCTAATTTATTTCACCTTTGACATCTTTACACTTTATATATTCAAGGAACTCTGCTTAACATTCCTTAATTTTCAGGCTTCTGATTTATATTATGACTTTTAGTATAAGAGTCATCAGTTAAGAATTTAAGGCAACTGATCAGTAGCAATAGTAAATTAATATGATAACAAGCAGCCATTTAATGTCGAAGGTCAATTTTGGTACTTAAAAAAACGTTCAAATTCGAGTCACAATGTCATCTTAGCGACAATCAATGTCAAAAATTTGTCAAAATTATAGATAAATTGATTGTATTTTTGACAGATTGAGACTGAGATCAAAATGCATACGTTCTTAAAAGTAACTAGGTACGAGAATTGCCATTGCCGTATCTATGATAGGTATACCCAGCCCAACACAGAATACATCATTCTTTATCACCACTAAATGAGATCGAGGGAATTCAAAAATCCAGAACAGTTTTCCTTTCCGCTAATGAAAACAAACTGTGATAGTCAATCGTCTGTCCAGCCAATGCGCTTATTATGCAATTTCACCATTGCCCATTGATTGAAGTGGACATTAGGTCATTCAAGAGTAAAGACTAAAACTTTAAAGTATCATACATTTTGCTATTAAACACACCTAATAAGGAACAGCATTAGACTGAATGTCAATTCATTGACATTCAGTTTGTTTTCTTTTTCTTAATAACGTTTGGTGTTATATTTAGTGAAACAACACATTTTTTGTATTATACACACATCAAAAGTGTCTAGGGATCAAGCATTTTTATGCGGATTTCTTGAGATTGAGATGTGGCTTTGTAATAAATTTATGATTTTATAAATTTATATGGATCCTTTTTGGTGCATTTCATAATTTGAATCAGGAACTGTGAATCAAATTCGAGTAAAAGATGAAAATCAGCTGTCAATATTTTCCCTATAAAAACATACAACGCATTGAAGACATTATTAGTGCTACTGTTTCCCTACTACTGATTAAAACCAACGTTATTATGGAGCGGCGACGTCATTTAAGCAGGGAAGAAATGCTCAGAGCCGTGGGAATGATAGAAGCTGGTTCCCGGCAACGTACTGTGGCTTTAGCTCTGAATACAAGTCAGAGTGTTATCAGTCGACTTTGGACACGTTACCGAAGCACTGGTACCGTGGCTGAGCGCCATGGAGGACGGTATCGCTGCACCACACGGAGACAAGACCGATACATTCAAATCTTAACTCGAAGAGCTCCAACAATAACCGCCATGATGTTAGCCGTGAGGCTTCATCACTCTTCAGGGAACTTAATTAGCGACCAAACAGTCAGAAACCGCTTGCATGAAGTGAACCTTCATTCCCGAAGACCGCTACGGGTACCACCTATAGCAATGCACAATCGTAGGATTCGATATCAATGGGCTCTTGAACACAGAAATTGGGCAGAAGAACAATGGCGTTTCGTGTGCTTTTCTGATGAGTCTCGTTTTGGTATGAGACCGGATACAAGACGTATACGACACTGGAGAACCCCTGGACGCCAACAGCGATTAAAATCCTGCCAGGAAGTCCATCCTTATAGTGGTGGAACCATCATGGTATGGGCGGGTATTTGGATCGGCGGAAGAACTGAGTTGATTTGGATCAGAGGCAACCTCAACGCTCAAATTTATGCTGAGACGATTGTATTAGACGTCATCGTTCCTCTACAAGTGCAAATCGGTCCCTTATTTCAGTTAATGCATGATAATGCACGACCGCACACCGCAAGAGTTGTAAGACAGACTCTCGCCGCAGCTAACATCAATGTCCTGCCCTGGCCTGCTCAGTCGCCAGACTTGAACCCGATTGAGCATGCATGGGATATGCTACAGAGAAGAGCTCTGCCGAATATGGAGGGTATCCAGTCGCAAGAAGACCTTTTTTTGTTGTTGCAACGAACATGGGCGGCCATTCCACAGCGTGATTTGGATGAACTCATTTTGAGTATGCCAAACCGATGTTCTTGTGTTGTTAGTGTTCGCGGTAGAAACACGGATTATTAATTGTTTAAGTTACCCAATAAAATTTTAGAGAAAACTGTTATTTCAGTATTTTTTTCGAACTTTTGTGTTAGTGGTTCAAATGTCAAAAATCCCTTTATTAGGAAAATGGCAAATTTCTTTATTAATGCAAAGGTGACTTGGTTTATCGTTACTGTGACAAACGAAAACACTTTATTTGATGAATCCTTAAAGAAAATTTTAATTAATATCAATCAGGAGAAAAGTTATTGCAAAAATATATGTTGATCCCTAGACACTTTTGATGTGTGTATTTTGCACACATGATATTATGATAGCCTACGTGGACCAAGAGGGGCTATAGCAAACCCTGGGCTACCACCTTGCTGACAGGCAAATGTTTTCCTTCAGTTGCAAGGTATGAGCTATTCTTATATGAGAGACATATAGGTATCACAACGGATAGCATCATCATCACTTTAGTCAAAAGACGTCTACTGCTGGATATAGGCCTCCCCTAAGCACCTCCACTTCGACCGGTTCTGTGCTTCCCGCCTCCAGCGAATTCCTGCGCCCTTCACAGGGTCATCGGTGCATCTTGTGGGAGGTCTTCCAACGCTACTTATTCCAGTACGCAGTCGCCACTCCAGAACCTTTAGACCCCATCGGCCATTTGTTCTGCGAGCAATGTACCCTGCCTACTGCTACTTAAGTTTACCAATTCTTCGTGCAATGTCGGTTACTTTAAATTGGTTGTCCTGCGGATCTGTTCATTTTTGATTAATTCCCGTAGGGAAACTCCAAATATAGCCCTCTCTATTGCCCTTTGAATAAGACCCATTGCAGCTGTGAGTGACCACGATTACTTGCCATAGGTCATTACTGGCAACACGCACTGGTCAAAAACTTTTTTCGTCTTGAGCATCCACTCACGCACCCGAAGTCAAAAAGTTACCGCGAACAATTCTGTTCGCGGTAACTTTTTGACTTCGGGTGCGTGAGTGCGTAGTAACTTTCGGCAGTTCCGGACGTTCGTCCGGAACTGCCGAAAGTTTATTTTTTTTTTAATTTTGTCTTTGGCAACAACTTTTGTTTTCGTTTCTTTTGAAAGCTATGTAGACCCAGCATTATACCCCAAAGGCCCTGAGGTTAAAACGGGTCTACGAAATTAACTATCTGTGGTTGTTACAATTCCTATACCAGATAATACTTTTCTTCCTCCAAAAACTCAAGATCTATTGCTGGCGAAGGCACATGACCAACTATCACTGACTCATATCACGCAAGGTTAACATTATACATTGCATTATGACATCGCTATTTACAAAATGAACACGATGGTCAGACAAGGGCACTCGAAACCCATAAGCCTTTATTCAAGAGTATCACATCATCAATCATTATTTCATTAAGTAAGAAAAAACATTATTTGAACAAAGTCTTGTCATTCAGCTGATCAGTTGAAAATAAATGATTTGCTTGTCTGATTAGATTAGAATTAGTTAGTAGGAAATAATAATAGATGTATTGTATTGTTGTCAGAAGTCACTCAGGTCAATGCCAAAATGAAACCCAATTACCAACATACCTATTTCTGCCGACAAACAGCATTCCTGTGTAACGGTTTACAGGTTATGAGTGCCAGCTTATAGTGTTACAAACACATGAGTAATTTCTGGGTTGACTTTAAGAAAGGTAATGCATCCGCCGGGTGGGTAGATATTGCAGATATCCAAATGTGCATGGTGGTGGCGACTGCTTAAGAGCCTACACTACCTCAGCTAAAATTCACTCTTTATCTCGCTCGCACGATACTGCTCGCGGACTGAGTGAGAGCGAGACAGAGTGCGGTCCTAGGCGGCAGGCAGCGCCAATAGTTTAGGTATTTGCTTTTTACTGTGAAAATAATGGTAAATTAAAAAAATTAAATAACATAAGACCTGCTTTATAGTTAGTTCGGTTAGTTTAAAAAGTTTCATGATCTAATTTGAAGGGTTTTTTGAATACCAGCGGTTTATTGTTCGGTTTGGAGGTAACTTTGGAATTTTTTTCTATCGAGAAAATTATATGAAATCGTATTTTCGTCTAACATAAGACCTAACATTAATCCTCAACTTTACCATATATTTATTTCAAAATGAATGCTGCAGTATTTTCGACATAACGGAGGATCATGCTAAGCCATTTGAGGTAGTATAGGCCCTTAACATAATTAGCCAGTGGCTTGCTTTTCAGCCAATAACATGAATAACAAGTCACGGCAGCAGGGTGTGGCTATGCTCCACCTTCTGTTTTGTGGGCCCCAAAACATTCAGTCAAAGTGACCTCTGCGCCGCCACCGATAACGTCGTGGAAGTGGCGAACTTTAGGGCTAGCAAAATTTGGATAACTGTCGTGCCAGCAACACGAAGAAGTAGAAGGAGAACATGATAATTTCATCATTGAATGTAATTCTTAGAAAAGTTTGAATTAAGAAGACAAAAACAACATTATACCTCTTGCATTCACAAAGTCAATTACAGAAATAAAGAAAGTGCACATTATGTGAGTGTATTAAATGCTATAATAACAAAATGTTCATGAGCCGTGAGCAGACAGCGAGCTATCACTCTTAAAAGCAGTAACAACTAACAACTCATTTATTAAGTAAGCATTTTCCGGAAGAGAATCGAACTTCGTTACGCTGGTGTTGAACAAAGTGATTGCAACAACGGTTATTTAGAAAACATCCAGTCGGGAAACAAAAGTATAGTAAACTTTGATTTTTAGTCCTCTAGAGCTAGACCAAAATGACAGCTAATACTCGTTTAATACTAAATAATGTCATGCGGACAAAAAAAGGTCAACTGCAGCTGTCATTTTAGTCTAGCAAATTTCAAAATAGTGTATTAGTCAAAAGTAAAGTGTATTAGTTATTGTTATATTTTATTTTTTGTTTTTATTACTGAAAATTTAGCAGTAGTAAAGTTTGGTAGTTAAATATAGATAGCACGCGGTTGGCAAAATTCAGCTATGCTGTCACAACTTACCTAGGTTAGCGGTTAGTCAAAACCAAAAAAGATTGAAAAAAGGCAAAAACGACATTGGTATGAAGAAAATACAGCTTCATCCATTTTGTTTTAAAAAGAGGTCACAGTGATTCCTTGTAGTGTAAAATTAACATAAAAACCGTAAAGGATTTTCACAGTTGGAAAGCTGAGTAAGATAGCCAAAGTTGGAATTGAGGTAAAATAACGGACATGGCTATCTTACTGTGACATATGCAAGCCTAGAACTTTCTAGGAAAATCCTTTTGTTGAAAGTATAAACACGACACTATACAAACATTTGGCTTTTTTTTTATTCGATAAGTATCTACTTCTTTTCTTCTATCGCGTCCGGTATAGGTAAGTATGAACCAAATAGTAAGGTAGTATTGAGGCGGGTCCAGGGTGAGCGTACACGTTTACCTACATCGCAGATCGTTGAGGCTATTTTCATACATTCCAGTCTAAAGTAGTATTCTATCGTCTATAATAATCAGCCTATAATGTTCCCACTTCTGAGACACAGGCCTCCTTTCGGTGAGAGGGAGTGGGCCGTTAGGACATGCCGGTTTCCTCGCGATGTTTTCTTTCACCGTTTTGATGGCAATGATGATGAAATAATTTACTCAAAGTAAAGCGCCTGTCTGGGTTGGAACCTACGACCTACAACTCGTAAGTCGCGGCCATTAGCACTGGGCCACCACTGCTCTCTTCTATACTAGTAGTATATCTTAAATCTATCCAAAATCGCGAAAGTAATCTAAAGATTAAAGGAATCAGCAGCCACAAGGATTTTCGTAACTTGACACCTACATCGTAAATTGTAACTACCAAATTAATAATGAAAGGAGAAAAAAAAACGTTACTTATTATTGCAACATATATAATTATACCACAGCACTAATCAATAAAATTATATCATAGAAAGCTCCAATTATATCATCATAACATGCGGCACAAAGTACCTACATATGTATTTGCACAAGCGTAGACGGAAGGAAGTTTCTTTGGCGGCAAGCACGTGACAGGTTCTACTTACGTGTTATTAAGATCTTAAAACGACACAATATTACTATGTTCATGCAGGTTGTTCCGACTATACGTAACGCTAATAATTGCACGTGTCTACTTAGAAAGATAGCAACCTGTACGATGTAGTAGTGTATGAAACAGAGAGGTGTGATGAACGCATTCTCTCGTCAGCCGCACTATAGATACTAGCACAATAATGGATTGATAAAGGGAGCGACAACCGCTTCTTCTTGTCCGTTCGTCATAATCAACATCTGCCTAGCCTTTTCCCAACTAAGTTGGGTTCGGCTTCTCTAACCAGACGCAGCTGAATACCAGTATTTCACATGGAGCGACTGCATATCTGACCTCTACAATCCAGTTACTGGGTAATACGATACCCCTTGGTAGGACTGGTTGAAAGACTTTCGGATTGGATTGGATACTGTCCTTATTCTGAGGTATTGTAATGGATGAGGATTCCCAATATTAAAGCAGGCGTCTGTACTTCTCACTGGTGCCCAGAGAGTTTGTTTGCAAATAATCTTCAATCCTCCGATGAATCTCTTAGCTTCAGAAAATCCTTTCGTATTGCACCTTTACATTAGTTATCAAAGAAACAATCCTCTAAACATAAATTTGCTTTTATCGGTGGACTGGGTTGTGCGTTGTCTATCTGTCAGTCGCTGAATCGTTGTATAATCCTATTAATCATATTGTGTGCGTAGATCACGGAAGTGTTTTATTCGTCTTCTTTTTCGTGTCGCTGGCACGACTGAATTTTATATCTTGTTGGCCCAAAACCTTGCCACTTCCACGGCGTCATCAGTGGCAGCGCAGAGGTCACTTTGACTACATGTTTTGGGACAAAGAGGACAGGATAGGAGCTGGAGCTTGGTTTGCGACATAGCTCCATAATCACGCCCTACAGCCGTTCCGTCATGGTACTGATTTATTTATTAGATTTTACCTTGACATATGATCTGGCTCGTAGTTATGAATTACTATTAGATTAACATAAATATTTGACATAGATTAATAAAAATCCGAAAATAAGTGGTATGTAAATATAAGTACAGATGCCAAGCACATCAAGCTACTAAAATCTGTCAAATTTCTTTAATATATTTTCAACTTCATCGCTAAACTTTAAGGTTCAAAGTTGATTGGGAAAATTTGACAGTTTCGGGTAGCTTGATGTGCTGGCGCCTGTACATGAGATCGGAAATTTCTGCTTTGTCTTTTGGATGGCAATCCCTGCTTGTTTCCGCTTAGAAACATGAAATTACAGCTCTTGACCATACTTTGTAACATGTACAATAATTATACAATTACGCCGATAGAGGCGAGTATCCGCGGTATTGCATTGCATCACATATCCGTTACGAAGTAAAGTTTTTCTAGATTGATCGCTAAATTGCCCAAAGAATGAAAAAAAATATTTTCTTGTACCATAAACGATTAAATGGTACCAATTAATTGTTCATTTGGTTGCAAAAAGTTTTCTTTTGCATAGGTAAAGTAACATAACACAATGCAAGGTAGCAGCCCAAAAATCTGACAACTATTCTTACCAAGGGATATCGTGTTACCCAGTTACTGGGTTGTTGAGGTCAGATAAGCAATCGCTCCAAGTAAAATACTGGTATGCAGCTGCATCCAGTTAGTATAGAAGCCGACCCCAACATAATTGGGAAAAGGCTAGGCAGATTAATTGAAGTAAAGTAACAATATCATAAAGATAATTATGTGTTCATTTTAAATTCTAGACATCCTTCTATGCATCGAAATACTAAACCGGTTAATTACCACTATGCTTAATCATTACTTTCAACTTCAGAACGTTCAACTCTTAATTTATGATTTCAGCATCTAAAAATAAATTAACCTGCAACGTAATAAATCTAAAGAAATTAATTAAAATCCATGATGAATTAAAATACTTATATCATGATCATCATAATCAGCCAATAATGATTCCACCGCTGGGACCCAGGCCTCCTCTCTGTGAGAAGGAGTGGGCCATAAACCACCACGCGGGCCCAGTGCGGGTTGGCGGTTGTCACATATCTTCGATTTTTTTTGTCATACAATATGTATAGGTCGTGGGTTTAAACCCAAGCAATTTACTTTGAGTCAATTATTTTCATCACCACTGCTCTCCAAAACGGTGCAGGAATATTGTAAGGAAACCGGGAATATCTATAAACAATGTCCATGATTTAAATTCCTTAGTGCACAGATGAGCGATTGAGTTTTCTTCCATTTAAAAAGGTTAATCAATGAACATTTTTATATTTATTTGGGATGTTAGTAACTAGTCCAAGCAGTCTAGACCATGTGCTCTTTCTAAAATCACATTTGGCGTCTGTTTTTATTTTAGATGAATAAATGAATAAATTGAAGCTATCATAAAACGTGCCACATTCAACAGGTTTAGAAGGATAAAAATTAAAAGGCTTGACGCTATCTTAATAGACTGTTTTAGCAAACTTGTTATAAACATCTGTTGCTGTAAAAGCTGTAATTGTGGCGAATCACTTGTAGAAACAAAATACACACGATAAATAGATGTCCTTCGTAAAAAACCAAATCAAAATCATGTTTTGCCATTGTACACAATTGAATTATTAACCACACTATCCGCGTGTACCATATCGCGACTTGCAATATACAGGGTCAAATTAAATTAGCTAGCGAAACTCCGCGCGCGTGATGAGTTTATTGAATCTAAGCCCGATAAAGCAAAAAAAAATTGTGTTTCATCAACCGCATTTTGCGTAGTCACCAGAAATGTCAGTTTAAAAATCAGCTCCTTAGTGTGTTAACTTTACAGACGTGATAGGTGAGTCTTGGGATCGATATCTCAGCACGATAAAACACACGATAAACAATACAAATATTTTCTCAATTCATACTTCCACCGGTCGTGGAACCTCAAAAAATACGTTGTTTTTTTTTTGCTTTTATTTTATTGTTTAGATACCGATACCTATCACGTCTGCGAAATTTCGCTAGATAATTATTATTTTTTTAATTTGACCCTGTGTAGGACATTACTTTCCTGAAAATTTCACATACATACCTATTTTGTTCATTCCGAGTCTGTATAAAGAACCTACTACTCGATACTGACAAGTGTTCAAAATATACGTTTTTTTATTCCAGTAAATCTTACTATTGACCACAAGTCGAACATTACCAGTAACACCTGCCTGCGAGTATGAGTCATCGCCGAAAGTCTCAAATGCTAAATTCTTCCTTAATATGGTCACCACTTATATCTATCCAACTTTTAATTTTATTGCTTGCATTATTAACTTTTTCACATAAATATTTTTAATGAGTGCTCAAAGCCATTATAATACTGTAAAAACAAAAAAAAGTCACATTATGTAGGTATGTCTTTCTAGTTCGCTTATGAAATAAATTAGATTGAAATTTTGAAGAAGCCAAATTCTCATAGGAAAAATATGATGTGGTTCGTTCTTAATACTTACAAACTGCTAAGAATGATGTAGTTGTATCTATTTAAAGTGTGAAACATTAAAATAATACAAACAGTGCGGCATTACGAAGAAACCGCGGCTGCACGCTTGCCTTACAGTATCGTATTACTTCCCAACATTTCCTGTTTATCGTAATAGAATCAGCAATTTATTACAATTACTGTTTCACTATTATTTAACCGAATAGTTCCCAACCATTACTTAGATAACGAAAAAACAGCTGATGATTTACGAGTATTTGTTTAATTTAACGATCAAAGCAGAAATATAAGAACCCACTTATTAATGCGAAATTACAGAGTTACTTAGGTACTACTAGACAGTCACTGACTTATCATAATTATATCAAATGCATCTGTTTGAACTATGATTTAAACCATAGATTTAGTATATACTATACTAGGTATGCAAAACGAAATCTATGTTTAAACTATACTAAATCCTATAGTTTGAACTCTCGTAGGAAACAGTTGAAAAGCGAAAAAGGTGAATCACTGGTCAACATAGTAATAATTGCCTACTGTTATAAATACGCTTTCTCAAAGTGGTTTCTAAAGAATAACAAATTTATGTAATAACAATACGTGACCTTATACTTTGAATTAATAAAATAAAATATTAGGGAAATAGAGCCACTTTGCGCAATATTATTGTCCGTTGCATTCATATATTTGGTGTTATTTATTTAAAGGACTATCTACAATCGTTACACTATTCACATTAACACAAGCTAACGTACAAGTCAAGTCAATAGACAGCATGCAAAAACAAAAGTACACCTAAAAAATAAATAACATCAAATAAATACATGCCGTAGTACAGAAATGACACTTAAATATTTTTTATACAATTTAAACACGACAATAGTTCCTCCTATACAACATTAATTTTCATAAACTAACAGTGCAGGCAAAGTTTCAAACTGTCATACGGTTGCAGTTTCTATCCCATATTTGCGGAACTGCACGTTACGTGGTTCCAACGTCGATCATGACCAATCACATAAAATACACCAAATGCCCACTTGATATGCGAGGAGCGCCAGCATTTTCACTATCGTTCAATGTCCCATTGTACGCACACTTTCTATAGTAAACAACGCCATAACAGAAGGAATTTATAAATAATTACGTATATTATATTGGTTATGCAAAATTGTGACTTAATCAATACAATGCTTTTAATTTTATAGAACCACAGCCGCATGCCTATTTCCGTACATGTTATGTGGGTGAGGAATAATTACCCGTACATGACAAACAGAACAACTAGCTTACTGATGTTAATCTAGCTCGTTGCCATGTACCTACCTACCTATGCTGCCTGCCATTTTATTTGTGATAATGAGATCGCGTTTTTTAATTATTATTGTGCAGTATTTCAAGCCTCAATGTACATATAAGCCAATGATATCATTGATATAAGCTATAAAAAACAAAGATCAGCCTTTTTTAGTTTTCAATTGATTGAAGTTTTTCATGCCATCTTTACATTAAAGATTTTAGAAGAGTTCAAAATGCTCGTACCAAAAAGTCATCATCTGCCTAGCCTTTTTCCAACATGTTGGGGTCGGCTTCCAGTCTAACCGGATGCAGCGGAGTACCAGTATTTTACATGGGCGACTGCGTATTTGACCTCCACAACCCAGTTAGTCTGTAATAACTTACCTTGGTAAGACTGGTTGTCAGACTTTCGGGCTTCTGACGACCCGTAACGATTGTCAAAATTCCACGAATGACAGGCGGGACCAACGGCTTAACGTGCTTTCCGAGACACGGAGGCAGGGGTCTTGGTTTGTAGAGATAGTTAAAGATGAGATGGTAGAGTTTGAATAAATAACTTGATTTTGATTTTGGTCACCCATCCACGCTTGTCGTAAGCGTAAATTAACCTGATCGACCGACCCTTGCGGCTGTTATTACTTAGCCACAAGCACAATGACGAATTAAATTCAAGGAAAATCATCAAAAAACTCAGGAACACAAAGCCATCAAACATCAACCTCTAATCAGTAGACTAATGCGTGAGAAAACAATTTTAAACAAACAAACATATAATCTGATTACCGTCATTAATTGCCTCTTCATTAGAGCGAATGTCAACGATTGCCGCTAGTGCTGTCTCAATGTCACCTGTACCATCAACCCACGTACAACCTTGCCATAACTAGAGCATGTGGTACGTAATGTGACCAAGTAGTTTGTCTTTATCTTCGCCGACTAGGTATAAGGACGGCGGGCTGGTTAAGTTCAGTTTTAAGACATTGGGAAAGACTCTAGTCTTGAGACTTCTGTGATAGACCTTAAATTCAAAACCACCTTCAGGACTCTAATATCTAAATAGGCTGGGAGGAATACTTGCAAGGATTTAAGCAAAACCAACCCAAATCAGCATAATACAATAAAGCTTATACATATTTCTGTTAACCAACAATGATAAAGCTGATACTAATCTCTATTACAGAGCAGTTAAAAGTATAAAAAATTGCAGAAATAGATTTAACACAATTATGGGTAGAGCAAATCTGCAAAGAACAAAGCATGTTTTATAAGAACGGTATTATACTCTCCTGTTTTCTGTCTGTATTTCCAAGGGGTACAGACTTATTACTTATTCGTAGGGTACATAAGTTTAAATAATTTCATTGCCATTGCTCTCAAAACGGTGAAGGAAAATATCGTGAGAAAACATAGTTTATATCCTAGAACCAAAAATTCGAAGACATGTTACATCTTATACCAACTCGCACTGGACCCGCGTGGTAGATTATAACCCACTCCTTATCGAAGACAGGAGGCCTATGTCCCAGAAGAGGGAAAATTATAAGTATAATAATATATTTAGTATTATGTATTTTAAGTGATAAGATATAAGTTTATTGATAAACTTATATCATAATCAGCCTATATGATAATAAATATTTTATAAAGCGAAAACTATGCCAGAAAGCGTATTAAAAGACTATGTTGTGGACAAAAAGGCTTGGGATTGAGCTGCTCCAAAAGGTTCTGACAGTGACCGTTGATTTTTTTTATTTTGCTATTTTACACTTTTTTTAATATCTGTTTACTTAGACAATGACATGAACATTTACTGTATAAAGTATTATATTATTTTAATTATTATGAATTTGAGGACTATGTGAATCATTGTCTCCGTTCTGGCAGTTTGAATAATTTACGCAGCCTAAACAAATGTCCTTTCTTTGGTATTGTTCGTCGAATCGTTGAGCTCCTCAAGTTCTGAGTTAAGCTGCACTATTTTTGACAAATACGTGCACTGACTGGACAGGTTCACTCAATCTGTGTGGTTCTTTCCTTAAAAGACCATTTCAGACACCAATCTACATGGTCTTCATATGATCTGACCAAGGTTATGTCTGGACTTTAAAAGAGACTGTGACCTCTGATTTTGTTTCGGCCTTTCTTCTCAGAGTAGTCAGATAGGAAACGCCGACCTCATCTAGTTTAAAAAAATATGATTGACTTGTAAAAGTGTTTGCACAAACCTACTTACAGAAAATAAATCATTTATCATTTAAACGTTATTTAATATTATTCTTTGTTGCAGGAACCTCCGAAAACTGTGATGAAAAATGATTAAACAAGAAATTATATTATTGGTAAGTTATAAAGCTATGAAACTATAAAAAAGTCAGAATCAACTAACTTCTCAATTAGAAACAAACTAATGGCAAATTGGCAATATATTTTTATTTAAAGAACTGTTATTTCAAGTTAATTAAATACTTACGACATTTATTAAGCCGTAAGTCAAATTTTATTGCCCAGGTTCACAATATTTGTTAGCTGTAGCTTACAGCAAATGCTATCTGCTATATCAATCAACTGTCAAATGAGTGTTCTTTCAACATATGTATTATTGTATGTTTGAATTTTTCTTACCAGTTCTAGGTATTGTAAATGATAAATGATTTATTTTCTGTAAGTAGGTTTGTACAAACACTTTTAAACGTCAATGTAGTTAACCGGAATACAGTTGTGTTATTGCTGGATTTCGTAGTTTTATCGTTTGTGGTTTTTTTTTATAGACTTAGGGTTTTTATACTTAGGTTATACTACATAACTTAGCTAAGTCACTGTCGATTTTACCGGAGAATCTTACACATCATAACATTAATAATAATAACCTCCCTGACCGATTTTGGCCACTGTGACCAATCTCAATGGAGATTAGCCAGGTACGCAGGAGATATTATAGTGCACAAGTGTGTGCGCAGACACAGGTGAACTCTCTGTTCCTTTACTCTCATAGTCCGATGGGACGGCAATCCGACATGCCGGAGAGAGATCAAGTGCAGGACCAAAGGCTTTACGTGCTTTCCGAGGCACGAGGGTATTAAACCGCCAACTTCCAAACTCCGGACTATTACTGCGAAATTCCTAATGGAAAAACTCAATTACACTTTGTCCGACCCGGGTAATCGGACCTAGGACCCCACGCTCAGCAGTCGCGCTTGCAAACACGAGACCAACGGGTCATCATAACATTACGCCTGTAAGGAATACACAATAACCAAAGGGTTATGCAGAGATCTACCTATAGAACCCCCACCTTTCTCCAGTTATCTTTAAGTCCAACCGGGCACAAATTCGGACTCCGGGCTACTATTGAGAAAACCTTGATGGGAAATCTTACAATAAGCCGTAATTATAACTTTAACAGTAACATATTGACATCATACGTACAAGTGAACAATAGAATTAACAATGTTACTGTCTTCGATTCTTAATTAGGATCGAAGTACATTCGTGTACTAATATTTTGTTGGAACAATATATCTTATTGTGTGCAGTCAAGCGCATGACGTAATTGTTAGAGCGGTTCCGAATGTTCCGATGTTGGAAATCTAACCACGGCTTGGTCAAAACATGTTCAGCTAGATGGAATAGAAGATAGAATAGAAATGCTAACGGCTTAGTTGGGCTTAGTACAAGCAACCGTTATAAGTAGATTGCAAGTTGGATGTGCTTAGTAAAATATTGCTTTTGTAACATAAAATCACGCCTGAATTCCCCGAAGCGTTAGGTGGAGGAAAATAGAGTACACATTTCTCAAGTTATGTTTATGTTCCATGTAATAGGGGGCGAGCCTTTAGTGAGTTCAGGTTAAACACATATGGTAGTATCGAAATAAAAAACAAACCACGCCAAGGTCAACATCCAATCATGCTGAATACGTATATGCGTATTTAACATAATTATGTAACTAATGTTTACTGAAGTATGAAAAAGTCTAGTAGTCCGTATCTCAGGGTCCGAAAAAAATTAACATTTAGGTGCTTTTAACAAGATTGCTGTAAGCAACATCCTACTCATATTATAAATGCGAAAGTTTGTGAGGATGGATGGATGTTTGTTACTCTTTCACGCAAAAACTACTGAACAGATTTTGATGAAACTTTACAGTAATATAGTTTATACATTAGAATAACACATAGGATACTTTTTATCCCAATATTCCCACGGGATCAAAACTTACGCGGGTGAAACCGCGGGGCGCAGCTAGTTACTAAATAATTGCTGAAAATATTCTTAGATCGAATGTACAATTTTGTTATCATACAAAAACGTTGTTTTTTTTTTCAAGTTGTTTTTTGTAAAGCTACTGTTGAATTTTAGTAGGTAATCATTCAGTTATACTAACTCCGGTTTCAGTCCATTGGCTTTCAGTTCGGTTGATAACTGTAAAGTAGCAATCATGGTAGGTGGGACTTTTTATTTTTCCAATAATGCGTTTATTTAAATAACATATATTTACCTGAGTAATCACAATACGATTCTGAATTAAAAAAAGCTGAAATAAATATTAATCTTCTTGTTTTTCTTTCTTGTTTTGTACATAATAAAGAGTATTAAATTCTATTCTTTAATTTATGAGCTGTGTTTTAGTTTTTCGTTACCGTAACATCATCACGCTATGTTGATGATGTTACAGCAATGAAAAACTCCACATACCTACAACATACTGGGCTGTGAAAAATGATGAAAAATGTGGGACGTGTCATCGACACGAATAAATATTTACAGATGCATTGTGTTATTAGTTATAATTCATGCGGTAGTCTAGCGGATGCAGGTAAATGATGCAGGTTGTCTGCTTACTGGTCGGTCTTACCAGTACCGAAAATAATACCATGACATGACTTGTACCCTTAGCACAGAATATCCCTTAGTCCGCTTAAGTACATCTATATAGGGTTATTGGAAAAATATTAACAACCTCTTATGAGGTTATTGTACTCATCATTATGGACAACTTTAACTATGGGACCAAACCTGAAATCCCGAAAAAAAATCAGCTGTTCCCTACATTTTGACGAGTTATACGAACATAAATGTAGGGAACAACTGATTTTTTTTTTGCGATTTCAGGTTTGGTCCCACAGTAAAAGTCATTCATAATGATGAGTACAATGACCTCTTAGGACGTTGTTAATGTTTTTCCGTTGTTTTTTTTTTAATAATACAACTGAAGAGTTTGTTTAAACATGCTCTGGAACTACCAGTAGGATTTGAAAATTATGATTTCATTTATAGCCTAATTCTTGAGGAAGACTATAGGCTACCTAATATCACGTTATGATACGTAAGAGCCGAACAAAAACAAAAAAATCAGAAAGTACGCTAAGCGAAATCGAAGTAATAGCGCGGGCAGGCGATGCATTGTGACAGGGTGGGTTGGGGGAACAAGAAATTTCACGCGGACGAAGTCGCGGGCAGAAGCTAAATAAACAATACAGAGTTACTGGTTATTCATCCTTTCAGTGAAAGGGTGATTAAAAGTGTGCTACAGAATTAAAAACCAAGTAGGTGCGGTACCACAGTCGTAATCAAAGCTTCTCAAACCGGCCCTTTACTTTATTATTGGGAAATAATTTATGAAGCATTTCTAGCAACTTTATTTTCTTGTCACACGCCTTAAGAGTGAAAGTAACATGTTCCAATGTTCACAATATCTACTTGCAATTACCAACATACTTGTACAGGACCCAATTCCACTTAATGGAACTTGATTTCGATATAAGTTTACATAAGTGTTACACAATTGGTATTTCCTGTATTAAATATTAATCCGGTACTACAAGGATGAGTAGATGCAATTATATTTTGTTAATCGAGAACCATAACACAAGATCTCTGATAATAATTAAAATAATAATTCATCGGAAATCAATTTTGTTGTTTTGCAACTTATCACTTGTGTTTTCCAATTAAACACATTATTAAATAGCAGCACCTCGCGGTTTCACCCGCATAAGTGTCGATCCCGTGGGAATATCGAGATAACAATTATACTATGTGCTATTTTTATGTACAACCTATATTACTGTAAAGTTTCATCAAAATCTGTTCAGTAGTTTTTGCGTGAAAGAGTAACAAACATCCATCCATCTATCCTCACAAACTTTAGCCTTTATAATATTATTATTAGTGTGAAGTTTGATTGTAGGAAGTAGGATAGTAACCCAAAAAAATCGTTTAGCAGCTCATTCGGTCCTCTATAGGCACCTAACTAACTACCTATTGCCTAAGTTTTCCTACTTAGGCTCAACCTACGCCTACGACTGTCAGCTCTGATTAATCACCATTTCCAAGAAATACAACACCAGCCTTTTTTTTTTTTTTTTTTGTGGATGGGAAATCATCCAATGACCCCTCCCGCTCTGGGTGGAGCAGAAGGGAGTGTCAGACTCTTACTGACTAAAACCCACCCGTGTTCCTTCCTTAGCCCTTTGTGTTCCGGGGTAACGGTAACCCTTTCGGACAATCCCGCTGCCCCGGCAGGCTTCGGCCCTTTCGGGCCCCTTCCTTGCTGCTGACATCTCTTTGAGGCGCGCGTGGAACACGTACGCGCCGTCCGGCACGGGCCTGGGGGTCTACTCCCTAAGCACGAAGTCCGTCGTTTCGGCCTTCGTTACGGGCGTTTCCTACTCCCTATCACCTACGGACGGATGATTCGTTCGGGGCCCGAACGAAGAATGAATGCCACACCAATTTGGCAGTGTTCCCTACTCCCGATGTGTTTTTGCCCGTCCGAACAGTTGAACTTGACAATGGTTTCGACGGATAGTTATGTCAGTTGATACGACATCAAAATAGTTCTCGCGCTGTAGACGAAAGTGACCAGTATATAAGATCCTAACTATGGCTGCTTGTTTAATTATTGAAGAAGCTTTACAGGAAGAGTTTAGGCAACGTCGATATTATTTACGCCTAAATTTTAGATTGTTTTTCAGGTAAAATTGTCATTGCCTGCTGTGTTTTACACAATATATCGGGCGGGCTTAGAAGCACCTACCCTCAGCGAGGAAGACCTGCAATTAGAGCGCAATAGACAGAGAGATGTGTCTACCTCTATAGCTATGGCGATATCCTCTCCTCAAGCTCATCAGCAAAGGCAAAGAGCGAGAGACATTAGTGCAATTGCTGGAAAAAAATAGGCACTTATGCAGTCTCACAAGAAAACTTTCCAAATAAAACACAAAATGCATAGGATATTTGTATTTATATTATTGATTAGGGTATTTATTTTGTGAACTTTTTTATTTTCCTTACAGGACTTAATGGGTGTTCGGACTGGTGGAAAACAGACATACTTATGTACATAAATATACGCTGATAAACACATTACCCTCCTTTGCATCGCGCAGTCGGGTAAAAAGAGACAATGTTTCGGGATTTTACCATTAGAGTTTAGTACATACTAGGTTTTGCCAATAACGGTTGATATATATTGGATTTTTATGGAATAAAACAATTAATTATCTTTAATCATTTATTTCAATTACCTATCAGTCAAAACATTACATATTTTAAATTATTTTCATTTTATTATCATTTCCTCAGTGGATGTAGAGGCTTGCTCCTGGGAAAGTGGGTCAGCAGGTGTAGCAGCATGGGTGGGTGAGGTGGCGACTGGCTCTCTTACAGGTGGAAGCTGTACAACAAAAACTGAATGTCATTGACGGATACAACAAAAAATATATACTTAATTGTGCACTTATCCGTAATTCAATATTATTTAATAAAAAAAAGGCACGGGAAAGCCTCCACACACATAATTATAAATACAATGTTGCTTTTAGTTCTTTACCTCTGAAACAAGCTTACTATCATAAATGATAAATGTAATTCTTACCAATTGAAAAGCTGGCACTCTTGATTCGGTTTGCGTCTCTCCGAAACCCTCTCCCATAATCGGTAGTATCTTCAATTCCACTTGGGAGAGGGTTGGTGCTACCAATGGGCCTCCACCTGTAACACTTGCTGACCTTCTGGCAGCTCCAGCCGCTTTTTTAGCAAGATGTTTTTTGTCAGACCACACCTAAAATTTAAATATTTGGTTAATTTTATAAAGCAATATAAAAACCACTATACTCGTAAATACTCCTACAGATAAGTATTTGGAGGATGACTGATTATCATTGTATTCACTTTACTGATGACAAATATTGACGAGTAATGTATTAAACTCACCCTTTGCCACTGCTCGACGGACTAGTGCAACTTCCCATTGAGTTATGGGAGTTGCACAGGTTTTCCCACAGCCATTTTGAGTGAACTCTCCCGTCGTCGGCACCCCTCAATAATCCGCGAGCCAATTCTTGGTTCTCACCCATAAAATCGAGAAGGGCCTCAATTTGCCCATGTGTCGCTGCAGCGGTTGGGGCCGTTTTATACAACAAAAAAGCTAATAAATATGAATATTGAAAATAATAAAACTTCTCGGCTAACAATTTGACATTTCATTTGAAAATTCCCTTCAAAAAGTAAACAGGCAAAGGTATCAACAGGATGATGCCGGTTTCCGGACAAAAATGGCAAAAATAATTCAATTCTATATTTAAAAACATAATAAAAAGTATATTTTTATACATGTGGTCTTTTTCTAACGACAAAAGTATTAATTTTTGTTTACTAAGCTAGAAAACTACAAAATAAGTAAACCGGTAATCGACCGGTAAAATAGCGCAACTCTATCGCCATACGTCTTTCGTTCACGAATATTGTCTATGATTCCGTTTGAAACTGATGAATCCGAAATCGTTAGGGAGTAGGGTTCATTCCGACGTATCGGACTACTGTCGGACGGGCCCGTTACCTCGTTGACGGACTTAGTGAGTAGACCCCCTGGTCCTGATCGGACGGAGAGTTACCCATTACTCTCCGCCCGCAGGCCCGCGCCTACGGTGGCCGGGAGTCGTCTCGCGGCTCCCGACGCCCGGGGCGTCTCCCGCGGCGGCTGGGACGTGAGGCCCTCTCCCTCAGCCGTCCCGCCACCTCCTTCGCTAGCATGACTGCTTCGCAGAAGGAGGTGACTGCCTCCCACTCCCTCTCGCCCCGGACCATGGCTTGAACCAGGGCCGGGCGCGAGAGGTCACCGCCGCCGCCGATCGCCTCTGCGAGAACACGGCGGTGCTCCGCCCAATTGGGGCATACCGCCACCGTATGCTCCACCGTGTCCTCCGGGCGACCCTCGCAGTGGTGACACCCGGGCGTATCCTCCCGCCCGATAATGTGCAGGTACCTCCCGAAACACCCGTGTCCGGTGAGGACCTGCGTCAGGCGGTAGGTGAGGGCGCCGTGGCGCCTCTCTAGCCACTCCTCAAAGAGGGGTCTTACCGCCGCTATCGCGGCGTGCCCTGCGCTGGGTTGCGACAGTCGCTCTTTCCATGCCGCCATGAGATCGCGTCGGAGGTCGGTCCGCTCCGCCGCGATTTGCCGCGGAAGCGGAGTTTCCCCCCGGCGTAGTGCCTCCGCGCGCCACTCGTACAGGCGCGCGAGGACCATCGCCTCCAGATCCCACGGCGGCAGTCCGGCAAGGAGGCTTGCCGCCTCGCCCGAGATCGTGCGGTATCCCCGGATCAGCCTTACGGCTACCACCTTCTGGGGCGCGTTCAAATAGTGGGCGGCTCGCCGCCGCAGTGAACGCGCCCACACCGGGGCCCCGTACAGGGCCATGGACCGCACGACCCCCGCGTAAAGCCTCCGGCAGGAGGCGTTTGGCCCCCTCAGGTTGGGCAAGAGCCGCTTGAAGGCGGCCCCGGCCCGTTCCAGCTTGGGAGCCAAACGTCGGAAGTGCTCGACGAAGTTCCACCGGCTGTCGAGGACGAGACCCAGGTATCTCATCGTTGTCTCGACGCCGATGTGAACCCCTCCTGCCGTTATTTGGGATCCCGAAGGCGGCCCGTTCCGAGGCCCATGAAAAGACATGGCCTCGGACTTGTGCAAAGCCACCTCGAGACCCAACTGCCGGATCCTCTCCACGACTATCGCAACCCCGCGTGTCATCGCGTCGGCCGCCGCCTGATGCGACCTCCCCTGCGCCAGGACTAGCGTGTCGTCAGCGTAGCAAACCACGCTGACTCCATCAGGGAGATCGGCCCGCAGCACCCAGTCGTAACCGATGTCCCACAGGAGCGGCCCCAGAACCGATCCCTGTGGGACACCGCACGACATCTCTCGCCGGTTCCATTCCCCGTTGCGACCGGGGTAGATGACGGCTCTGTCCGTCAGATACGCCCCGACTACTCGACGGAGGTAGGTCGGCACCCGGTGATACCGGAGTGCCTCCCCAATGCAACTCCAGGGCAGGGTGTTAAACGCGTTGGCGATGTCGAGTGACACCGCCACGACCACCCCACCCCGGGACACCGCGTCCCCCGTCGTGAGGGCCCTCACGCGCATGATGGCGTCCACCGTCGAGCGCCCCTTGCGGAAGCCGAACTGGCTGTCCGCAAGATCCGGCCCCGTCCTCACCAGGTGCCCGACGAGGCGGCCCGCAATCACTCTCTCAAAGAGCTTGCCGACCTCGTCGAGCAGCACGATGGGCCGGAATGCGGACGGAGAGTCCGCAGGGCGCCCTGGCTTCTGTATGAGGACCAGCTTCCCCGTCTTCCAGCGGAGTGGAAACTGGCCCCTCTCCATGCATGCGCTCAAGAGCGCCTCTAGTCGGGGCCCGAGAGCCCCTGAGGCCAGGACCCAGGCCTTACCCGGCAAGCCGTCGGGTCCTGGGGCGGTATTTTTGGCCTTCAGCCTATCTACCGCCACTCTCAGATCTACCCCGGTCACCTCAGGGATGTCGTCGTCGTCCGCGTGGTCCGCTTCAGGCACCGCAAGTGGCGGAGCCATGGGCGGGGGAGTATGCTCCGCCCGTGAAGGGAACAGAGCGCTCACCACCTCCTCCACCAGCTGGGGGCGGAGACTCTGCGTCAGCGGGGGGGCCCAGGTGCGGAGTTTATTCCGCACCATTTTATAAGGGCGCCCCCATGGATCTCTGTTCAGAGTCTCCACCATCTCCTCGCGGGCCATATCCTTGGCCCGCTGGACAGCCTCGCGGAGGGCGGTCTTCGCCGCTCTGTACCCCTCGTACAGCTCCGCCTCCGTGGCTTCCGCATCCGGAGGGCGGATGCGGAGCCTGCGGTGCCTGGTGTACAGGTGTCGCGCGTCGACGCACGCCTTGCGTAGTGACTCCACCTCCCGCGACCACCAGTACACCTGACGTCGGGCGCTTCCTGGCCGGACTCGGGGCATTGCCACGTCGCATATTTCGGACATGGCCTCCCGGAACCACTCCGCCTCATCGTCGATATCGGCAGGCCTGTCCGGTGATGACACCCAGGCCTGCACGATCGAGGCTTCCAGGAGGAGCTCCCGGTCCAGCTGCTTCAGCGCCCACCGCGGACCACTCGGGGCCTGTTGGACCGGCGCGCTGGAGGTCTGGGTGGAGACGTCGAACCGGATATACCGGTGATCGGAGTAGGTCTCCACCTCCTCCATGACACGCCAGTCAATAACACTCCGTGCCAGAGCGGGGCTGGCGAACGAAATGTCCACCACGGACTCGCCCCGCATCCGCACACACGTGGGAACAGAACCCCGATTTAGGACGACCAGGCCTGTTTCCAGAGCCCAGTCCTCCACCATCCTGCCCCGCACGTCCGTGCAACGGGAACCCCAGGCCAGATTCTTGGCGTTGAAGTCCCCGAGCACTAGTACGGGGAAGCGATGGTTTCCGGCGACGACGACACTCAACTCTGTTAAAGAGTTCTGGAACTCGGCGAGAGTTCGGCTCGGAGAGAAGTACACTCCCACTACTACTATCTCTCCGAACCGTGCTGCTACGCACCCCTGTCCCTTCGTGACTCCTTCGAGGGACGGGGTGCCGGCGGCGGCCGACGAAATTAGGGCCACTGAGCCGCTCAGGTCCTCCACCCAGTCATCCCTGGGCGGGACAAAGTACGGCTCAGCGACCACGGCGATGTTGATCGACCACTGCGCCATGCTCTGGAGCAACAGGTCCTGGGCGCAGGCGCAGTGGTTGATGTTCGCCTGGAGGAGGCGTAGTGGAGCCATCACTCCTCCATTTCAGCCCCCTCCTGGGCCCCTTGCGAGGGCCCCTCCACGGTGGCGGCGGCGATGGTAGCGGCGGCGGCGGTGACGGCGGTGGCGTCGGCGGCGGCGGTGGCGGCGGTGGCGGCAGCAGAGGCGGCAGCGACGGTGGTGGTGGCGGCGGTGGTGGCGGAGGGCCTCCCTTTCCTCTTGGCTCCGTCGGGTGGAACGCAGCACCTGCTCCCTGCCCGGTGCTCGGCCGGCTTGCCGGCAGCCGCACATGCGACGCAGTGCGGCGCGGCGCTGCACGAGCCGGCCGTGTGTCCGGGCTGACCGCAGCGGAAGCACAGAGTGCTGCGGTCCACCTCCGAGGTGCACTGGACGCCTACGTGGTGCCCCACATGGCATCGGAAGCACCTCAGAGGTCTGGGTTCCAGCAGCTTGACCTGCGCCGAAACCCAGCCGACCAGGAGCCTTCGGCCCTCCACGATCTTTCTGGCCGCCGTCACGGGGCAGCTTACCGTTACGGTTCGCATGCCCGTGAAGTCAGGACGTATGGTGCCCGCCTTCACCTGGTCGGCCAGACACCCGCCCGTCCTGACTACGGCGGCCACCACCTCTCCCTCCGTTACGGAGTCATCCAGGCCCAAGATGCGCATGTCTGCGCACTTGACGGGCCTGGATACTCGAACCTCCTCCGCATTTAGGGACGCCCTTAGCTTCTCAGCTAGGGCGTCAGCGGTGGGCCCACTCGTCACGCCAGGGATCTCCAGCATGCGGGCGCCAGTGGCGGTCACCCTATGCCGGAGGCCCCCGGCGATCCCCAGCTCCTGGAGGTCCACCGTCGCTCTGGCCTTAGTGAGCACGTCGCAGTACGTCACGCCCTTTTTGACCGCGTCCGGCTGCAGTGTTATGACCACAGCCGCGGTCTTCGGGGCGCGAAGCCTAGCTGCGACGGCTCGCTCCTTGCGGCGCCGCCTTTGCGCCTTTTTCCTGGCCGCCTTGGCCGCCTTCTTTTTCTGCCCGACCACCTGCCATTCGGCATCGGTCGCGGCAGAAGTGGGAGAGTTTTGGGGGCCGGGCGTAGGCTCTGGGGCCCTCGCCTCCCCTCCCTTTCTCCCCCTCTTCCGGGCCGGCGCCGGGGTTTTGCCAGCAGGAGCCGGCCTTACCGGCGCCGGGGCTCCACCTGCAGGCACCGGTTTAGCCGGCGCCGGGGCTCCGCCAGCCGACGCCGGTTTCGCCCTCGCCGGGGCTCCGCCAGCAGACGCTGGTTTGGCCGGCGCCTGAGCCCGGCCTGACGGCCCAGGTTTAGGGGCGGCCGTTGCCGCTGCGGCCGCGTACGAGGCCGCCTTCGGCCCCGGGGCCGCCGCCTTGCCCGCCAGAGGTGGGCGCAGGACAATGCCCTCCAGGACGGAAAACCGCGCCTGGAAGGCCGCCAGTTCCTGCCGAACCAGGTCCAGGACCTGGTTCTCCACCGGGATAGGCCGGCTCAGCGGTTCCGCCTGCGCACTGCCGGTGCTCCTCAGGCTGGCGAGGTCTGCCCGGAGCCTCCCGTTTTCCGCTTGGAGAAGCTCCATGGCGGCCGTCAGGCGGGCAACCTCTGCCTTTAATTCAGCCACTTCGCCGGCCGAAGGGCCTACGTAGTTAGCCGCCTCCGCTGCCTCCATGATGGAGGCCGTTGCCGAGACTATGGCCCTGTTCTTCGAAGCTTGAAGCTTCTTCAGGGACACGTCCCGGATCGCGGCCTCCACGACCGCCGCAAACCTGCGCTTGCGGTCCGCACCGGGGCCACCAACCGGACCCGTCTCATCGCTTGAGGACCCCGAGGCGACCGCGCGACCGGCCTCCGCCTCCTTTATTGGCTCCTCCGCCAGTTCTGCCGCCTCCCGGGCAGTGAGCCCCCTCCCTTTGCCTCGCTCCCGGACTCCTCCCCGCCTGCTGGTGGGGATTTTCCGGGCCGAGGCCAGCTCCCCGTCAGAGGAGGACCCCTGGCCGTCCTCTGACCTTGGCCGCTTGCTGTGAACCTTTTTCGCAGCAGCGGCCATCTTCTTGGCACGGCTGAGGCTCCCTGAGCCTCCCGTGCTTGCGCCTCCAGATGCGGCGTCGGACTCCGACCCCGCATCACTCCTCACCTCTTCCGTTTGTTTATTTTTTTTGTTTAATTCCAGTTCCATAGTAGTTCCCACGAGTATATTCCATGTTGTATTGACTCAAAAAATAGTGGTTCGCACTAGCGACTAAATCAAGCTACCCATTAGCCAAGCTTAGTACCTCCCTCACGGTGCGCCGCCGCTTGGAGGTTTGGGGAATTTTTTATAGAGGTTAATCTTCCTCGCGGTCCGGGCGGTTAAGCCAAGACCCTCGACCCCCTTCAACAGCCAGAGACATGACCTTAACTGTCTCCAGGGCTACGAGATTAGCGGTGGCAGCAGGGTTACCCCTCCTGCCTGCCCGGCGGCAGGGTAAGTGCACACCGGGCCCGCTCTGACCCCCCACCACAACTGCCGCTCAGCTACTCAGAGCGGCACGTGTGGAGCGATCCTCCTGGCAGAACATTGGCATGCGGACAGCGAGATTCCACTGGGAAATAATCCCAGAGGAAAATCGCTGCCCGCACCCCGGGATGCACCGGCCCGAACACTGGTCTTCCCCCCGGACGTATCCAGAAAGGAACCCCAGTACCCAGGCACACGTGGAGGTTTTCTGCCCGAGCACCCCATACAACACCAGCCTTACTACCAAATCGGGATTATCGCTTGTTTAAGTTTTCCTACTTGTAATTTTTTGTAGGTAGTATAAGGCTAAATCAGCGCCATGACGCATTGTTTTCAAGTCGGCCTAAAATGGAAAAAAAGTTTTAAAAAGGATATCGGAATCACTTCTACACGTAATAGTATAAAAAAAAATAAGCTAGATGAGGTTGGTGTTTCCCATCTGACTACTCTGGGAAGAAAAGCCGAAACAAAGTCACCCTCTTTTAAAGTTCATACACAATCATGGTCAGAACATATGAAGACCGTGTAGAATAATATGTAGATTGATGTCTGAAATGGTATTTTGAGGAAAGTACAACACAGTGAGTGGACCAGTCCAGTCATTGCAAGCTTTTGTCAGTAATCGTATGCTCAACTCAATACTTTATCCTTCCACATCATTTTAACATGTTCCAGAGAAAAACCAAATCTGACATTATTTGAATATTACTTGTGGTAAGTACCAAAAGGCTAGCAGTACCGAAAAGTTCCATAAGATTGTTATGTCAAGCCATTGTACGCATATGTTCATTACTTACTCATTTTCAAATTACAAGTATTTTGTTTTCCGAGAATAACTCCGTCCTAGCCTTCATTCAAACTCAAACACAAAAGGAGATGTAACAACAGCCAACCATCATACAATATAATACACGATTCTATACCCACGTCCAATTAACTACACCTGTTCGCAGGTACCGAACAATGGTGCAAAAGAACTTTTCGCACAGATTTGCTCCCGACGTGCATTCGGAAGTCAGTGGTCCAAGTTGCCGACACAATGCGCATTCTTGTGAGATTGTTTACACTCACGGTGATTACGCATTGATATTGTTGTTAGATAAAACTTAATACATACGCTCGTGTTCGCTTAGATCCCGAACGATAAGTTCGAGTAAAAACATATAAACACGTTCCTACGTCGGTTTCCCTTCATCTGTTTGTCAGTTATCCAGTTTTTCCAGATAATAAAGAAAAGTGAGGAACACGTATGGCTTGCTAGTAACAAGTTTGTTCCGCTACTTTGCCGATTCATGTTTAATTTTATTTTTAGAATTTCCTGCTGATCTGATTCATACTGTACATTTCCCGCCAACCATGATATCCAGCCAATATGGAAAATGAATCACAATCAGACCGAATTACAAGTACCTTGACAGTATCCTTATGATGACGTATTTTAAATTCGTCAATGTCGTATATGGTGCAGTAAGGTCCCTTAAAAACAATTGAATTCAAAAACCCACAACCAGCCTCGCATTTATCTCCAAAGTCATTAGTTTTCTTAACTTAGCATCGTAAGTATAGTTTTTGTTATAAGGGGAATACAAAAGTGGTCATTAGGTTAACCAAAACTTCATATTTTCTTCTGAGACTTTCATAGTTTTACCGTTAGAGTCTAAAATCCAGAATCTCGACCTTGTTATATCTATGCTTGCGTGGCAATGATTAAACATAATGAGTGTGCTCTTAAAACAGTCGCTAAGTGAATAATTACCGTTTAAATTGACAGTCTGACGCGAACTAATGGCCCTGTCTGTTCTTTTACTAATTAGTCGCTCGAACTATACAGGGTGGCCAAAAAGTCGTGGATCAAACGAAATAGGGTGATAAAGGAGGTCATTTCCAACAAAAAATCTTTTTACAGCATGGCCATAATTCAATTACCCTAAAAGTTATGAATATTTTTGGGTTATTTAAATGCGTTACCAAAAAAATTTTGTTACTTTAAAATCACACTGTGAAAAAAATAATTACTACGGAAAAGTGACCCTGTATCAGAAAAACTTGCTGATTTATTGCCAATTCAAATGAAGTGTAACACATCACTCTTTGTTTCTTAATTCTGGTTTTATGATCGTTTCTTCATATCAAGGTGCAAATTTCAGTAGATTAGCTTAATTCAAAATAATTTTTAAGTTTATCATGCTGCTAGTTAAAGTGTTAGTAATAATACAACACCGTTTATGTTGTTGTTTCAAGTCATATTTTTTATATTAGTCTAACTCATAACTTTTAGGGCAATTGAATTATGGCCATGCTGTAGAAAGATTTTTTGTTGGAAATAGCCTCCTTTATCTCCCTATTTCGTTTGATCCATGACTTTTGGCCACCCTGTATATCTCACGTTTTTTTAAGAAGCTGTGCTAAAGGATGACATCTATCGTTTTTAGATCATCGTCCTTGTGGACTTGTGGAACAGGTCTAAATTAGTGCAATTTGATGAGACTAAAACTAATGTAAATATTTTCTCGTATCATGATTCCAATGCCATGAATGTTTAGATTTTTTAGGTTCCGTGCCTAAGAAGGTAAAAAGGAAGCTGTACAGGGATGTCGACGCGAACGCTGTTACCATGAAAATTAATGTTGTAATTCTATCCCAAAAAAAAGGATTGTGTGGTTTTATGAAACCACGGTTAAAGTGAAACTTTTTTTCATATTATAGACATTTAACTAAAAATTTCACTTTATCCCTACTCCGCGGCCGACCGTCACGCGACATGCAACACACAGACGAAAAAGTTTGAGACGATGTAATAAAAGTTTCACTTTAAAAACTGGTATTCCATACATTTTGCTGGTGGTGTAGAATAATGTGCTGAATTCATGGTAACAGTTTGCGCATGGATGTCCCTTACATCATGTATTTTGTTACTTTAACCACCAAATCTTTAGTCTACCTGCAACTTGCGAGGTAAGTCCATGTTAAATAAAGCAGCCCACAGAGACAGCATTCCTCCGGACGTCCATTCCTTTTGGAGCTAGAGAGCTCATAAAAATATATGAGTGAGTCAGTCATTACGTCACAAGGCCCTTATTTTGTAAACATTCCTCATACTTAATACTTTTTACAAGATCTAATGTGATTTTGATTAGTCTTCATTTGCAGCAACCGTGTTCTTTTGACTGAGCATTTCGAAAAATCTTGCCCCTCAACAACTTATTGCCTGTATTATGCAATTGGCTAAGCATTAACAGCTAAATAAGTTTGCTCACCTCATTTGATATCGCGATTTCTCTTATTAATAAATATGTATTAAGTGCTCTCCAATGATCTCAAATACTATAAGTTTAATGTTCCATGTAATATATTATATAATGCAATTAAACCAATAACATTATTCAAACATTGATAATTTAAATACCTATAGATATTTCTATCAAGGGAAGTGAAGTGTGTGTTTGTGTGTGTTTGTATTTTGTTGTTTTGTGTGTGTGTGTTTGTTGTTTGGTGTTTGTAGTGGTATTCAGCTTCATCCGGTTAGACTGGAAGCCGACCTTAGCATAGTTGGGAAAAGGCTAGACAGATGATGATATATGAGATATTTGTATCAAAAGAAAATAAAATCTGGGGGGCAATTCCCGTAGTTTTCAGAAAATTCAGTCTGTTCTCAGTCTCCATCTATGAAAAACACCTCTAGTTTCCCTACATTTTTAACAAGTTTTTGATATTGATTTTGGCTGAGAAGAGATTGCGACTAGATACTGAACGTTTTTAATTACGGGAACAGTATCGCCTCGGCGATACTGTCTCGAAATGGACTAGTTTCTCATTAGATAATCGGCCACCATTTCAATGACAATAATATGTATGTACATAAATACCACATTTTATGTATTTTTTTATTACATTTAGCGATATTAAATTTAGACTTTATACGTAAGTATAAAGTCTAAATTTAATAGCGATGGTGATGTGACATACTTTTACGATTATGCGAACTTTGTAATATAAAACTTATTGTGCAATTAAAAGACCTTTGTTACCATAAACAGGAGTTGTGCGTTAGATAATCTTCGCTGTGGGCGGCAAGTCTGCAGTCTTGCAAAAAAAATGTTGACGACGCAACACTATTCTCCTGGTAAGAAAACCTATGAAAGTTGCGCTATGTAAACTTTGAAACATACGCACGCGTAAAGAAACGCGCCAATTAAAATTCATACGCTATACAATTCCCGAAATGCGTTGAAATATATAATGGTGAGAATTTAATACCTACTAATGATCGTTTACGTAAGGACGCCATACAAGAGTAAGATAGCTGTACGGAATAAAGTTGATTACACTGCTATACAGGTTAGTGGCCAGTCGGGCAGTACCTACTTGGGGCTCCGAGACAAAGAGCGAATGTGGAGCAAGTTATCGAGCAACTAACTGATGGTTGCGTAACGCACGACTGCAGGGTTGCCGATGTGGTTTGACTTGTAACGTCCATTGCTATCAGTTCGTATGTTAAGAGTAAGGCACTCGTAATGTGTTATGTCATCTAGGAAAGGTTGTTGTTGTGACAAGTTACTGTGAACCTTCTTGGTTCCCTACTTGAAATCCATTGACGTGAGATCGAATAAAACTTGCTCAAAAACGTTAACTTGGTAGAATCGATAAATTATGAGCGCGACAGTTCACTACCTCGATGCATCAAAATCTCGAATAACTAAAAGCTCGAATCATCGGCAGCGCGAAGGCATATCTTGAAACATCACTTCTCGAACGACCGATCGATAAAATTTACAGAATAGTTTTAAAGATTTGTAATTGAGTACAATATAATTATGGTAATTGTGTAACATACTAACAGTAGCAATGGCAGTAGCAGTAGCTTTAATTTTGACAGTTCAACATCATTCATTGCGTTATTTACGTTGTTGAGCAGGCAATTTGTCTTAAATATGAAGCCTTCTTGCACGATGATCATGAATGACCTTCAGCATTAGAAATCCACGTGGTATCAATATCAGGATTCACAACATGTCCATGGCAACAACATGTTGTGACAACAAAGCCCATGATGACACCACATACATTACATATGAGAGGCCAAAATATTCCATAAGGAAATTTAAAACTTCCTGATTACAAATGTCCCATACGTTATAGCCTATTAATATGCCACGCGTAGGTATACAATTCTTGATCTACGATAAGCCTGATTAAAGTTACGATTCAATGATTCAATCAATCGATTCTTGATTCTATTGCAGTAGTAGCCCTGATTAATTCAACAAGTATTCATTTACTCCGTTCGCTGGCTACAACTCTCACGCTGACCATTAGGATACACCCACTAATTTTACATAAAACGAGTAGGTATCTATGGGTGCTATGACCTAGTTGCAAAACCACTAATGTTGTTTATGTAGTCCCGTATTTCGAGCACAAATCGTTTTTTTTTCAAGGCCTTAGACACAAGCATGTCTATGCTACGTATTGCTTCACAGGTCAAACTAGATAGTACATTTAGATGCAACGATAACGCCACGTGCTTATTTTTACATGGCCACACTATGGTCATACTACATACTAATTCCATGGCTCTATGTCAAACAGTCAAAAAAAGAGGTTTTATTCTCTAAATGTCACAGATCAAAGTCAATAGCCAGCATTTGAAATAAAACACTTCCTGTGGCATAATCATCGATAAAACGATGGAACCATGTTTCCAATTCAAATTCCAATTTTATAGTAATTATAAAATTGGAATTTGAATTGGAAACACTTGCTGAATCAATTTTCTAAAAGAAAAACTTTTTCTAGTTCAACTGCTACTCATTATTTTTAAAACCTTATACAAAAATTAATAAATAATAAAATCACATAAGTATTTTTATGTCATTCTTACTCTTCTTATTCTTTACAAATTCCTAGTAACTACACACATTAGTGCCAAATTGTCAATGAATATTTGTGTTCAAGTTTCGAAAATATGAGCCTTCAATGGCAACCCAATCTTATTAAAATTTCTCCTTAACACATTTAACGTCACTTACATCATATAATTTGAAATCTACAGATTGCTCGTCTGCCAGTATAATTTTATGTGTATCATTGCGCTGACTGTTATATAATCTTGAATCAAACATACTTTGACGAAATTTACACATTCATATTAAGTTGAACATTCATTTTAATTCGAAACTGCCCATGTTACTTTAGTATTGTGTGGGCTTGATTACAAAAAATGCCTGGTTGTTTGGTATACCTATTGGATACGGATTATCAGTCTAATACACAATAACTAATTGACCTGCAAGGCCAAAGTGATTTTCACAATATCTGAAACGCAATGATGCTACTCGACTTCGAGTAGTTAGTTGGATAAAAAAAACGATATTTAGTTTATTTATTTTTAGTTTACTACGATAATCAGAAAAAATGTCATCGTATTGAGGATTCTTCGATATAACTTCGTCTGGCTGTTTGATCGACAATTATTATTTCTGTCGTTGACATTCATCCACAAGAAGTTGGCGAAAGCCATTCTTAATAGACTTAATTGCAGCGTTATTTCCTTCAATCAATTACAAACAGCAAAATGTTCACGGTTTGAGGTTTTAAAACAAAAAATCGAGTGAAACGTCAATTGCAATGAAACAGGCAAATGTTCTCAGGGCTACTTTTTTTGAGAAACCCACTATAATGGGTAGTTATGTTGAACTTATCGTCGGCATCAGGCTATTAAAGTAATTTATTAGATAACAAATTCCTCTAATTATGTCCGTACATCTGTGATGCGACTTAAAAATATGCCTCTATAACATCGACTTATTAAAATAAAACAATTGTTTTAAAGGGAAACATTTGACACACTCTTATATTTTGACCTAAACTACTATTTACTCAAACAATTGAGTAACACTGTTATTTTAAACAAACTGTATTGTTTTGAGACATCCAAGATATGCAATCTGTTACACCAAAAAGCTATTTGTATTAATATTATATTTAATCCAGTCCAGTCGATGGAACCACAGAGCACTTTATAATACTGGGATGGAACTTAACGACGATAGGTGTTAAGAACAATGTAACAGGTACCTACTGTAGTATATGTGTTGCATGTAATATTGTGTTACAGTCATGCAACGTTATATTTACATCGTTTATTTCAAGCGAACGTCCATTCATCACCGCGGCTATACTCTTTTTTCTAAACAAAAACCTAATATATTTTGAAAGCTCATTCTAAATTCGCTTGACTGTTTGAACTTAACCACAGTTATTGTACTGCCAGCCTGCCTATCGATTCTATAAAAATCTCACCGTGATAACATAGGTGAAGTGAGCGTAAAGTGAACTATCAATGGAGGCAATCCCTAACATCAGGTGGAATGACAGCTCACTTCACCTTAGTTTTCACGGTCAGATTTTTACAGAATAGCACTGCTGAACTACATAAGGTCGACTTTTGCAGACAACCTTTACAGTACAAACAGTAACTGCAATTCTGTTTTTAGGTACATAATGTACTAACTAAAAATCATTTTAATTCAAGCCATCCACAATTAATGTTAATTACAGGATTAGAGATTCGAAGTGAAAGTAGGAACATTTAGCTAAACATACGACACTATGAAGGGGCCATGTCTTAACATTTTTTATGTTAAACGTTTCCTGGATGTCACGCCGAACTTGATTAAAATCGTTACCTAATATGGCTATTGAAGTATTGACTGATTCAACGATCAACGTAATGTCAAATCCAGATAGATTGTGATCAGAAATACTCAGTGACATAAATATAGTATCAGATATACAGTCGTGAACGCTGAATTGTGATACGGGTAAACGAGAATAATAGATCATTTTACTTCTACACAGTTTCATGCACGTAGGTGTGATGAAAAATATATATTCAAAGTCTAGGAAAGGAGCAAGGAATCTGCAAACCTTAACCCTGAACTTATTGCTTACATTATATTATGAGAAGAGACATACCTATATTATGATGAGAGGGATTTGTGGTGTTACTTGAATGGTAGCGTATGAAATGAGTAAGAATATAAGAGGAAGTCTGAAAGTGACACCAGTCGGTGATTTACTGAAAAGTTGTGTGGTCATGGTATGGACAATTGTAAGGTGAAGGAATGGGGGAAATGTCGTCCGGAAAGTTTTGAGAATGAATCTGGATAGCTATAGGGGAAAACCAAAGAAACAAGGGATGGACTGTGTGAAAAGTGATACGAGTAATGGCTAGAAAGGGAGTGATTACCGAGATGACGACTAAGGCTACGGACACGAAATCAACGGACGCGGCGGCGCAGCGGCGGCGCAGCGACGGCGGCGGTGCGGCGCTCTAGTACCGCGCAATCTGCCCCCTAGCTTCGAGACCGGGGTTTACGTTGCCGCGCCGCTCCCCCGAGGCACAATAGAGAAGTATGGAAAAAAAATACATGCTGCGCCGACCCCAAATACATTGCTGGAGAATGATGAGACATGATTATGTATTAAAAAAAAATGCAATGGCCTATTTATTGAGTAGGTATCAGTAAACTAGCTGGACTAAGTTACGGGTGGTCTATAACCGCCTGTAATTTACGTTCCGAACACATTTCCCTATGTCCACAATTCCGCATAAAACTAGAAGATTTTGATTGAGATTATTTCTAATTGGTATGCAATGTCCGATAACACACACGTATAATTAACTAGATTATAGTCAGGCTGCCATTGTATAAGACCCATAATGGCGCCATGGCCATAAATAAGAACAATTATCATCGTGCGTCACTCGGCCAGTCCTAGTTTTATAATGAAAATGAAATCATACACATACTCATGCAATTATAGCATTGTTACATAATTATTAATTACATTATTTGTAAATACTTTATTGTGTTTCTTGCAATAGAATATTTTATTGCTTCGTCATTGATGTTTATTATAGATTAAGATCGTTTGCAATACAATACAAGCTGTAAAAATTATTCTTATTAAGACTTCTTTTTTAATAATAATGCTGGGTACAAACGAGGCTAGCGAAAGTGCAGTGACGTTTGCGGAATATTGTCTGTTGCTCCAGTTGAAATATGTAAATCCCAAACTTGTATAGCCAACAAGCAAGTTTTACTGTCCAAGTTGACGTCTGCAACCATCTTGAACTGTAGAAATATTCACTGCAAGTCGACTTTTACTGCAAGTTACCTTTTTAACTTGCGTAATGCTCGGAATACACATGCCTGTAACTTGCACAAAATTATACAAGTGACTGGTATGCTATTATGGTTTTCACCAATCAGAAGTTGTAATGGCACACAAGCACATGGGCTATGGATAAATTCCGGGCTTAATGGAAGTCCTGATACTGTCAAGGAAAGTGTAATTCCTAAAACGCCCAGCTTATAATCATTGACTTTACTACATATTTTAATTAATGCATAAAATAATACAATTTATCTGTTTGCGCCGTGCCCGTGCCGTGCCGTGCGATATCTACAATTAGCATGAATAGGAAGAAAATTTGACTTAATTTTCCATTATTTATAACATTGAGACTTATCACTCTCAGTACTTGTCTTTAACGTTTTATGAATATAATTTGTAATAATTTATTCTGGTCCTATATACATACGAATATTTATGCCAACTAATTAGAATAATACACGTTTTTCCTTGCACTTGAAAGCTAGTTGTCCCTATATTTTAACAGATGACTGTTGCATGTCGGTCTGGGTCGCAAGCGCAGCTTTTATTGCAAGCCATGAACGCTAGCGGGAAAAATATAAAAACATATCACACTTCGCTGTTCTCTAGGGTATTATTGGATCATATTTTACTATTGTGTGTAATCGTATGAACTTATTAACCGGCTGAATGATGTAATTACAGAAACAATTAAAAAGCATTGTGTGTCGCGTAGATCTACGTTCCCGATACGAAGGGTTAAATTTTATTAGGTATTGCCTAAGGCCTTATTTATTAATAATTTCAATTTTTTTCAGTGTCGTTCTTGCAGACCAAATAAACCCGTAATCTTTCTAAATCTGCATTTCAACTTTTTCTAGACACTTTTTACCTTCTTATAACTTGCGCTGACTGATCAAGTTTGGCAAAACAAAATGGCTTCTAACAGCTGGTGATGTTTGAACAAGTTAGGGAGCCATAAAGAATGCAGTCAAGGTCGCCTACGTGTCAAACTACTATTCACTTGGTTCGCATACCTTTGAGCTTACACATAAACTTAAGGAAAGCTCATTATCATAGAAATGCATGTGCATAATGAGATCAAAATGGCGATCAACGGTATGTTGCTAAAGCTTTCACCAAAAAAAACTGAATCATACAAAATCCTTTGCAAAAATACTTCCGCTATCTCCAAAATGCCTAGATTATATATATATAATCGGGGCTGTGGTAATAATATCATACATACTGAATGTACCCAATGGATCGAAAAATCAGTGTTTCAAATAACGTTGTTAATAAAAATAACGAACACTAACAGGCATAGAGGTCAACGTCAACGCTAACTTTTTATATTAAATCAAATGAAGCATTTCATTGACCACCGTTGTAATAAATAGGATAGAAAATCATGTTTTTTTAGCGGTGAAGTCAAGGCCTCTAGTTAAGTGGGCACTAGTCGGTCACATTGCACATCGTGGGCCGTGGAGCACGCCACTAGTGTTACCATCCGTCCGGATTTGCCCGGACATGTCCGCCGATAAAGTCCGCACGTAAGTCTGGTCTTTTTCCGGCCTTGTTGTCCGGTGTTTGGAAAATAGTAATATTTTACTTTTTTGAGTATGAATGTGAATAAGAGTAGGGGAAGAGAAAAGAAATGACGGATAGACTGACATGATATAAAAGAAAGAAAAATAGGTTAGTTATTTTGTCACAGAAACAGAAGGATACAAAAAAATCAGCCGGTCGATTCTGTTAGAATCTCACCGTGACAAGTTAGGTGAAGTGAGCTGTCATTCCACGTGATGCTAAGGATTGAATAAGTATAATGACAGCTCACATTAAGCTCACTTCACCCACGTTATCACGGTCAGATTTTTACAGAATAGCACTACAGCTAACCCGAATAATGAAAAAAATAGATAATTATGTAATCACGAGCACAGAATAGAATTATAGTCGGCAGCTGTACGTGACTGACAAAAAGAATTCCACTCAGCATGATGCTGTGCTACGGAGGACCCACAGAACAGCGCTGATTTGATATGGCTAGAAAAAGTCATGTTACGTCGACCCCAAATAAATTGTATTAGAGAAGGCAAGAGAATGATAATCGATAATATAATATTTTAGTAATAATTATAATGTTAAAAGAAAAAAAAAGAAAAAGTAAAATGTCCGGGCTTATGTTGTAAATATCAGACTTCTTCGTCTTTTTAAAATTCAGTGGTGTCCGCAACTGCTCAAAGAACTCTCATTACAGTGTTTATATCATTAATTACGTGTGGACACGGCTCTAACCATGACGTACTCACTATTCACGTAATGTATGTTAAAGACCGCATTAGTCTTTAATGATGATTAGATGATATACGTGGCTTACAATGACTTTTATTATGTCGTGAATATCTTATTTATAAGTAACTAGGTCTTTGGCAACGGTGTGCTATAAATTATCACAGATGGTTATTTGGCTCGTTATCTGTGTAAAACCGCACTACTACTACTACACTAAACTATTTGTTACACTTTCAATCACAATCTGGATCATTTTAAAGGATATTGCTAATCAATTGCTTCATATTTTCTTAAAAAAATTCTGCTCAGCAACGTAAATGACGCAATGAATATTGTTGAGCTGTCAAAATGAATATCTACTGGTAGTGTATTACGCAATTAACCCGCAGGCTGATACCAGAACTTTTCAATGAAATACAACTGTCGCGAACTTAGCATAAAACTACCATCTGCAATCTACATCTCTATGGGATATTTAAATAATAAAACAAGACAAATAATAACACATTTGCCTCGACCATTCTTGTTCGAGCGCGAGCGCTTTGCCAAGGAGACCACACAATAGATTATCACAAGGTCTTCGCCAAAAGTACCCACGTTCAATCAAATAGGAGTAGGTACTACATGACAGTTGCAATTTATTTGCGCCCACCTTACTTAACATGTGAACTGACAAGGAGAAGCTACACTTAAAGTCATGTCACAAATTCTCAGGTAAATGCTAGCTGTAACTTTGAATTTCTGCTGATGAGGTAAGAAGTAATATGCTGGGAACTCAGTAGGTTGGTATTAAGTAGCAAGTTTACAGGAGGCTAAACGAATCCAATAGATATACTCGACAGAGCTCGTTTATAATATTGTGAATTGACATAACTTAGGGACCCTGGAGTCCCGGACCTTTGGAAGACATACGAGAGGCCGAATAATAAATATTATAGTTTTTTTTTAACTAAATTTTTTGAACTTGTCGGTCAAACGGTTGATCGAGCGGCCTTCCTGCAAAGATGCGGTTTAGCAAATTCAACAATACCAACCCATATGACAGTACAGATCCGCCCAGCTGGTACCAATCAAACGTGTATGGTAGGTATGTAAAATAGTTAGACACAAGGATAACAAATGAATCATCTAATGTCTACTTATTTATTGATGAAACAAAAAACTGCCTTATTTGGTAAAATGCAATCTAAATCTTGATTGAGATTTCATTAGGTATATTAAATTTTTTAATCTCTACTTTATAATTTCAAAGACTAAACTGACATTTAAGGAGTCAGTTTTTGCGATGTTTTATATGATTAAGATGGTATGCCACAATTTGGTGGTAATAAACTAATAATTGTAAAATATTATGGTCATGTCTTAAAGTTACTTTTATATTCGTGAATAATTTTGGCATTATACTATTTAATATGAATATGAGAATTGAGAATACAAGATAATTACACCAGTCAAATTAGGCTGGCATTATAAAACAGAAGTACCTATTTGCAATAACCATAATATTATTATTAGGTATCTAACCATGGCACATTCATATCTAGTGTGTGAAAAATCTTAAAACGATTCGTTACCTTGTCATGCACTTATATTATCTAATAATAATGTCTGAAGAGTTTGTTCGTTTGAATGCGCTAATCTCTGGAACTACCGCTCGGATTTGAAACAATCTTTTTGCAAGAGAAGAATTGGGCTATCAAATAGCCAATAGCAAATTCGGGAAGGTTGTAGGTTACTTAACATAACGCTAAGACACTTAAGAGCCGAGAAAAAAACAAAATACCGCGATTAGGCGATACGATGCGCCGGGGTGGGTCGGTGAAACGAAACATTTCACGCGGACGTAGTCGCGGCCAAAAGCTATTTATGTATAATTCTACATTAATATAACGTAGTTCTAGGAAGAGCTTTTAGTTTCCCGGAAAGACTGCTAAAGCTATATCGTGTTATCATGTAAAACAATCGTTTTGTTTACGCATGGCACTTTCATATGTTTTCCATAAATATCACCTATCGTTGGGACAACATGTTTGTAATCGACGCCTTGTAATATTAGATATACCATGCAATTTAATTACATACAATAGGAAGAGCTATTTCTTTCCCGAAAAAACTGATCAAGCTAAATCGAATAGTGTAATTTATTTATTCATAAGGCAGAAACAATCACAAGTACTTACATCATTAGGTTCGCATTATAGGTTTTTGTTAGTTTTCATTTTAGGTTATCTGTAAAAAAAATAGTTTTGTTTACGCACCCACGCTCTGCCATGTTTTCCATAAATATCACTTATCGTATGGACAACATGTTTGTAAACGACGCCCTGTAATATTATACCATGCGATTTAATCATTATCTGAACTTCTCATTTACAATTATAATTACCGTCCGAATTCATAAACAACAATGACACTATTTCGTTTCTGATAGAGATATTAAAACAAACGGACCATGCAGCATTAAGTGAAATATTCATATCTGGAATAAAACAATGTTATCAGAGATACAGCTATAGGTCACCGGCTGAACAAACAATATAAAGCCTTGTTCACAAAATTCAACCATCTGACACTCAAGAAAACTCAAGGTTTCGCTCACAAGTGTGAACGTTGCTCAATGTCAGGCGGAGAGAACTAATGATTACGGCACGTTGATTGTCGAGACAAATCGCATGCATATATCATCATATGTAAACCACACGATAACTTCCTATTGTAGAATTAAGTTGTAACACTGTACGTGTTTCATCTGTAATAACAAATCAATACCTGGTCTTTGAGGTCATGACTCGATAGATACTTATGTAAAACCACGATATTATTTTTACAAACAACTAATTTTGCAGTTGCTTAAGCTTTAACCGGCTCTTTGTGATATATTATTTTCTTAAGAGCATACCTAATAACTATTTTAGTTCTACGTTAATTCTTTAGAATATACAATGTAGAGTCCAAGCCAAGGCTGTGTGCAGATTCCTTTATTCCTTGCGTTTGCTATAGTTCAACAGCAGTACTTTAAAAACCTACAATGATAACATCGAACTAAGCAGGCAATTACTATTTGTAAGACACGAGGAAAGCACTCGTTTCATACAAACAGCAGTTGCTCTGCAGATTACAACTAACCAAATGCATGCGCAGTGTAGGTAGACCTACGATCGATAGCATCTACGTATTAACCCATAGTACGTATATCTTAAGCTATCGCCTACAAAAATACTCTGTTACACCATCGAGTTAACCATTTGAAATGATTTGTCACTGGCGTCAATAAAAGCCGAAACCATACGAGTTACTCCACCAGCCATTTGATTTATGAACCAACTGTGCGGATTGCAATCTCGGGCACTGTTGGTAAATTGTGGCAATGAGCGCTGCAGTACCTTATATGTATTGCCATGCTCTGTAATTGATGGAGCATGGAACTATGAGTTGATCACGATATCTAGTATCTGTGGCAATTGCCTTCATTATGCAGTAACCTAATTTCATAATGATCTTAGGATTTATAAGTGCTCAGAGATACGATATGATCATAAAATCTCGTAAAAATCTTTGTTTTTTGAGCTCTAATTTGAACAGGTTCATAAGTGATTCAACGTTCACGTGTTTATCGAATATTGCATTAGAAGAGGATGCAAACAAGTTTCGACATAGTTTTAATAAAACTCTTTTGAGGGTTTGGTCGCGATCTACGTCAAAGTTCACGTGTATGACATTGTTCATAATCAGGGGCCGTACTATGACGGTGTAATGCAATCATGATTCCAGTGTAAGAGTGAGACGGAGCTATATATGACCGATAGCACTATCTCTTTTTAGGACTGGAATCATGATGGCATTACACCGTCATAGTACGGCCCCAGACGTCAGTCGTAGGAGGCTTAACCGTGGCTTTCGTACAGCGTTTGTTTATGGACAATTTAAACAACGCAACTGGGTGAAAGTGGACAGCATGCCCGCCGTCCTGTCGCCCTTACACGGCCTGATTCCGCAACCTATGCACTGTCCAGTGTCCACCACTCATATACTGTACGTGAAATATAGATGAATGAATTATTTAGTAAGAATTTGTATGATTAGTGAGACGGCACCGTATATCGTTTGACAGACAGGCAGACAGACTATTTAATACTTTACGTCAAGTCTACATTGTTATGCACGCGCAAACGTAAGGCTCATACATAATTATGAAGGAGAAAGGTGGGAAATACAGAAATTATCAGCGTACTACAATAACATGGCTCATTGCCACATTCTCACATGAATTTATGCAATAAATATAAATTAGATTAAAGTACCTACTTGCCACCATATAAATAGTTACGTGCTATAATCTTTATTTATTACTGACTATCAGACAACGTAGGTCACTTACAATCTTATACACTGAAAAAAGAAACATATTAATCGGATGATGTGTGTGTGAACAGACATCTGTCTGAAAAAACAGACAATAATAAAGGATTTTACAAACAAAGCTAGACCAAAGCGTTTAACGGATTTTTAAATAGGGTCAAATCAGCTAGCTAAACTTTGCATAAACACTGAAAAAAAGGATTTGATGGTTTTTTGTGGTTCAACGACCGCTGGTTGTATTGTTACTTGAATTATAAGTTGAAAAAATCTGTTTTCTTTTGTTTTATCGTGTTGAGATATTAATACTCATCACGTCTGCGGAATTTCGCTAGCTAACTTAATTTGACCCTGTATACGCAGACGAAATCGCAGGCGAAATGTAATGGTGTTAAATAGCGTTTAACAACCGCTGTTTGCGACAACTCATGTTGCAAAAATATCGACATTATTTCAAAATTTTAGTCCGTTTACCGAACATAAACTCATAACCACCAATATCGATAAAATTAATGTGTAGGCTATTAGTAAACGTGGTTTTTCACAACTTAATGTACCAAAATGAAGTGCTGATGGTATCGTTAGTATTATTGGTTACCTATATATATTTTATTAAGGTTACCTACTCTATTATCACGAGAATTCAGTACCTAGCGCTTTAATTAGCTAAACATAGGAGCTGCCAAATCTTCCACTTTTCAGGAAATTTCAGAAAAGCTATTCCAATTTAAAGTAGCAAAAAATACACATTCGAGTCATAAGAACAATAAAACAAACCGGTTGTTTGATTTGAAACAACACAAGGCAGTGATTGAAAATATAAAATATTTCAATTATATGATTATAATTATGTCAAAATGAAAAAGTATGTTACGGTCGCGAATCATATTTTTTAATCAACATACAACCTGTACACTGACCTGGAAATTGCAAAAAACGTAAGTACCTACCTTAAAGTTTCCTTATTTTGTATTCGCGGGCTACCTTAGCTCATCCCCCTTAAAGATGAAGTGCACGAATTTCTATTCAGACAGCAAAATATACCTTACCCAAATAAATAATTATCGACAATGACTCACTCGGATAATCTAGACCAAAACTAATCAAGCAGGTACTTATAATTCAAGGCGACTGCTTGAGATTTTTGTTTGTGTACCAGTAAAGGATTACAATTAGAAAGCACATAACATTTCAGCACATGCCGAAGTGTCTCGGTAGGTTGTGCAATAGGTTTATTGTGTAACGACGATGCAATACATGCTAATGTAGTGGACTTCCGAACGGACATGTCAATTTAGTTAGCGGCCGACTCTTGCGCACCTCCAATCATGCGAATCTTGCCATGGTTTAAAAAACGGAAATCTGCTTATTTTTATTCAAGTGGTTTATTTTTCTTTTATGTTAATTGTGTTTTATATACCTATCAGTGCTGAGTTTATTTTGGTACAAGACTACATAAAGTAGGTCGTAAATCATAATTACTAAAAATAAACAAGTTCTTTTTTCATGTTTACCTGTTCAATTCACCTCCATGATATCTATAAAACCATGTCCTCATTATCCCTCCTATAAGGATTTACATACCAAAATAATAAAAAGTAGAAAAGTAGGTACCTGTTTCCAAATTATTCATAAAAAACCTTTCTGAAAGTAGGTCAAGTAAATAAATATATATCTGCTATCCAATTACCTACATATTAACTTATATATTATTTATAGCCGATAAAATACAAGTTTTTGCCCTCGTTGTATAAAATTGCTGAGGTGTGGAACCAGAAATTAGCAAATTGGAACGAAATGGACTGATCCATGTGATCGAGTGAGGGCCGCAGTGACATGCTTACCTGATATCTAGATAAATTATCTCGTAAGAACTTAAATACGACCTAGTAATCAATCAAGTCTAGAAATATTAAAGTCCTACGTTTTCTGCATACTTTATAAAAATATACAGAAAACTGAATGCGAGGTATTTTGACATAATACACATGGTTCAATAAGTAATTAATAACTAAATGGTTACGTTTCTTGCGGCACGTTATTTATAGCAAATATTAAAGACTGCGAGTTAAAATGTTTCAAAACATACTTGGAAACGAAATCCCACGCACCAGTTTTTAAATCGCCAGATTTAATACTGATTGAATACTGCAATTCTTAGAAAAATTAAAAACAATATATAAAAATTTGAAACTAACTCTAAATACTTATCGTGTTTTTTTTTTAATTCAACTTATTTTTGAGGTATTCGCGTAGCTGAATTTTGGGACAAGCAAATTTTAAAAATATAATTTGTGAGTAATTTTTGCCATCCACTCGCTTAGAGGAAGTAGGTTACAGTGTTACCTACTAACCATTAAATTTATAATAAGTTAAATCTCAATCTCAGCCATGACTTTGTATTATTTGCTTCAGATATTCTCACGAATAAATACGATGCCTTAGTCCCGAAATAGTACAATAGAGTAAAATAATTATATCTAGCAAAAAGTTATAATTAGATACGAATAAACCTTTTTTCATAATTTTGTTAATTACCAACTAACATTATTGTCTAAATTATTTTAATAGAATAAATTAAAAACTTTATCTCAAGAAACATCTTAACGTTTTTATTTAGGACTTAAAGTAACATTTTTAGCCTAAAAAAATTGTTTATAAAGTTTCTACATCACGGATATCAGAAGATATTATCACCTTCCTAAAACATTGCATCAATATCTTGGACTTGCAAAAATTATCTGAGTTTTTTTCCAATACCTAAATATCAATAACATTCTTGAATTTATTCTTATAACATTTTTTTGGCAGCGGACCGCTCCATTTCACCGGTAGCTACCTGCCCCATCAAGCAGGTGCAATTTATCTATAGTAAATGATAATGAACAGTAGAGCTGCGCGCACGCACGCCGTCACGTTGTCGCGTGATTACGTCACTAACTTTCGTCGCGTGAGAACCATCGCGCATTGTGGGCCGCTCGCGCTCGCGCATCGCATCACTTTCATTGTTTATACGGAACTCCACACACGAAATGGACGGATAAACGTGCGGAAGATGTAGCGTGCATGCTCGTTCATTTTTTATAATATGCGTAATAACAACGTAACGTGATCTACGTTAATAAGAGCTGACAGCCATAGACGGTAATTGAATTTCGAGACGAAGCAATAAACATTAATAATTTCAAATGATATTTAAAATATTTCTTGAAGCCATAGAGTTATATCTCAACAACTTCATCCAAAACTTGCACTAACCACAACGCCCACAGAATCTAGGTGCAAGTTTATCTAAATTCCAAACATGATTACGAGTATATGCTCAGTTTAAATCCAGGCATCCGACAGCACTGCATTCTACATCTTCATTCAGTATACAACATTATTGCTTGCTTTATAGGAAACCTCTATTTTAAATCTAGAATGCAGGATTATAGCGACCTGCGTTCATATGCAGTACTGGCAGCAATACGTTACAGTTATAATAAGCATTAGCAGTATACGGTACGGAATGCGTGTGCAGTGTGCGACTGAGCGGCGACTGCCATCACATCACATCGCACACATGCAACTTTAATGGACAGTGTCTAATGAGCTTTTTAACAGCGCATTTACTTTGAACCTAAATGCAAACTTCCTGCAGTAAATCTCTTTACTGCTTTTCTAATAACTGAAACCTTTGTTGTGCTCAAACAGCCATTTGAAGATTCCGACACAAATGTTCATATAGGTTCGTCGAATGGCGAGTTAAGACACTTAACCTAAATTAAGTTCATAGAGAGCTTCTAATATTTAACACATCATTTCCGTATCCGTGCTGACCACAGGTCTGCTGCCAAAGCATTAGCCTACTTTAAAACCAGTAGCAAAATTGATACATCAAGACCATCAAAATTTATACAAATCCACTGACCCAGATAAGTAATGCATAGTTTAGCAATCCTAAAGAGGAAAAAAATAGCCGCTTGAGTCCGAGTGCGGTACAGAAAAATAATTTAACTAAGCTCTTGATGACTACGAGACACACCTACTAATGGCTGCGTCAACCCATGTTCCTATATGGAATCAAATCAGTTAGGTTTTGTAGGCGACTAATGAAGGTCTTATAAGGAATGTAAATTACCTGTGATTAACAAGGTTACCAGTATTTCGTTGAATGCGGATTTGCGCGCCCTCAGAACCCACACGACGCCTTTGGCGACGCCCACGACATATACGGTCACCACCAGCCGACCAGAGACACAAGACCCCAACATTCACAAGTGCGTAGTGCCTCCGCCTTCAGCTCAGCAATTACACGTGGATAAATAACCGGTCGCCCACACATTGAATCGTTTGTACCACAGTACTAAGCAGGCTGATCTCATATCTCGTATTTCTGTCACAAATTATTCTGTTGATTGATATTTTAATTGTAAATTGAGAACCATGAATTTTTTAAACGTGCAAAAACATAGAGCAAAAAATATGTATTGCGGAAGTCTGTAATTATTGTAATCTATCTTTGTAATTTTTTACATTGTGTTGAATCCACATCACGGTCTTTCAAGCTTGACAGTCCCTTACAAGAGAATAATTGAGGCGCCAAAAACACGAACAAAATTCTACTAAAGATCGATCGCTAAACTGTCCCATATAGAATATATCCGTTAGTCGTAAAACACGTCAGGTGTGCGTTCAATCCAGGCGCCGCTGACGCCAACACAGTCTGGCTATAATTCCAGCACTTTTTAGACTATGGTTGTACGCCAAATTCAAGTCTATGATTCAGCGATCCAGTCACCCTGTAGGTATGACGAAACGAATAGCTAATAATAGGTTTTATTAAGATAGTGAAACAGATTTTAGGCGATGCAAGGACATTGTTGATGGGATTATTGAGTGTGTAATGCAATGGTGTAATATATGTCACCGTGATAAATACCGACGAAATAATTTATTAAGTTTTATCAAATCAAATATAAGGCCTATCGAAGTCTGGCAAGATAATAATTAGTAATGAAAACTTAATAACTAGTTTATTGTTGATAGAGAATAATTGTGGCGTAGTTTTCATTTTCTGGATTGACTTCATGACTTTTGGCTAAACTGAACTTTTAATGTTGCCATGTAATAAAAATCTTGTTAAGTTACAAAGAATACTTTGCTTTACGTATTGCATTAATAAGTATACTTAAGAAATACATGTCTGCATCAGAATATAAATATGAAAATAAAAATAATTGTTTCTGCTAAGACGCTCATCGTTTTTAATACATAAATGAAATCGCAGTACCTACTTACCATTCGAGTATGGCAATATCACCAACAAAAAAATATGACATTTCATTTGTTAACTGTCCTACTGAAAACTGGTTATTGGATACTAAATATATTTTGTGTTTTCCATCGATTTTCCGTGATTTTCTACTTTATCGACTGCTTTTGCTTATGGACTCTTGAGATTTACTGTTCCTTGTGTGACTACTGCTTGCCTATGGATTTTAATTATTTTCCTATACGATAACATTTTTCTGTGACTCTGGATTACGATTCGGCCTGATACCTTAAATTTCGTTGTGTGTGTGTGCATCGATTTGTTTATCTCGATGGGGAGCCGTGTAAAGCCTACACGCATCATGTGTGTCAACTGCAACGTAATTATGTGTCAATAAATTGCTTAATTATTTAGTAGGAAGACGAACTATTGGATGTTGCGCTCATAGGTACCATGATTGTAGTGGTCTAGGATGGGCCAGACATCACCCAAAGATTGTAGCACCCGCAGGTGGTTTTTCTTGATGAAATTTTGGTTAGGGATGAGGAGGAATAAATATAAACAGAATATTTTGCTTTTTATTTATCTTAATCCACCTATGACCTACCCTTACCATACGTGGGGCGTACTGAAAATTTCTGGATCTGGTCACTTACACAATTAAAGAATGAAAAAACAGTTATGGAATTCGAAAATAAAACTCTTTGGGAACATGTTACTTTGTAATTTGCGAAACTGTCATTTGTTTTTTCACTGTGACGTCCTTTCGAAAACTGTGTGTTGCTATCAAAATGAATTTAATTCGTGAACATTTTCGTTCAATGATTTTTTTATGATTTTCGTTGCGGCGTAAGTCAACAAGAGAGTTGCAAGAAACTTCAATTGGCATTTGGTGATGAAGCACCATGTCGCAGCTCTGTGTATTCGTGGTTTGGAGAATTTAGCCGTGGAGGTGATCATCTCCATTACAAGGTACGTGAAGCTCGACCGGCGACTGCGTTTACAGATTCTAATATTAACACCGCAGGTACTACAACTTATTGAAACTGACAAAAAAATTACTTGCCAGCAAATTCGTACTTTGTTAGACATTGGAATGAGCCAAGTGCAAAACATTTTACATGTGCATCTGAAGGTTTGGAAGCTTTGCACTCGATGGATACCGCATGACTTAACGGAGGACCGACTGCGTGTCCAGTGGTGCCGTAAAATGATAGAAAAGTTTAACGGAGGACAGTCATTGGCTGTCTATAATATCGTGACAGGTGACGAAACCTGGGTGTACTGCTTTGAACCCGAAAGAAAAAGCCAGTCGGCAGAGTGCATGGGTCTTTCCTTTTGAAGATTTGCCGACGAAAGTTAAGAAAAGTCACACACAACAAAATGGTTGCTTCTTTTTTCGGAAAATCAGGACATTACACTACCGTGTTGCTTGCAGATCAAAGGACAGTGACTGCAGATCGGTACGTCAACACTGGCTTGCCTTGTTTTAGAAAAGTTCGCGAAAATCGTCCTCGAAGCAATGTCCTCTTTCACCACGATAACGCATCCTCACATCGAAACTGATGACGCATCCGCCTTACAGCCCGGACCTCGCACCCTGTGACTTTTTTTTATTTCCAAAAATTAAAGACAAACTTAGAGGCACACGTTTTACGAGCCCTGAATCGGCGGTGAATGCGTTCCATGAAGCCATTGAAGAGATCCCTAAGGAAGACTGGTCCAACTGCTTTGTGTGGTTTCAGCGAATGCACAAATGCATTATTTGCGAGGAAATATACTTTGAAAAATAACAAAATTTTTCGTCTAAAGTCTTATATCTAGTCTTATTTATCAGAATCCAGCAACTTTCAGTATGCCCTAAGTAAAATCTATGTTAATCTATATACCAATAATAAAGCTGAAGATTTTGTTTGTTTGAACGCGCTTCTTCTTCTTAGCGTGTCAATAGTAATCTAAATGGACTCGACCCAGAATTCGGCTACTTGTTTGGCGCCATCACCAGCGTCCACCAGTTCCAGTAACGTGCAGCTGACAGGGCACGCAGGACACGCTATTAAGTGTCCCATCATTTGTGGAACAGCACCACATTTACACTACATGGTGGAGTCGTCTATGAATCTCCACCTGAACAGGTTTTCCTTGATTCGGCCAACCTGGGTCCGGAGTCTGTTTAAATACTTCCAGGTTACCCAAGGTAACTCAGGTGGGCGGTCTTCAATGGGTGGAACGAACGGTTTGGTTAAGGAAGCAATATCGCGCTAATCTCTAGTTAACTTTGAATAGTATATTTCATTACAAGTGCGGAAAGGTTGTCATTGGAAAGAGTTCCGACAAATGTCTACCCGAGCCGAGGTGCAGCCGAAGGCGAGGGTTGACAGTCGGAACAAGTTGCAATGACGGTTTCGCACGTGTACTGAACGACTATTTTTAATACAGTTGCGAAAAAATGAAGCAATTTAATAAAATAAGGTGGTGTTAATTCAAAAAAAACTAGGGTCGAAATTTCTCAATTTGTGCAACAAACAACTAAAACTCGCAAATAAAATTTCTGAAAAATGGCGCCAACCGTAGAATAAAAGCAGAGTTTTTTTTTCTTCACCCATTCTGGTAGGCAAAGGGAACTATGCCCATACAGCCAAGTCTTCGGTAGAATTTTTTTATTGATATGAAATGAAACCTAACCTAACTTATTCAATCAAATCATTAAATCTGATATTGAAACAAATTAGTAGCTTCTTTTTAGAAATATACGTATTTGCATGAATCATAAAAACTTCTATGAATTTTTTTAGTAAAAACTTCATGGTTGGTTTTTCTTTTTAATAGACATTATTTTGACAGTTGGGAAAGAGAACGCACGAGTTCGGGAAAGGTAAAAAAAAAGCATCCCGAACGCTATACGTCCCTGCAATACGCCACTTTTGGAGCAACTGTATTAAAAACATTATTTTGTATAAGATAGCCCAAATCTTGAGGAAGGCTAATAGGCTATTTAACATCACGCTAGGGCCCTGAAGAACCGAGCAAATAGAAAAATGACATTACGCTAAGCGAAAACGAAGTGATAACGCGGGCAGGTGATCCGATGCAACGGGATAGGTCGGGGGAATAAGAAGTTTCACGCGGATAAAGTCGCGGGCAGAAGCTAGTTAATGATATTTATATATCTATAGCAGTGGTGGCCAAGTGGTAAAGGGTGTAGGTTCAAACCCAGACAGGCGCTTTACTTTGTGTATTAATTATTTCATCACCACTGCTCTCAAAACTTTGAAGGAAAACATCGTGAGGAAACCGGCATATCTTAGAACGAAAAATTCGAAGACATGTGACATCTACCAACCCGAACTGGGCTCGCGTGGTGGATTACGACCCACACCCTCTCACCGAGAGGAGGCCTGTGTCCCAGCAGTGGGAACATTATAGGCTGATTATGTAAGTTTATTAAATAAATATCCTTCTGAGCATTTATTTACTTACGTCGCATGTAGGAGCAGGCCATGCGGCAGACCTACACATGTCGGAGTCGGCTAGACTTATTTCTGAATTTTATTTTGCTGTGAAAATGTATTTCTATCAATGATATTGTAAATGGTAAGTAGGTATTTCAAGATTTGTTTTTCGATTAGGGTCTGTTGTTGATAATACATAACCCCCGGAACTTAACCGGAATATCTTTAATTCCTGACTTCCTATAAAAGTAGGTATAACTGAAGAAAAATTGTTCAGAAATTCAAACTCTGTATTTTAACGTGTTACGCAAAAAAAAATGTTCACATAAAGTTTGGGCGTTCGCCATTGTCCTATAATGTACCCGTTTAGCGACCAGTTTAAAGGGTTCAGCTATCACAGAGACTTGGAAGTTCCATCCTTGTGTGTTCTATGTCCTATATCTGCCATGGTATTTGGTGACATATGTTTGAGCGTCGTCGCAAAGACCATGACGTAAGTGCCTTCCGGGGTGGGCACGAGCCGGCCGCGGTCCGACACCTGTGTCCCTTCAGGCGACACGTACCGCAGAGCGAACTGACCCAACTTGTCGTGATACTCCTCGTGCGCTGGCATCATCTGACGCGCTTCGGCGGCAGCATCGGGACTCGTTGGTGCCGCTGCGGCCACAGCGAAGAGGGACAGAACTACCACAAACTGGAATAGAGAAAAGCACTATTAATATCGATGAATACAAGGCAGTGGCGCCGATTCCCTTGTTCACAAACTAAACTAAATTTAAATTCAATGTATCTTTTTCTTTCTATTTCATTAGGAAAACGTACGCAAAATATGCGCCTTGACGTGGAGTTGCGGACACCAGCCCGTATCACCTATTCATTAGGAAAAGGACGGAAGATAAATATTAGTTTAGTCCTGTCAAATTAGACAATCCATAGACAAGTTTAGACGTGATTAAAATATTGGCTACTAAAAATACGTCAATTTACGACAGGCGCAATTTGACAGGACTAAACTAACATTTATCTTCTGTCCTTTTCATATTGAAATAGAAAGAAAAAGATGCACTGAACTTAAATTTAGTTTAGTTTGTGAACAACAGAATCGCGGCCACTGCCGCCGATTCCCTTGATCACAAACTAAACTGACTAAACTAACATTTATCTTCTGTCCTTTTCTTAATGAAATAGAAAGAAAAAGATGCACTGAACTTAAATTTAGTTTAGTTTGTGAACAAGGGAATCGGTGACAGTGTCTTGAACATAAATAATTTATAAATACTCACGAATTTCATGTTGAAAGAAATGTTTTTTGGAGTGATGAGGAGACACGATATGTATTGCTTAAACTGCAAACTGATACCATTTCTTCAAAAGGGACATGCTTATATACTTCAAAGTAATTAGTATTTCGCAATTAACACAATAAAGTGCAATTGATGAACCTGATTAGTGAATAATCAGTAATGAGGGCAATTAATATATGAATAAGTACATGTTAGAAGTTACTAATGTATTTACTCGTTTAACTATTAAAAGGTATTGGAAACGGTTACAGAAATGCTTTAACTTAATTTAATGGGCTAGCACTCTGTGACACAATCATACAATACCTACCTCCAAATAATTTTCCCTTCCTTTTTACCCAACTACAACGAAGCAAAAAGGAGGGTTATGATTTTGACCGGTATGTATGTATGTATATATGTTCATCTGTTCCCTCATAACTACTTGTCATAATTTGACAAAATCTTCCGCTGGTGATGGCTATGTGACGTCACATTAAACTAAATATGGCGCCCTCCAGCGGACATAAAGTCATGACTTAAAAAAAAATTTGATCATGCCTTGTTGGGTATCAAATGAAAGGCTTTATTAGCACATTTCAAAAATATATATATTGTCAGCTGTTGCTCACGGCTTTGCTTGCACACACCCTATAATTAGGAATAATTTCTATAAAATCACGCCTCAGATTTGAGCCAAACATATTTATTGATATATGAGTTTGGTATATTATCTAGGTACATGTAAAAGAATAAAACCTAAACAAAAAAAAATTAAGCGGCTCTGCAAATACTTTATCACGAAATTATAACCCCAAAATAATTTAAATAAAAAATAAGTTCAAAAACCCCAGCCGCCCATTGTATGTTTTGTAGTAATAATTGTTTTTTTTTTGTTATATATTTTTTGGTGTACAATAAAGTATACATAAATAAATAAATAAAAACTAAAACCCGATTACTGAAAAATCACGCTCTAAAAAGTACGAAAAAAAATCGGTTGTCTGTAAAGTCGATTTACTGACGATAGTTGAACGTAACAAATTCATAAGAAAATACTAAAAAAAATTTTTTTTTCAATTTAAAAAATCTTTTTTTCATTCTTTATTTTTTTATCTTTTTTTTCGATTGTGCCTTTTTATCGTTCGTCCGCGCTCTCGCTTGCACTTCAAGCCTTAAATGGAACGCCTCAGAGCGAGGTAACGCCACATGACGTCATGTTTTTTTGTGCGTGCAGCCAGCTTCATCGAATTATAAGACGTTGTCACGTCAAAAAAATAAGTTTCAAAACTAAAACCCGACTACTGAAAAGGATGAAACAAGAAAGTCCCTTCCTGTGGTCGCATGCCGCTGTACTAACATACTTATGGTAGCACGCGACCACGGGAAAGTACTTTCTTGTTTCATCCTTTTCAGTAGTCGGGTTTTAGTTTTAAACTTATTTTTCTTTTACCTTATTCACTTGAGCAATGTATGAGAAGGTGTCTTCATCTCAACTCAATAAACAGTCATGGAATAAGAGAAACACGCCTTGTACCGTGCACAATAATTACAAATCAAACTTCTTGTTTGACTGATGAGATTTTTTTATACATTTGAGGCTGTATCTTATGTATTAAAGACAGATCGCATAACTAGCGCTGTTATTATTTCTTCAAATAATAACCCAAATATGTTAAAAACTATTAACGCCAGCTGTTTTTCACAGGTTAGGAAACTTCGACTTAATATAATAGCTCCATATTAACTTAAGAATGATTGATGGCATACTGGAGTACCTCGACTACAGTTAGGTTCTAATATATTTATAATGTTGATATAATTCGGATGAAGTGTCGTTCTTTCAATCGACTTTTGCATCTCAGTAACACTTTGACCTTAAGTAAATCTATTTGTCAAGTGAATGTCATATAAAGGGGCCAGCATACGGCCCCTGCCTTGTCTTGTCGGCTCATTCCACAAATCCCCTATAATCCCCTGCCCAGCATCGCATCGCTACGGCAGGGGATTTTTGAACTCAAAGTCTACAAATCCCTTAAGGTGATTGCCGCGAAATTCAAATTTTCTTGCGTTTTTTGCAATTTACATTTGTTCCATTTTGATCTGATTTCCGAAAAAGGTCAAAATGGAACAAATCTGACTTAGAGACATGTATTGATGATTTTTATTGTTCTAATTATGTAAATACATATGTGTTATAGTCGCGAATCATATTTTGATCAAGATACATACTGACATTGACCTGCAAATTGCAAAAAAAGGGAAGAAAATTTTAATTTCCTGGGCTACGGCTACGCAATCACCTCCAATATTTAAACTTTTTATCTAACAAGCTGTTTGTATTTGATTAAAAAAAACAAAAATCCCAGCCGCGGCGATGCAATGCTGAGCAGAGGATTATCTAAGGGGATTTGTGGAATAAGCCGTCTTATCGCAAGTGCTCCCTGGAAGTGGCGACTGGTCGTGAAGGTTCCATGCACCTGTGGAGTGCCTATGGAATAGAACTTCTTTTTTTTAAAGTAACTTACCGAAACTAAGTTACCTTTTCACACCTAAACTACTGAACCGATAGTTATGAAACTTAACAGATAGGATCTGAAACAGGACATACGCTATTTTTCAACTTGGACATTTGTATCAAAAATATTTAAATACAAAATCCATACAGACGAATTTCTTTCGGCATCTTACAATCGAAGTGAAACCTCTGAATATAAAAGAATTAAAAGTGAAAAATTAGTTCTTAGGTTCACTAAATTATTTCGGCATCTTTTATTCGCTTACCGAATTAATTATCGAAAAAATAAGTGAAAAGAGCAGACGATCATTATTGCCTATGTAATTTAGTCAACGTTGTGTTTACACAACACTGACCAAACGTGGAATGAAAAAAAATTACTCAAGTGAAGCGTCTGATATCAGACTATCCACATGTGTGTGTATTTGGTGTTTATAACTCAGCTTTTTTTTAGCTTTCACAATTTTCATTTTGAGACACGCGTGTATTTCTGACATCTTAGTGAACCATGGCTCAATTGTTATAGTCTTAGCACATTTTCCTGTCATCGCTGTAGGATCCCTCTATTGAAGTTACTATATAGCCGAACCCCTCAGTTTAATGCTATAAAACAGTTTTTAACCAAGCAATACTTATTATTGAAGAAAATGTGAAAATGTCTTGTTTCGTGTCCATGTGTTTATGTGAAATAAAATATTTTGGTTTGACCAAAACACTGATAAAGATAAAGATAAAGATAATTTTATTTGTCAAACATGCGTATACATACAAATTAAGCATGCAGGATTGATTTAACTAATCTCTCTACCACCTCACAAAATCAATTCATCTTTTCTTTTAAATTCACGTGTTATTATAATTACATTACACATCGTAACACTAAAATACTTCTTACTATAAGCTTCACCTGCGTGGAGGTCGGAAATTACGAGTATCCCACAAGAAAGTAAAAAGTATCCTATAACAAGTCAAGGTCCATCACTGTTCATCAAATTTCATCTAAATCCGCTTAGCCGTTAAGGCCTGAAAAGGTAGGTACCTACTGTAGGTACACATAATATTCGTATGGGAAGATGTATCGTAACATTCTCATCTCAACTGCTTGAAGTTTGACGTTTATTCACAAATCATTCGCTTACAAGGGGTAAGCGAATGATTTAAATGTTAAAAAAAAAAAATTTGCTATTAGAAGTTTCGATCGCTTGGGTCAAAACGCCCCAAGTGGGCGTTCAAGTCAGGTGCCACAGCTTGAGCTGACGCCATCATTCCAGTACCAAAATGACTAAATAGTACTGTAGTTGTAGGCCAAATTCAAAACAGTAATCCTAGTCATTCTATACCTAAGTATGACGAAGCGTTACAGTTGGGTTTAGGGTTTAGGTAGACAGTAAAAAAGAGTTTTAGTTTCAAACTTTAATATAACCGTTCAGCCACAAGTTTAAAGGGTTCTGCTATTACTTCAACTGGTTCGAGGACAACGATGGGCTCGAGAGTGGTGATGGGTTCAGCTGTCAATGAGTCCGGTAATGGTTGGACTCAGCATGGTATCCATCGAGGTCGGCGGTGTACTTGGTGACGTATGTCTCACCATCATCACCAACGAATGAGACCTCTCCCTCTGTGATCATTGTGTAGCCGTTGCCGTCCTTATTGGGCACGAGCCGGCCGCGCTCCGACACCATGGTGCCTTCAGCCGTCACGTAGTGCAAAGCGAACTGACCGAGCTCGTCGTGAACCTCCTCGTGCACCAACGCTGGCAGGCTCCGAAGCTCTTCAACGGCAGCATTATAACGCTCTGGTGCTGCTGCGGCCACAGCGAAGAGGGACAGAGCTACCACAAACTGGAATAGAGAAGAGCAATTAATATCGATGAATACAAGGCAGTTCTTGAACATTAACAATTTCTAAGTTAAAGAAATACTCACGAATTTCATGTTGAAAGAAATGTTTTTTGGAGTGATGAGGAGACACGATAATGTATTGCTTAAACTGCAAACTGATACCATTTCTTTAAAAGGGACATGCTTATATACTTCAAAGTAATTAGTATTTCGAAATTAATACAATAAAGTGCAATTGATGAACCTGATTAGTGGATAATCAGTAATGAGGGCAATTAAAATATGAATAGGTACATGTTAGAAGTAAGTATACTAATGTATTTACTCGTACATCTATTAAAAAGTACTAGAAACGGTTATAGAAACGCCTTATGTTAATTTAATGGGCATTAGCTCTGTGACATAATAACAGTTTCAATACCTACAATTAATGTTCCCTTACCTTATTCATTTGAGCAATGTTTGAGAAGGTATCCTAATCTCAATTCAATGAGCAGTCATGGAATAAGAGAAACACGCCTTTTACCGTGCATAATAATTACAAATCGAACTTCTTGCTTGATTGATGTGATTTTTTGTACATTTGAGGCTGTTTCTATTTTATTAAAGACAGATCGCATGACTAGCACTGTTATTATTTCTTCAAATAATAACCAAAATATGTTAAAAACTATTGATGCCAACTCTCTTTTATAGGTCAGGAAACTTCGACTAAATATAATAGTTAAATATTAATTTAGAAGTAATTCCTTATTGTAATCTTTCTCGCGTGGATTGGTGGCTGGAGAACCTCGACTACAGCCGATCGATTCTGTAAAAATCTCTGCGTAAAAAGTTAGAAGAAGTGAGCTTAGAGTGAGCTGTCAAGTGTATTAATCCGTAGCATCAGGATGACACTGACAGCACACTCCACGCTCACTTCACCTAAGTTTTCACGGTGAGATGGTTACAGAATCGCACTGCTGAATAGAATAAGTCTTTATTTGCTTAGAATGTAGGTACATAAAAATAAGTTGTTAAATGATATAATAGGATCCATGTATTCTGCCTTAATATAATACAAAGTAGTGGATAATAAAGATATTACAACAAAATATCATTTAAGAAATCCTGCACAGAATAATAACATTTATATACAAGTAATTCTGTGAAACGTTTATTAGATTTTTGCAACGGTAAGTTTTTAAGTTGGTCAGGTATTTTATTAAAGATTACAGGAACCATACAAATCACATGTCTTATTCTTTCCTCATAATAAGCTAGTTTTAAATGCGTCCGTGCATAATAGATTCTGGTATTGAGATCTCATAGCTGTACTTCGTTTTCTGGTTTCTAATAAAGTTGCAAATAGACATCGATTTGTTATTATAAAAATTGCTAATTCTAGAATATAAAGGCATGGGAAGGTTAATAATTTATGAGATTTAAATACAGGTACGCAACTGTCTGTTACTTTAAGACCAAATAAATATAGCTCTCAGGCAGCGTTTTTGAGCTTTAAAAATGCTTTCTCGTTCACTACAGTGACCCCAAAATATTATACCAAATCTTAAGATGGAAATTACTAGACCATGGTAGGCCACTAATATTGTCGGTAAATCTACTTTTTTGATAGATTATGCAACATAAACGCGGCTGTACTTAAACGTTTACTTAAATATTCTGCTTGCGGCTTCCAAGTTAACTGGCTGTCTATTAGAATTCCTAAAAATTATATAATGTTTACTTTTTCTATAGTTTGACGATTGTAGTTTATATCCATATCTCCCGCAGATATTCGTTGGTAAACGTGCATGATTTTAGTTTTTTGGAGATTAATAACTAAATTATTATTGTCAAGCCACTTTATTAAACTACTAATTGTATTGTTAAAGTCGTTTAAATATGATTCTTTATTGATACATGTAACAATTGATGTGCTATCATCCGCAAATAATACCATAGGATGAATTATATGACGTGGCAGGTCATTTATACAGGGTTATTGGAAAAACACCAACAACCTCTTAAGAGGTCATTGTACTCATCATTATGAACAACTTTTACTATGGGACCAAACCTGAAATCGCGAAAAAAAAATAAAAAATAGTAAAAGTAAAAGTTGTTCATAATGATGAGTACGATGACCTCATAAGAGGTTGTTGGTGTTTTTCCAATAACCCTGTATATAATAAAAATAATAAAGGTCCGAAGAAGCTGCCCTGGGGGACACCATATTTTATTTCTCTAAAAGACTAGTGATTTTAATTCCTTTCTAGATCCTAAGCACAGGCTCGATATTTCCGTACATTGTATACGACCTTTTATGTACGTTTCTATTAAATTAAGGGCGTTGCCACGAATACCGTAAGCGTGAAGTTTGTTTAGAAGGGTATTGTGATCCACACAGTCAAAAGCCTTCGACATATCAGCATATATTGCGCATACAGGTATTTTAGAATCTACTTTTGGCATTATCCTATGAAGAAATTCGAAAATGGCCATGTTGATGTTTTTATTTTTTCTAAAACCCTTTTGTTCGTCACATAGTATGTGGTATTTTGTTAGAAAATTGTAGAGAGATTCATAGATAATTTTTTCTATGATCTTTGAGAAAATGGGAATTTATAGCAATTGGTCTATAGTTTGTCATTTCGTCTTTATCATTATTTTTATATAGTGGTTTAACTATGACAGTTTTTAGACTTTCTGGAAATACTCCAGAGTTTATGCTTACGTTAATGATATGAGCGAGGGGCGCAGCTATACAGTCAGAAACAAATTTTAGAACTGTGGTTGAAATACCATCATAGCCAAATCTCTTTTTGAACTAAATAAGGTTAAAATTGAGCTTGTCAGGGAAGTAAAATTTTTAGGGGTTTATATAGATGATTTATTAAATTGGAAAAAAGAGTTAGTAGCCCTTGATTCATCTATATCATCGGCGTGCTATGCTCTAAGAATTCTTAGGGATGAGGTAAGTTTAGAAGGTCTAAAACTGGTTTATTACGCTTTAATAGAATCTAGATTACGGTACAGCATACAGTTTTGGGGTAACAGCTACAATTATAATTTTCAAAGATCGTTTATTCTCCAGAAAAGAGCAATTAGAACCATTGTCCATATTGCCCAACAAAAAAGCTGTCAACCCTATTTTAAAGAACTTGGCATCCTCACAGTACCTGGACTGTACATATTGGTACTATTATCCACCTTAAAAAAATACATTTTCTACTTTGAAACTCCTGAAGATAGATTGATAAGGGAAAAAACACGTAGAAAAGATCTAGATAGTAAACTCATTCCAACACTTAACATTGTTAAACACAGTCCATTGTACCAGGCAGTTAAAATATTTAATAGGTTGCCGCATGAATTAAAAAGCACATTATATACAAGCTCGTTCAAAGCAAGGCTCAAGGCATTTCTGTTGGAGAAATGGCTCCACTCTGTAAATGATTTGTAAAATACTAAATTAAAATTATTGACTAATTTTCGCTTCATCTACAGACATTGTTATTACCAATTTATTTTTATTTATCTTTTCGTGGATTGGGTGTATAACTTATTTTTTTTATATTGTTGACATTGTTAGTATTTGATTTTATTTCTTTTTATTGTTGTCATTGTTATTATTTGATTTTATTTCCTTTTTTTTTAATTGCTGACATTGTTATTATTTAAGTAAATCTATTTGTCAAAGGTATGAAAGACAAGCTCTTAGAAGCTGTTTGTTCTCAGGTGAGCAAATCCAGGAAGGAAATATTAAACAGAACTTATGTTTTTGAGACCGGCCGTTAATAATAATCTCTTCAATATAAAACTAGATGCAGGCCAAAATCTATGACCTGATGGAGTCATCTAACCTAGGTAGCCTGGGACCTGAAACAGGATATAAGCTATTTTTCAACTTGGATATTTGTATCAAAAATATTGAAATACAAAATACATACAGACGAATTTCTTTCGGCATCGTTCACTCGAAGTGAAACCTCTGAATACAAAAAGAATTAAAAGTGAAAAATTAATTCTTAGGTTCACTAAAGAATTAATTTTTCACTCATTAAATAATGTTATATTTCGCATCTTTTATTCGCTTGCCGAAATAATTATTGAAAACTTTAGTGAAAACAGCAGACTATCATTATTACCTATATAATTTAGTCAATGTTGTGTTTACACAACGCTTACCAAACGTGGAATGAAAAAAAATTAACTCGAGTGAGTAGTTTATTCGAGTGAAGCGTCTGATATCAGCTTTAGACTATCAACATGTGTATGTATTCGGTGTTTATAACTCAGCTTTTTTTTCAGCTTTCAAAATTTTATATATTATTATTGAAGAAAATGTCTTGTTTCGTGCTTATGTAGGTTTATCAAATCTGCCTAGCAACAACAACAATATTGGGGTCGGCTTCCAGTCTAACCGGATGCAGCTGAATACCAGTATTTTACATGGAGCGACTGGACTGGACTTTTTATGTAGGTTTATGTGAAATAAAATATTTTGGTTTGACCAAAACACTGATTTAACTCTTCTCTCTACCACCTCACAAAATCCATTCGACTTTTCTTTTAAATTCACGTGTTATTATAATTACATTACACATCGAAACTAAAATAAAACAACTAAAATACTTCTATAATTCTTCTTTCTTCTTCTTCAATACTTCACCTGCGGGTCGGAAATTATCCCACAGGAAAGTAAAAAGTATCCTTTAACAAGTCAAGGTCCATCTTAGACAAGTAAAAACCAGTGTGCTTATAAAGGATGAAGTGTTGAATCCCGAAGATACCACCGTATTCTTGGGCATAACTTTAGATGCCAAGCTTCAATGGGGCCCCCATATAGATAAATTATCAAAAAAGCTTAGCTCCGCAGCATACGCCGTTAGAAAAATTCGTGACTTAACTGATTTAGAGACAGCCCGTTTAGTATACTTTAGTTATTTTCATAGTGTGATGTCGTACGGTATTCTGTTGTGGGGAAATGCCGCCGATATTCAGATAATATTTGTCTTACAAAAAAGGGTATTTCGTTCAATTTATAAATTAAGTCCCAGACACTCCCTCAGAGACAAATTTAAAGAGATTAATATAATGACTGTGCCTTCTCAGTATATTTATGAAAATCTTTTGTACGCACATAAAAATATTAATATGTTTAAAAAATACAGTGATATCCATAATATAAATACTAGGAACAAACACAAATTCGTTGTTCCTACAACCAGGCTTAAGAAAATAAGTGGCTCGTTTAGATGCCAATGTATACGTTTTTATAATAAACTTCCTAGCCACATTCAAGATCTAAGCCTTAATAAATTCAAATCTTCTATAAAGCGGAAACTATGCCAGAAAGCCTTTTATTCTGTTAAAGACTATATTGAGGATAAACATGCTTGGGATTGAGCTGCTCCAATAAATTTACACAGTGAATCTTGTTTGGTTTTTTTTTGCTTATTATTTATTTTATTTTCTCTCTTTATAGATGTGAATATTTACTTTGTAAAGTATAATATTATTTTAATTGTCGTGAAAGTGAGGACTATGTGGGTCTTTTCTATCTTTTTTTGATGTTTTCCTTCTTAGTTAGTTTTATTCATGATCTGGCAGTTTGAGTAATTTACGCGGCCTACCTAAATGTCCATTCTTTGGTATTGTTTGTCGAATCGTTGAGCTCCTCAAGTTCTGAGTTGAGCTGCACATTTTTTTGACAAATGGGAGCACTGACTGGACAGGTCCGCTCAATCTGTGTGGTTCTTTCCTCAAAAGACCATTTCAGACACCAATCTACATGTTCCTCAAAATGATCTGACCAAGACTATTTCTGGATTTTTATATACACATTGACATTGATAAATTTTACATATACAGTGACATGAATATTTACTTTGTAAAGTATTATGTTATTTTTAATGACTGTGAATGTGAAGACTATGTGGGTTGATTTTAGTTTGCCTTTGTTTTTTTCTCAGATAGTTTTAGTCATGGTCTGGCAGTTTGAGTAATTTATGCGACCTACCCAAATGTCCTTTCTTTGGTATTGTTCGTCGAATCGTTGAGCTCCCTAAGTTTGAGTTGAGCTGCATGATTATTGACAAATGCGTGCACTGACTGGACGGGTCCACTCAATCTGTGTGGTTCTTTCCTCAAAAGACCATTTCAGACACCAATCTACATGGTCTCCACATGATCTCACCAAGATTATGTCTGGACTTTAAAAGAGACTGTGACCTCTGAGTTTGTTTCGGCCTTTCTTCTCAGAGTAGTCAGATAGGAAACGCCGAAATCATCTCGTTTTAAAAAAATATGATTGACGTGTAAAAGTGTTTGTACAAACCTACTTACAGAAATAAAATCATTTATCATTTATCATTTATCACTGTGCCAAATTTCATCGAAATCCGCTTAGCCGTTAAGGCCTGAAAAGGTAGGTACTGTAGGTACACATAATATTCGTATGGGAAGATGTATCGTAACATTCTCATCTCAACTGCTTGAAGTGTAACGTTTATTCACAAATCATTCGCTTACAAGGGGTAAGCGAATGATTTAAATGTCAAAAAAAAAAAAAAAAAATTTGCTATTAGAAGTTTCGATCGCTTGGGTCAAAACGCCCCAAGTGGGCGTTCAAGTCAGGTGCCACAGCTTCAACTGACGCCATCATTCCAGTACCAAAATGACTAAATAGTACTGTAGTTGTAGGCCAAATTCAAAACAGTAATCCTAGTCATTCTATACCTAAGTATGACGAAGCGTTACAGTTAATAGGGTTTAGGGTTTAGGTAGACAGTAAAAAAGAGTTTTAGTTTCAAACTTTAATATAACCGTTCAGCCACAAGTTTAAAGGGTTCTGCTATTACTTCAACTGGTTCGAGGACAACGATGGGCTCGAGAGTGGTGATGGGTTCAGCTGTCAATGAGTCCGGTAATGGTTGGACTCAGCATGGTATCCATCGAGGTCGGCGGTGTACTTGGTGACGTATGTCTCACCATCATCACCAACGAATGAGACCTCTCCCTCTGTGATCATTGTGTAGCCGTTGCCGTCCTTATTGGGCACGAGCCGGCCGCGCTCCGACACCATGGTGCCTTCAGCCGTCACGTAGTGTAAAGCGAACTGACCGAGCTCGTCGTGAACCTCCTCGTGCACCAACGCTGGCAGGCTCCGACGCTCTTCAACGGCAGCATTATAACGCTCTGGTACTGCTGCGGCCACAGCGAAGAGGGACAGAGCTACCACAAACTGGAATAGAGAAGAGCACTATTAATATCGATGAATACAAGGCAGTGTCTTGAACATTAATAATTTCAAAGTTAAAGAAATACTCACGAATTTCATGTTGAAAGAAATGTTTTTGGGGTGATGAGGAGACACGATATGTATTGCCTAAACTGCAAACTGATACCATTTCTTCAAAAGGGACATGCTTATATACTTCAAAGTAATTAGTATTTCGAAATTAATACAATAAAGTGCAATTGATGAACCTGATTAGTAGATAATCAGTAATGAGGGCAATTCAAAAATTTGATAAGGTACATGTTAGAAGTATACTAATGTATTTACTCGTATATCTATTAAAATGTACTGGAAACGGTTATAGAAACGCCTTATGTTAATTTAATGGGCATTAGCACTCTGTGACACAATAACAGTTTCTATACCTACAATTACTTTTCCCTTCCTTTTACCTTATTCACTTGAGCAATGTTTGAGAAGGTATCTTCATCTAAACTCAATGAACAGTCATGAAATAAAAAATAATTACAAATCGAACTTCTTACTTGACTGATGTGATTTTTATATACATTTGAGGCTGTATCTAATTTATTAAAGACAGACCGCATGACTAGCGCTGTTATTATTTCCTAAAATAATAACCAACATATGTTAAAAACTATTGACGCCAACTCTTTTTTATAGGTCAGGGATATTTCATAAGCTGATTAAGAAGGATATATACTGTGTCTCTATGTTTTTATTTTTTCATTAATAGTTGTCAAGTACGAGTAGACTAGGCCTCTGTTGACAGCGGTTTAAATCGGCATTTTTCGAGGATTCTAAAGCTTATAAAAATTAATAGCCTCCCCAACCGATTTCGATCACGGTGGCCAATCTCAACGGAGATTAGCCAGGTACGCAGGAGATATTATAGTGCACAAGTGTGCGCGCAGACACAGGTGCACTACCTCTTCCCTCGCTCTCATAACCCGATGGGACGGCGATCTGACACGACCGGAGAGAGATCAGGCGCAGGACCAACGGCTTTACGTGCTTTCCGAGGCACGGGGGTATCACACCACCAACTTTCAAACTCCGGGCTCTGTTACTAAGAAATTCTTAATGGAAAAACTCAATAACACTTTGCCCGACCCGGGAATCGAACCCAGGACCCCACGCTCAGCAGTCGCGTTTGCGACCACGAGACCAACGGGGCAGTCAAAAAATAATAGTTTTAAAAATAATAGTATGTTAGTTGTAATAATAGTTATAAAAATAATGTCTCATCAAAAAGGAAAACATAGGGACATACAAGTAGTTAATATTTATTATTATTCTGTAGAAAATCATTGCTTTATGGTCATTAACCAGGCGAGAGCGTTCCTATGGAGAAAAGACCAACCGCATTACCTCTTATTAAAAGCGTAATAATATTTTGTCGTTCATTTGTGTGATTCCTAGTGTTGGTGAAAATAGGCATAAGAGCCGTGATAAGACTTGACATTTGTGTGTGTATTCGGTGGTATTTACAATTATAATTTTGAGACACTCGTATCACCAGGTTCGAGGTACCAGGTAGTTCTGACCTCTTGATGAACCATGGCACTGTCCTGATATAGGATCTTTATACCTATTGGAGTTTTTAGCCGAACCCCTTTAGTTCAATGGTTCATGTTGGCAGGTACATCGATGCGCAACCTGTCACCACGCATTCAGTACATGATTCTGAAGAACGCATTTGCATTGAAATTTATCGTCGGTTATTATTAAAAAAATATAGTTGTTATCATGTGCTGAATTCATGGTTACAGTCTGTTCGTCTGTATAGGTCCACACTAGTTTTAAATAAAACTTTTTTTTTAAATAAGCACTATTGAGATTGTCTTGTTTTACTAATGTAATTCATCATAATACAGCTTTTTTTAGCCGCCATTTAAAATTCATCTATAAATCCATATAACCTTTAACACAATCTATTTATATAGATATTCTTTTAACAATATATATATTAATAGATATTTTTTTTTTCTTTTTTAATGTTTGTAAAAAAGCCTATAGGAGCCTAGGTTTCGTCCTAAGAAGAGCTGAGGGTTTTACAAGCATCGCTGCGCTAACTTCTTTGTACAATGCATTGGTAAGAAGTCAGCTCGAATGTAACGCAATCATATGGGCTCCGCATGAAGCTAAATACAGTCTCATGCTGGAGCGTATACAAAATAAATTTACTAGGTTTCTGTACCTAAGGTGGTATGGTGTATATCCATTTTATCCATTGATGTATCCAACTTTGTTTGTTATAGGCATGGTGGGATACAATAAATTGGAAACAAGGAGGGACATGGCTCTTGCTACCTATATTTTTAAATTATTACGTGGCAAGACTTCAAACCCAGGTATATTAAAAGAAATAAACCTGTGTGTGCCCGACAATTATGTATTGCGAAGGCGACAGCCACGTCTATTGGCGGTGCCCAGTAGTAGGACCAATCTACTGAGTAAAGCCCCTATAACGCGTATCTTGCGTATACTTAATGACGTAGCAGACAGCATAGATCTTTTTACTTGTTCTCTGAGTGAGTTCACAAAAAACACGATGTATAGAATATGTTATGGTAAATGATAAAACTGTAATTATGGCCACACTGTTGAATTAGGAAATTCCTGTAACGATAGTGATGATGAGTTAATAAATAAATAATAATAATAATAACATTATAATTATGTTACTTATTTTTTATTATTTTATTTTTGGATTCTTGTTTTGTTACTATTTGCTGTACCCTGGACGCTTTTAACGCATATGTCTTTCTTACATCATCCTCCCATTTATTATAAATTCAACATTAATGACGTAACTAATATCTTTGTAAAAATATAATTTAAACGAGTGTCCGTGGAGTTTCTTGCCCATTCTTCTCCGTAGGTACCTATTACGCTTTGGAACGGGCAACTAGCTTAATTTTTTCTGATTAACCGACTTGTTGACAATTCAAAAGTGCCTGTAAATGTTTTATTTAAAATAAATGCTTTGAGTTTGAAAAAACAAAGTTTAGCTAATAGAAGGATCAATCACTAGGACCAAAACACGCCAAATGGACCGTTAAATCCAGGCGCCGCCGCCTAAGCTTACGCCAGCGATCCAGTCGATGTATGAGACTTCTCGCTCAAAGATCATGACATAGTCGGTGCCGGGGTGGGCACGAGCTGGCCACGCTCCGACACCATGGTGCCTTCAGCCGTCACGTATCGCAGAGCGAACTGACCGAATTCGTCGTGAATCTCCTCGTGGTCCAACGCTGGCAGCTTCCGGCACGCTTCAACGTCAGCATCTGGACTCGTTGGTGGTTCTGCGGCCACAACGAAAAGGGATAGAGCTACCACAAACTGAAATAGAGAAAAATATTTAACAAAAAAAAACGACTTCCAAAAAAAACACTACAAAGTGAAAAATAACTTTAATTTCAGAAGTCGGTGTCTTTGGATCTGTATTTTAGTTTTTTGCCACCGAATTCCGAAATTAAAATTATTTTTCACTTTGTAGTGTTTTTTGGAAGTCGGTTTTTTTTTATAAGTTTTTTTTTCTCGCTTTTTACTGGATCTGTTTATAATTTAATGTGTCTAAGTTACAACAGCCTAATGTCAACTTGTTCATCGCCTTTTACAAAATATTGCTTTTCCCATACAAGGACGTTAATTGTTGAGGAGTTCTCCTAGTACTCCACCATCAGCTCCATTTCACCATTCGCATTGTGACGAGCATAAATTGCTTAGCAACCATATTAAAGTAATCGAATCGCAACCAGTGAAATACTTATTATTGAGTAGGCCAACAGTGAGGTCTTCATCATCAGTTCCACTTCATCAAATGGTGCTTTCCGAGAGCAAATGAACGAGTTATTATAAATAATACCCAAATCTCTATAGGTGTGCCGCCTATAATATTTGAAGAGTTCCTTCGATTTCTCCAGGATTCCATCATCAGAACTAGATTTTCACAAAAATGGGACCAATCTGGAAGTATATCCTTTTAAATAAAAAAAAGAATTTTCTAAATCGGTCTATAAATGTACTGAAGTAACAAACATAAAAAACTAAAAAAAAATGCAACCGAATTGAGAACCTCCTCCTTTTTTGAAGTCGGTTAAAAAGTACCATTAGTAATGATGAATACAAGGATGCGGTGCCGATTCTATTCACAAACTAAACTAAATTTAAATTCAGTGCATATTCTGTCTGAATATGCACTGAATTTGTAATAGAAGAATTGTAATAGAAAAGGACAGAAGATAAATTTTAGTTTAGTCCTGTCAATTTAATCAGTGCCCGACACTACTCCATACAAGTTTAGACGTGATTAAAAAGATGCACTGAATTTAAATTTAGTATAGTTTGTGAACAAGGAAATCGGTACCATTGCTTTGAACATTATCAATTTTTAAATCAAAGATATACTCACGAATTTAGAGTGATAAGGAGACACAATGTGTATTTGCTGGAACTGAAAAATTATACCATTTCTCCAAAAGGATTTTTTTTTATATCCCATAACTCTAGGGTTATGTTTCATAAGTAAAAATGATACAAAAAGTCCTAGAATATGTGGTCCAAAAATGCATAGTTTCGAAGATAACATGTAGGAATCTAAGTTTCATTGATAAATACGACTAATTCATTTTCATTCAAACCAATCATTCGTATTTAAAGCTAGTAAAATGCGACGTTGTCATATTTTACGTAAGGGTGTTTTACATTAATAATCGTGACTTTGACGAATTATTTTGTATGAAAAATGAAAACAAAAAAAAACGATAATTGAAAATAATGAATATGCTAGTTGATTCTTTGATATGGTCTCATTCATACCCTAGAGTTATAGCATATAAAAAAACACCATAAAAAGTAATTAGAATTTTGGCAAAAATGCCATTGTTCAACCTAATTAGAGGATAGTTAGTAATGAGGCTAAATTAAAATACAAGTGCATTTTACAAGTTGATTCCGTAATGTAATAATTACTTATGACATAATTAATTTGTATAGCATTTTGTCACACGCACGACACAATATCGGCCTTACTTTCACCATAACTCTATTCTGTTATTTATTAGATAAAATATTTCTATATGTGACTTTTAAAGCTAAAGATATTTATTTCCCTAAAGGCTTAGTGATGCTGTCGAGTATCTACATATAAGGGTCCAAGAGCCATAAAAAGGAAAGACAAAATTTACCACTTTAATTGAAATTTTCACGCAAGTCGTATAGGCTAGTCGTCTAGGCTTCATAGGTGAATAAATGATGCTGTACAGAGTATGAATTTATAATTCCTTATTGTAATCTTTCTGTTCCGCCACATCCCTGTTTTTGCTGTTTTGTATAATTATTAGGTACGTGTCAGTACAACATTACATACATAATTCAATAAAATTCGTTGAGATATGATGTCAACATGATGCATCTATTGTCTAAAGTGTATAATTAAATTATTTTAATGTATCCGGGTATTCATCAAAATTAATGATTTTCTAATTAAAACGCTTTTTGTGGACTGCTGTTTCCTGAAATTTTGACTAATTCTAGATTATGACAAAAAATAGGTTATGAATAAAGTAAGATGATGTGTTTTGTTTCTATTAATTTTTGTATGAATACGGAACATGATGACATTAGAGTGATATCCGTCACAACACAAGCGACAGCATCTGTTACCGTGCCAATCTTGAAGACGACTTACTGAATTGAAACTACAGAAGCCACCTCCAGTTGTTTACTGAGATCACCAATATTGGGAAAACCCATGGTTTTAGTCAGCTGTATATGACTACAATCAAACAATTAATAATAATATGTTGATTGAATTATTGAGATACAATTTATGTGAAACATAAAATTAGCATTAATACTGATCCAATAACAAAGCATTCACAATGAATTATATCTAAAGGTCACGATTTTAAGGTACAAAAGTCAGTTTTATATAATGCATAGGAAAAATCCAAAAGGCTAAAATATATAGGTATAAATAAAAATTAAATGAATGTATGCTATTCGTTGGTAAACGCATCATTTAAGAATGGTTGGACCAATTTGGCTATTTTTTGTTTTAAAACGTTCTTAATAGCCCGAATTTTTGGGTAATTTCCCGGAAAATTCGAAATTTCGGGAAGAACTAAAAGCTTTTTTCCATGAGATTTTTGTACGAATTATTGAAATTTGGACAAGACAACGTCTGTGGGTACAGCTACTTAGTTTAAATACAGAAATGAGTTAAATAATAAAATAGGATAAGTGAAAACCTGCACCTCAGGAGTCACTTAAGATGTTGCTAAGTATACATAAATTATGATTATTAATAATCAACTATACTCGTACCTACATCTATGTTTTCAATAGGGGCATAGGTTATACCTAAGAGGTTGGCACACCTTCAAGACCAGAAGCTCACCAGTTTTCTTTATTTAAATAATGCATCATTCGAGAATTAAACATTTTGCTTTGCTTTAAGAATTAAATAATACTCAATACACGTTTAATGTTGATTTTGGCGGCGATTATTCTCTGAATCTAACAAGTTTAAAAAAGCGGAATAGCCTTATTCAAAATTATATTTGTAGGCTATGATGTCCCACTACAGGGCAAATGCCTCCCTTTTCACTCCTCTCTGTCCTATCCAAAAGAAAAAAAGATAATCATGAACCAAATTGAATGTTGCATTCATACAGCATATCTGTAAACACAGCCCTTATCTATGTACGGCTAATTCAAGTTATTTTTTTTAATCATTATTCACCCAAACAATAGTGAACATAGTTTAAAGCTTAAGAATCGTGAAAAATAATAATGTAAATTCACGAACGACTATATAGTCATAGATTTTGACATGCAAATAAATCATGCAACTACCGCACCGAGCTGCTTTGTCTGATCCGTAAAGTCATCCACATTATCCAATTAGAATAAAGAATTTAGGCGGAAATTACAGCCAATTAGTTCAGAACAAATAAGAACATTCATGGATTAGTTTTTTTGTACAATACCTTGCATTATTTAGTCATGCAAGTTAACGTTTCCGCGTAGGTCCTTAGTTCGCGGCCCACGTATGTCCCGAGGTTATTGCGGTAGGCAAGTAGGCAACACTCAAACACATTGATATTCCATGGCACTAGCCGTGAGTAAGGCTGACATGGTTACTTGGTTAGTCCTTCTAACATCGTTGTTGGACATTTCCTTATGCGGAAGATGTCACACCCAACATGCGCTTACGATGCACCATAAGAATGCAACATTTTAGTAGCATAACTGCTTTACTAAGTGTTGTTTTTGCCTAGGAAGTCAAATTGTTCGTATAAAAACTTGCTCTTGAGGGAAACACCAGTGTAACCCGCGAAATTCAATTTTTCTTACGTTTCTTGCAATTTGCAGATATACAATGTCATGTTGATTAAAATTTGATTCGCGAGCGTAACAATATATCGGGCTATTCTGACGCTTGATAAGAGTTTTTGTTACCTAGGCTTATTCTAACTGTTCGTTTGAAAACCCGCTATTAACTTGCAGTATTCAGCCTCACGACAGATACTCAAACTCAAACTCAAACTCAAAGCATTTATTTCAATTAAACCATTTCCAGGCACTTTTGAATTGTCAAAATTAACTAGTCGGTCAGTTAGTCAGAAAGTTGAAGCTAGTTGCCCATTCCAAAACGTAGATCTCTTGGAGAAGAACGGGCAAGAAACTCCAAGGACACTCTTTTAAATTAAGATATTACAAAATCCTGAGTACAGTATTCTTGTTGCTTCTATATGTGAGAACAATGTTATGAAGAAACAATTCAAGATAGTTATAAGATTAAAAAGAAGCCCTGGCAGCTAAGAGTTGACCAGTCTCAACTGACAGCGCCCGTTCACGAACATGACGCATGGATCAGCACCATCCAGCTCAACCATTTTGAAGGGAACCGAATGATCCAACACACGCGCCACCATCAGTGAGACATTTAAGTGAGCATGACACATTCTCAACTGCCATGCTCTTTCAAGTCAATATAAAAAAATTATAATGAACGGATCCATGGTTCTTACATTTACAAAATTAAAATAAAAAAAAAAAAAAAAAATGCTTCTAAATTATACAAAACTATCGTTACCAATTTATTTACGAGATGAATAAAATTTTACTAGAAAGAGGTATAAGATATTAAAGTAACAATTAAAACTTGATTGAATTAAAAATACACATTAAGTTCGAATGTCAGAAACACTTAAAAAAAAAAAAGAAAAGAAAAAAAGGGAAGCATGTCTTCCAAATATTGAAATTTTAACTAGTGAGCCCAAGTGTCTGTGGAGCAGGACCAGCATTTAGCCAAGCATTTTTATCTACGATATAATCATCCAACTTATAGTATGCTTGTCTACATAGTGTGCGTTTAATGCATGTTTTAAATTTCTTCTCATTTAGTTGAAGAATATCGAGTGGTATTTTATTATAACACTCTACACAATAACCCATAAAAGAAGTTTTTACTTTAGACAATCTGAAACGAGGTTGATCTAATTTGTTCCTATTTCTAGTGTTAAAATTATGCCTGTCACATATCTTACTAAAAAGATGTAGATTTTTTCGAACGTACATAATGTTTTCATATATATATTGACAAGGAACCGTCATGATGTTAATTTTTTTAAACAGTTCCCTTAGAGATTCACGTCTGCTGAGGTTGTAGATAGCTCTGATAGCCCTCTTTTGCAGAATGAAGATAGATTCAATATCTGCAGCCCGTCCCCACAACAAAATACCGTAAGACATGATGCTATGAAAGTAACTAAAATAGACCAGTCTCGCGGTATCCACGTCTGTTAATTGACGGATTTTCCAAACAGCGTAAGCGGCTGAACTTAGCCGCCCTGCAAGTGATGTTAAGTGAGGACCCCACTGCAGCTTTGAGTCAAGCGTGATCCCCAGGAAAACCGTATTTTCGACGAATTCAAGTATCTCCTTATTCAATACAACGTGACATTCACTACTTCTAACATTCGGTAAAGTGAATCTAATGCATTTAGTTTTTTTCTCATTTAATACCAAATTATTTACAGTAAACCAATTATGGACCACAAGCATAGCGTTATTTACGTCGTCAAGCTCCTGTGCACGTCTGCTTACTTTAAAAATCAGTGATGTGTCATCAGCAAATAACACCATTTGTGGTCGGTTTTCCAGTAAATAAGGTAAATCATTTATATATACTAAAAATAAGAACGGCCCCAATATTGAGCCTTGCGGTACACCCATTTTGACTTTTAAACCCAATGAATTTACACCGTTTATTTGAACTTGCTGAAACCTATCATTTAAATATGATTTTATTAAGCTAAGAGCGAGTTTACCCAGTCCGTAATGCTCAAGTTTCAAAAGCAGTGTTTCGTAATTCACGCAATCAAATGCCTTGGATAGGTCGCAGAAGATGCCTATTGCATCTTGTGCCTCTTCCCATGCGTCAAATATGTGTTTTAATAAGGTTACACCGGCGTCGGTTGTACAACGTCCTTTGGTGAAACCATATTGTTGATCGTGTAGGATGTTATTACGATTAAAATGATTGAGCATCTGATTTAACATTACTTTTTCAAACACCTTGCTGAAAACAGGCAAAACCGATACGGGTCTATAATTATTAGTGTTTTTGCTGTCCCCAGATTTGAAAAGTGGAATAACTTTACTGAACTTCATTAAATCCGGGAATACCCCTTGATCAACACACAAATTAAATATTAAAGCTAAATAGGGTGCAATTGTCTCAATACTGGAATATTAACATAATGTAAACCAGTTGTCTGAAACTTATTTGACTTTCATTGAATTTTTTCCATTTTACTGGGAGATCCGTGTATTTTGTTGCTTCATCTCGACCTTCGGGGCTGAGATAACATCTATTGTTCAACAAATTACTGATTCGTCTCTAATTCGTGGCAGAGCCATTGTCTCTCGGTTGCCCGATTTTACGGGTAGTGCACATCAGAAGAGGAACATATCTACCTGACTAGGAAAAACACATCGCGTGATGAATGTAAACATAGTAACGTCTTATTAGTGACGGCTAATTACTGAGAGTGGTAGTTGTCGTGTGCTAAGGATTTTCCCGCATGACATTAGCCTACAACACATTTTGATTGACAGCAGATTGAACCCACCATCATTAATCTTATCTATTATATAAAATTCTCGTGTCACAGTGTTAGTTACCATACTCCTCCGAAACGGCTTGACTGATTTTTATGAAATTTTATATGCATATTCAATAGGTCTGAGAATCGGCTACTATCTATTTTTTTTTGCAAAACGACGTTTGCGGGGTCAGATAGTATATATATATATAAAACAAAGTCGGATTAGTTACACCATTTATAACTCAAGAACGGCTGGACCGTTTTTTATGATCTTTGATTGTTGCAATTTGTTTCCGCCCCGAATAGCAGAATAACTATTAAAACATGGAAAAATTTCAAAAACAATAATGAAGATACTTAATTTAATTTTCTCATACATTCGTTCTTATTGGTTCTGTGGCGGTGTGAAGTTAGCCGGGTCAGCCAGTTTGTTTATATTCTCATGTAGCCTTCATCACTGAAAACGTTTTTACAATGGACTGCGAATATTTAGCTCGAATTCTCAAAAAACATGACTAAGTCGTAAACAAGACTTTTTATAACATTGTTAATTATGTAGGTTATTTTAATTTTTCAGTCAACTTTTGTTTGAATTCGTTAACTGTGTACATCTTTTTGTTTCACCCACAGCCTGTATTACACTTTTGTATTGTATTGTATTTGTATTGTACAGCAACTCAAGTGTAACAATGCTCAATTACGTGTAGATAATAACGCAATAACGTTAATATAAGTTTATTCAAGTGGTCCTTGACACCACTTAATAAACAGCTATTACCAAGAATCCCTAGTCCCACGCTCGTCTCACCCGCGATTGAAACTGTACACTAATCAGTAATCAACTACTGCAGACCTTGTCTTAACCCACAATAAGCCACACTATAACGTTATTATAATGGAGGCACAAACTCAAGACTGTGCTACTAACATACCTATAATAAAGACAATAGATAAGTATGGTTTTTATATAGGGTGACTGGTAATTAGTGACCGATACCTAGACACGTGATTGTACTCATAATAACAAACAACTTTTACTATGGGACCAAACCTGAATTCGCGAAAAAAAATTTGCTGTTCAGTACCTACATTTTGACCAGTTAGGCGAACATAAATGACTGAACAGCAGATTTTTTTTTTCACAATTTCAGGTTTGGTCCCATAGTAAAAGTTGTTTGTTATCATGAGTACAAAGCACGTGATTAAGTATCGGTCACTAATTATCAGTCACCGTATATACCTAGGGAAAAAGCAGGGATATTTGTCTTAGACTCAGTGGCTATTTTCTATGAAATAATAAGATACTTCTTATAAAAATAAATAAAAATATATATATATACTCGTATATATATATATATAGTTTACGGGTTTATTCTTAAAATCTGAATCATATCAGTGCATTCGTTCCTAGGATCTTTAACTTGAAAGAATAAAGTCGTTGGTTAGCATAATCAGCCTATAATGTCCCCACTGCTGGGACACAGGCCTCCTCTTTTCGAGAGGGTGTGGGCTGTAATCTACCGCGCGGGGCCAGTGCGGGTTGGTAAAAATCACATGTCTTCGATATTTTGGTTCTAGGTCATACCGATTTCCTCACGATGTTTTCCTTCGCCGTTTAGAGAACAAGTATGTTCACGGTGGCATGAAAATTTTTTAAGACATGTATGTAGGTAGTTGTACAGTACCTTATGATGATGAATGAGTCATCTTACAATTACCTACATAGTAGTCATGGCAGTTAGGTATCTATCATATTGCACTACCTAGACTTATAAAATAATGTATTATACATAATGTTGGCAGTAGACCATTGAGTTAAATAACTAGAGAAGCAAACCTCCATAAAATGTGTCAAAAAAGTGTAGCCACTTTATAAACGCGACGACGTAGCTTTGAAACCACTAAACATTTAAAAGTAAACATATATCTGTCTCACTTACACACGTCGTAAGAATAATACCGACGCTTAGATTAGACAAAGACCGCATTATAAACATGCAATGACGGGATGGGGTTGCCTACCCATGCGAAATTTTACCCAATATTTTAAGCCATAAAAAGCGTTTTAGGTTAAGTTAAATTATTTTTTAAATATTTGAATTATGTAATTCTTATTTATAAATAATGAAAATAACTAAGACATTTTCTTTTTGAATATTTTTTTTTTTATTATTAATGAAATTGAATGATTTAGTAGGTAGCCAGTCAGTCTCTTTTCTCAGCAATCGGATTATTTCCACCCATTTTTCACGGTGTGCTGCATCTTTAGGCACCCTGCTACGTTGTTATTATTAAAAAATATTTAAAATCACTTATTCCATAAATTAAAAACTACCACTAATGTGGCAAACTAAAACTGAGTTTTTAGTGGTAACACTGAACCTAATTTACAAAATTCTACATTTTATTGCGTTTTTACGTTGATATAAACACAGAGACAATTAATTTACGTGTGGAAAGTAATTCCGGTTAATTTATTATTTTTGTGATCTTGAATCGAACTCTTTCGCGATATTTTTTGTCGCATGTCACTCGGTTGACTTCAGTTGGCGTCACACAGAGCACTGAACTGACGTTAGCTACGCTGATGGCTATGGCCATCAGCCTAGTGGCAACGCCTTGGTGCGGTAATTGCTAATCTAGTGTAACATATATATCAATGGCAGTAGACTATATATAAATGACAACTTAACCTGTTTCTTCAACAAGACTCATTTATTATCCAAAAGTGATCGAGGTAGTTTCCAACAACTTAGTGTAGCATAGTAGTATTAAAAGTTTTTAAAATAATACAGGGTGGGATCCGACATTGACGTGCAAACTGTAACCATAAATTCAGCACATGATTCTAGACCCCAAGCATAGACACCTTTAGTCGTTTAAAAAAAAAACAGCGGTTTCATAGAAAAGTTTGTAACCTATGCGATCAAAATGTATGGAACAGCAATTTTTTTTATTAATACCCGAAGACGGTTCAGAATCATATACTGAATCTATGATTACAGGTTGCGCGTCAATGTACCTTCCAGAGTTCCAGCCTCTATAAACTGACACGATCAATTTCTAAAATGGACCTTACATAACGTAAGAAAGAGGTCGCTATCGCTTGAATATTTAAGCTAAAAGGAATCTGCTGTAGAATTTCATTTTAATTTGTCTACATTTCATCTACTATCATCATCATCTGCTTTATCCACAGCTATGTACCAATAAATCTCGACTGGCTGTGCTCCTGATTCCACTCGCAAAAGCAGTGTACTTATTAAAACTTAGCCAGAGTATGTATACATAACTATTCAAAATATAAACAAAATCAACCTAATTCTTGAGTTAAAAACGAGTTATCGCACAGACGGAGACATGTTACTTTTTATAATATGTTAGGACGATGACAGACAGCTGTGCTGGTGGAGAGTTTGTTGCGCCACTTCTTCTTCCCAGCTAAAGCACTAGGAAGTGGTGAAGGTCGGGCGGCGTTTCGGGGGACTGACTTATGTAATTTTGTCGTTGGAAGACTGCTAATTATCAACCTAATTTGACCAAATGACTTTTGATTTTGATTTTGATACTACAGTAATAAGCTTGTCAACTGAAAAAATCGAATTAATCCGTCAATTACATTATCAAAAAATATTTGACCCGTATTTTTTCTTTTGTTACGTAAACCAAAATTGACGAAGATACGACGCTTTTAAAATTCTCAACACGTCATACCTTGGTATAATTTTAGTGCGTTCTGACGTCACGAGCCCCCACTCCCGGGTTTTGATACGTTTTATCTTTGTCAATATTTATTGATTTACAAAAACAAAAAATACGTGTCCGTTATTTTTCAATACTCTAACTGACGAACTAAATAGATTTTCAATTTATTGATAGTGGAAACTAGCATATTATAAAATCTCGAGGGTAAACGTATAAATCATATAAATGTATAATATTCATACATTCAATAAAGAGTATATTTCTATTACAGGTGTGTGCATGCAGCGTATTGGCTGCGTTGGACGGGTACAGTCCCCAACAGGACCCGGACCAGTTCCACATACAGACAGACGAGGATGACGAGCGATACTTCCTGTACCAGACACATAACGGACAGTATCGGAAGGAGAGGCGGCTAAAAGATGGATCCGTAGTCGGTAAGGAAGTTTTCAATTTGTATTTCTAAAGTAGCGTCCACACAACATATTCATAAAGCTAACTTTTCGGTTGATGGACCACACATAATCAGCCTATAATGTTCCCACTGCTGGGACACAGGCCTCCGCACTTCGAGGGGGAGTGGGCTGTAATCTACCACGCGGGCCCAGGGTGGGTTGGTAGATGTAACATGCCTTGGATTTTTTTAGCTTTAGGACATGCTAATTTCCTTCACCGTTTTGAGAGCAGCGGTGATGAAATTATTTATACAAAGTAAAGCACCGGCCTAGGTTTAAACCCACAACCTACAACTCTTAAGAGCCTACACTACCTCAGCTAAAATTCAGTTCGCGAGCAGTATCGTGCGAGCGAGTTATCGCTCGCACTATACTGCTCGCGAACTGAGTGAGAGCGAGACAGAGTGCGGTGCTAGGCGGCAGGCAGCGCCAATAGTTTAGGTATTTGATTTTTACGGTGAAAATAATGGTAATTAAAAAAAGTAAATAACATAAGACCTGCTTTATAGTTAGTCCGGTTAGTATACAAAGTTTCATGTTCTAATTTGAAGTATTTTTTGAATACCAGCGGCTTATTGTTCGGTTTAGAGGTAACTTTGGATTTTTTTTCTATCGAGAAAATTTTATGAAATCGTGTTTTCGTCTTACATAAGACCTAACATTAATCCTCAGCTTTACCATATATTTATTTCAAAATTAATGCTGCAGTATTTTCGACATAACGGAGGATCATACTAAGCCATTTGAGGTAGTATAGGCCCTTAAGTCGGGGTTTGGGCCGCTACTGCTCTCATTGGTTGATAGACGATTAGGGGCAATTACAAAGATCAAATCTAGACTATTTCTTAAACCAAATAATTCCTTTATACCCTATGCTTGTCATAGATACTCGGTGATATGACGATTCCGTCATATCTAGATAAGCAAAGAGAATGTAAACACTAGCGCTATAAGCTGCAAGCTTAGTGCCTTATCCCTGTAGATGTTTACTGAATGTTCAGTTTCTTTGCCAACTCACCTGCAGTTGCGATGAATCGTATATAGGGTGACTGGTAATTAGTGACCGATACCTAAACACGTGATTGTACTCATGATAACAAACAACTTTTACTATAGGACCAAACCTGGAGGAAACTGGCATGTCCTAGAAACAAAACAATTCGAAGACATGTGATATGTACCAACTCGCATCGAGCCCGTGTGGTAGATAGTAGCCCTCGAAGAGAGGAGGGCTGTGTCCCAGCGGAAACATTATAGGCTGATTATGGCAGCAGGTTCCAAAGCACAAGAAGACTATTATGTTACATATTGTTCAGTTGATTGATAACATTAATATAGATCGAATATCAAGTTCACAATAAATATAGAGTAGAGCAGCCAACTTGTAAAGCTCCATTGTCATTATGAAAATGTTGTCGACCTACACATACTGCATAGTTCATTGTCCCAACGCTACATGTCTACGTAGGCGGGATACCTACATATTTATATGTACATAATAGCAATTACCTTCTAAGGCAATAATGATATAAAAAAATATTAAATTGTTGTTTAACAACAGAATTCGTGACGGACCATATCTGTATTAAATTGTGTTCTAGCACGGAAACTGTTATTTTAAGAAAATTCCATTTCATAGTAACTATTGTGGTTTCCGAATAAACGTATGTTGTCACTACCATTTCTTACTTTTCGGTATTATTAGATTACTTTTATCACATCATCATCTGCCTAGTCTTTTCAAAAACTATGGGGGACTTCTAGTCTAACTGGATGTAGCTGAATACCAGTATTTAACATGAAGCGACTGATTGTCTGACTTTCGGGTTTTTGACGACCCGTAACGACTGCCAAAGATCCACGAATGACAGCCGGGACCAACTGCTTAACGTGCTTTCCGAGGCACGAAGGGGTTTTGATATATAAAGTGACCATCTTTACATATCAAAACCCCTTCCCATCCACGGACCAACCGTGGCTAGCATAGCTTAACCTGATCGATCGACCCGTGCAGCTTTTATTACTTAGCCACAAGTACACAAAAAGAAAAACAAACAAGCACATAAAAAGTCCAAAAGGGACTGCTGGTTTTACAATATAGACGCCTAACTTATAGGAACTATTCCAGACATCCTAGTGCACTATCATCATTATTAGTAGATATACGCAGCAGATATTCTTTTATCAATATTGTGGAACGACATTGCCAGCGGTAGATATGGGGACCCAGGGAATCCCGATCGGTCGACTTACTAATTTTATTAAAATGGTAATCGTATCTTCAAACAAATTTTTGCATCAGTAAACTGCAAGTTTGTTCGTCATGAATCATGCTGTCACTATATCTGTTACAGGTACGACAGGCTGGGTGGGAGCCGATGGATATTTGCGACTCCAGGACTACATCGCTGATAATCAGGGCTACAGGATTTATAAATCTAAAACGGTCTACGTTGGAGAAAATCGACCAATTTCAGTACGTTTAATTTAATTTATATTAATACGCAATTCACATCGTTTTTGAAATTTTACTACATAATACAAGTAACACATTGGTCATTTAAAAATAAAAAATATAACTCGCATCCAATAATACATAAAAACAAAATAAATATTCTATTTCAAACATTTTTAATATTACTAATACATTTGAACGTTACGACCACAGATATAGATAGATCTAGATAACGCAAGTATCATGATCTATATGAAAACCGCAAGCGTGCCATTTTTTGACTACCTACTATAATGAGTGATGAGTACTGATGAGACAAGCGCTATTTAGTGATGGGAAAATTAAATCGATTTAAAGACGCCGCGACGCCGCGTGCAGCACGCGTCTTGCCCTGCCACCAGCCAGCCAGCAGTACTCAGGATTGAGCGCGAAAGTGGCGGCTTACGATTTTTGTACGTAAGTTGGGCACGCGAAGTAGTTGCTCTTACGTTATCTAGGTGTATCTGTATCTGTGGTTACAATACTTTTGTATTTTAACTTAATGCCCATTGCAATGCCTAACGTATTTTTTGTATATGTTTCAGGAGTCATTACAGATAGCCAAGACCGCCCCGACAGACTCCGGTTACGGGGTAACACCAGCACCAGCACCTGTCCACCAGAATCGCGGGCCACCGCGGTACACTTCCACGACTCAAGCCCCACCGCCCTCTTCATCATACGGACCACCTACCTACCCCATAGAAGTATCAGTGACGCCTCCCCCACCGGCATACCCTCACCCAACGGCAACACCAAAAGTTTACGTTTCGCCTAACTCGGTCGACTCGTCAACAACGACTTATGACCTCAGACCAACGGTGACACCTATCACAGCCAGTGAAGCTGCAACAACACGCAGTCCATACGAATACGATTCATCCAACACTAATACCCTTGACGATGAGTACCATGCCAGCGACAGCAGACGCTATGATGTGATTAATCCTAACTCGTATAGACACGCCGATGCCTGGCTGAGACGACAACAGCAGTTACAACAACAACAACAATCTGGAGTCAAAATCGGAGATGGGTACACTCCACAGTTCTCAACGTATGACGGTTCAGCCTTCAGGAGAAACGGATTCCGGTACTATCTTCCAAAACAGTACCATGAAGAAGAGATTGGCGGCTCCGACGAGAGGACTGGAAGTTTCGGTTATGTAGATCCGTTCGGTATTCGACGAGTGATATACTACAACACTGCGCCCGGCGAAGGCTTCCAAATACGCAAAAACAATAGGTATGTGGGTCATGACGCGACCCCATATGACCCTAGACCTGTGAATTGATGTATTAAATGTGTGTACATACATGTGAGAATTTGAAGTTACCTATTTATTTATTAATCAGTATTGTTAGTTCCCATGAACTATTTATGTAATGAAGGAGACAAAACGATATAATCGAACGAAGCGAACAAGTCTTAGCCATTAATTTGATAAATGTAAGTAAGAGTTATTGTACGACAAAAGTTTTTGGGTCATATGACAAAATATTTGAAGTCAAATAGCTAAAATGGTTTTTGTTTGTGACTGCTTTTTCACAATAAAAAATCATTACTTTCTTATTTTTCAGTGCCATTGTACTATAAATGTAGGTACAGTATACCGGTAATTCATATTGTATGAAATAATAATAATTCATTGGTAATTTATAAACATCATAATTTCATATATGAATATAAAACGTAATATTAAATTAAAATACAGTTGAAATATTTTATGAAATTCGTGTTAGTGTGACGATACGTTGTTATTAGCATCAACATAATTATTTTAATCTTACCTAAAATTAAAATAATACAAAAAATACCGTTAATTTATATAAAATGAACGTCAAAGTATCAAAAAAGGACAGTCTCTGGTCATTATGACTATAAAAATCATAAGTTCTTTGAACTCATCTTGATTGTGATCTTTAGATGGGTTTCCTTGCAAATGTAAAAGCGTAGGCGCAGCAATACGACTTAATGATCCTGAATAACCTTTTATAGTAGGTATGTAACTAAAATGTAGATATCAGTAATCAGGATCAAGAATTTACTAGCACAGCATGTGAACTATGATAATCATCATTTTGTTCAAGTCTGCAGCTACGTTTTCCAAAAACGATTTCTAGTTTATTTATGTAAACCATTGAATTTGTAAATGTAGACACACGTACTTATGACTATGCCGACCGCACAGTGGCGCCCTCATCGTTTGTTTGATTATTTCATACAATTTAGAATGAAAATGCAGAAAATAAGCACGTTAAATAGTGCTTCACAAGATTATACGTTAATATTATTAGAAACGGTAGTTTTATATTGTTTAGTTTTATTATAATCCATAAAACGGAATATAGTGGCCACTGTTATCCGTTTTAAGGATTATAATAAAACTAAACAATATAAAACTACCGTTTCTAATAATTTTAACGTATAATCTTGTGAAGCACAACTTAACGTGCTTATTTTCTGCATTTTCATTCTAAATTGTATAAAATAACCAAACAAACGATGAGGGCGCCACTGTGCGGTCGGCATAGTCTTAATCAAATATACTAAGCCGGGGTGCATGTTATTAAAATGTTATTGCGAATAATTTGTCATTTTTTAGAAGTATTTGTCAGAAATCAATGACAACTTGTTGCAATGACTACTTATGATGTTGTGGGTATTAATTTAAAATGAAACGTATTCGTGTCTAATCAAAATTTTTAACTTCTACTAGCTGATAACTGTACTCCTTTTAATTATTATGTAAAAATAGCACAGCATGTATTTATACTAATTTTATTGTTTTAATATAAGTTCGTACCTACATAAATAATTCGTTAACAACATTTGTAGTTTCATTTACAAATTGAGTAGGTAATTTTGAAATTACCAGTAGAAACTATTTCGACAAGAATTCTTAGGACACGTGTCGCAAGTAGTGTAACAAATGCAACATAATATTAACTCAATCCTGTTTGTGTAATTATAGCTTTCCTCTATGTAACTGAGGGAATGTATTAATTAGGCTGGTGTAGTACATCAGTGTTACCAAAGTAACCCTAAAGGTAAAGCTCGTTACTAAGTAGGTACTAATTCGAAATACACACATCAAAAGTGTCTAGGGATAAAGTACATTATTAACTTTAAAAAAAATATGCAATTAATATTTAACAAATCTGATCTTCCAGACTGGCTTCTTACTTTAATTCGTATATTTAAGTTAACAACTTAACTCTATATTTTGTAAGAATTAAGAATAATTGCAATTTTTCTAACCTAAGTTAATGTCGTCAATTAAATGGCAAAAAAGGCAAAAAATGGATTTTTTAATTTTTATTGTAAAGATAAAAAAAAATAATCTGTGTTTCCACCATTGACACGAATCACACAGTCTTCGTGTCAATGGTGGTTTGGTCGCTTATCAGCAAGCCTGAAGAGCTGTGGAGTCTCGTAGCTAACATCATGGCAGTCATGATACGATTCCGTCGAGCAGTTTTTTGGATGTACCAGACCTGTCTGCGAGTGGTGATGCGAGATCGTCCTCCGTGTCGCCCGGCCACGCTGCCCGTGATATGATAGCGTGTCCAGAGGCGACTGATGACGCTCTGTGTAGTGCCATGAGCGACAGCCACAGTACGTTGCCTGGAACCGGTTTGCAACATTCCAATGGCTCTCAGGTCGTCGAAATAAAATACATAAAATATAATAAACAAATATAATTTAAAGATACAATGTTTTCAGTTCCGTTGCAGTAATTGTAATGGTTTTGTAAAAACGCTATTACACAATTTTAGAGGAATCCTGATTGACAGTTGAATTTATATTTTTAATCAAAATTCAAAGAAAACTCTATATTCAATTAATGTAACTAACTAAAAAGAATCAATAACGATCCAAAAAGTTAAAATAATAATCCTCAATTGCGGCGATACTCTAAAACGTACTTGTTCCCTAGACACTTGATGTATGTATGATGATATGATTGTGTGTACAATATTCTTAGATTATATTCTCCTTTTCAGAAATATGCTCGCGACAACAATATGGTTTTTATTTATAGCACAAAGCTTCGTCAAAGACTTGGTTCCCCATGGACATCAGCAGGTATTCCATGAAAATGTAGATGGGTAAGGCCACGAAAAATTGTTCAATAACACACTTGAAATTGTAACACACAATAACACACTTGAAATAATATAACACACTGGAAAACAGTAAAGCCTAGTGCACAAAATTGATAAAATAAATAAAACTAGTTATATTCGCGGCTTTGCCCGTAAGATTCTAAAATAAAATTTACATACTAAAAAAAAACACATATTAAAAATCTTTATTAGAACTTAATAGTTATAAAAACTAAGATTCGTTTAAGTACTCTCACCAGTAACAAACTCCAAATATAGGGACAAAAAATTTAATTACAGTGTACGATGGATTATATTATTTTGTGACGCTTGAAAGTGGCGCGTTTAGAAATTTAAAAAGCAACAAAATATACTAGTAAAATATAATTTAAAGTATACATTCTTAATCAAATCAGTTTTCCTTGGTATTATTCTCTTAATCATATGAGATCACTTAAGCGGCAAAAGAATTCAAACACTAAAAATTTTTCCGGGTCCCTTTGTTTGAGCCTTTCCCTGTACAACTTCTGCCTTTCAGCTTGCGTCATTGGCATCTGAAAAAAAAGTAAATTGTACCCTTCACCGGCAAAGCTTAGCAAATACAAATTTGTTATGTATAAGCGCGACGTTCACCATCATGCAAACGGTTCACTCGTTTCACCATTCAGCTGCATATTTAAAATATGTTTCAACTATCTTTCAATGTGAACTAGGCTTAACGAATCTTCTCGTGTGTTACGTAACACAAAACATAACACACGTAACATGCGGGAACAAACACACGTGAAAATATAACGTTTTTCTGAGCATAAAACTTTTAAATATAGTCTAAATGCACAGAAAACTAGCCGATTTCCCAAACAACAACATTCTATACAGTAATTTTTACATTAACGGATTAAATTTCAACACTTACCTTGTCAAATCACATTAAATAACTGGGAAAAACTAGGTGACCAAAATTTCCGCACCCAACAACATCACGAATTTCTTCCACACTAAAATGGTTGACAGATGTTTGACATTTCTCTATAATCTTAGGTAATTTTGCCGGCATAAAAAAATACTTTTAGTGTTGATATGATTTTAAAATTAAAAGCTAATAGTGTATTTCGTGTTATGTCACACACGGGAATCAAATTCGGCCCATATTTTTAACCGTGTTTTTTTTTTAATAATAGGCAGATAACGTTTATTTATTTGTTTTATTACAAGGCCCTAACAGTATAAAATGGGTACAATATAGCATATATATGATATTAACATGATAAGAGAAAAAAAAAACAAAAGTTTGGTGCTACATAGACGAGGGACATTTTGATTTTGTATGGAAGCTGTAATCAACTTAAAATATTAATCGAAAATTTACATAAACAGACAAGATATTTTTGGATTAAAATTACGCCATGCTGGGCAGGAATGCTCTAAATATTGATAAAACTGTAAATGGTATTAGAAATAATGATACCGTTTTTTTTTTCCCAAATTTTAGTAAGGTCCACGTTTTATTTTTGAAATGAACATTTTTTCGTGGCCTTACCCAGATAGTAGGACTAATAAAATGGATTACTTCGATGGCATAAATTTGCGAAATCCTGACTATGAAAAAATATATTTTCACTTCAGTAGCTCAAATATGTAGGTTTTGCTGCCTGAAATCAGTGAGCAAAATGCGATTTTGCTCACTGAGTGAGACCAAGTAACTTTTTAATTTTTTTTTTTCAGAGAGCCGCGAATATCTTATTCAGCCTTGGGTTAATCATACAATTCGAAACATTCACACTCTATCTCTTTCCCGTCATTAGAAAGAGAGAGAGACAAAGACCAGCCCTTTCGAAGTTCCGATTTTGAATATTCGACCTCAAAGACAAACACGTTCGGAATTTCGTGCGAACTAAAGAAATTTTGTAAAAAGCTAATAATTTATGTCATATAATGTAATTTATGGAATTTTCAACTTACCTATTGTGGTATTTAAACGAAAATAAGTATTTACTGCAAATGAAACTGATATTTAACCTGTAAATATTTATTTCTAGTTTTTTTTTTTACGTAATATATTTTGAAATAATAAAATATCATGGTTGCTATTTCCGAACACGCCTTAATTTATCTCTTAGTGTTCTCGCTGCTGAAGTGAAAAAATGCCTTAAAATCTTAGTACTTTACACCCTGCAACAGCATCGTGATAACCCAACTTATTACAGATGACAGTACATAAGATATATTTCCAGCTAGTTAACAGCTTTACAATTTTGTAGGATTATATTCTATTAGTTTAGTATTGTAAATCCAGAGGCGCTGGTGTAGCGTATAATATATGAAAATAAAAAATACTCAAAACACAATACTGCACTAAGGTTTACAATGTTCTCCTTAAATAAATGGTATAATATTAGTAGTACTCTTGGTAGTACTATTAGAAATGTGTTGCTATAATTAATTAATTATTTGTTAAATAGGAGTTTGAAAGTTTGTTAGAATAAATTAAATATAAAAATACGTGTCCATGATGATAAGTCACTTTTGCTGAAAAAAATGTCGAAACAAAAATACTTTGGTAAGAATTTAGACATATTTAAATATATGCCCTGGCAGCACTGGCAACTGGCAAGTAATAACAGGGTTACCAGACTGGGTATTTTTTTCGAAATTTTGGGCAAAAATTTGGCTCCTGGAGAAATGAAATATTTGGAGAAATGTTTGGAAAGAGGAAAAAAATCATGGAGAATTTTGGGTATTTTTAATATTATAATTATTCGATGATAATCGATGAGAGTACTCACGTCGACATATTTTATCAAGCTATACATTTCCAGTATAAAATGACTTCTTATTGTACGAAAAGCATAAACAATGTGAGCTCAGCTAAAACCGGAAATGTATAGCTTGATATTATTTCGTCGTGTGTACCTCTAGAGAGACCAAAGAAAAAAACGATGTGCATCTTGGTAACGCTATTTCAGTAAGTAGAAACTTGAAGCTCAAACTATTTTTATAGATTACTGGAAATAATTTGCTTGATGGTTAATTAATAAAATCTACTTACTACATTACTGATGTCTATTTAGTTTCAATTAAAGAGCATGCAATGCTCTTTTATTATTATGTCGATGTTGTGTTCAGTTAGGATAGTCAACTTTATTTTTGTCATTGAAAACTGTTTCCTAATGGTTACAATTGCTTAACCTTATAAGCCCTTAGGTACGTCGGATTAATCCGCAAATATTTTCGTGTCCATTTCGCCAGGGTCGTATATTAACGACCAAATACCAGAGCTCGTTTACTCTAGGCTTTTTACGTTCTTCTTTTTTCGAATCACTGTGCCGGGCGGTGGGGGCACGACAACTGTCGGGCGGTTTCTTTTTTCTACTACAAAGTTTTTGCATTTGGGTAAAACTTAAAAAATTGTATCATTTTGGAGAAAAAATATTTAAAAGGAGACGTTTCGTTTTTGTATGGGACTCCGGCCATAACATGTACACTTTAGAAAACCTGGAAAACGAACCCCTGAATACAAAAATAATGTTTTTTGTTTTCATAATAATTAATATTCTTTAGGCACTAAATAAAAACTGAAAATGTTTGACGTTTGTTATGACCATCGACAGCCAGCCATGACAGGGTGGAGAGATGACGTTTACATAACCTAGAATTTGTCAAAACCGTGATTGTTGTTTTCTGCCAAAGTCGTAAGAAGTGATAAGAAATAAATGAAACGCAAAATAACACCGAAAGCCACGAAGCCGAAACGAACGAGACCACTGGAGACCACAACGAAACTGACAGACTGACTGATGTAATGTCATTGTCAACAATACAAACCTAGAATTTTTCGTCCAGAAGTACCTACCTACAAATCTACAATCCACAAAAGTAGAATATATATTTTTAACGATGAATTGAATCGTCACACTTTCTTGTAATAAGTCAAAAAAGTTGTTTAAGATAGATATCTTACCATAATAGCAAAGCAATACATGCCTTTTATAACTAAACAAATAACGTCTACGTGATATTATTATGTTATAATCAATACTTATAATAAATCTGTAGAGAGGTCAATTCTGTACATGAAATATATTTCCAAAATAACTATCAGCGGGTGATTAGTGATCGATACTGACGCCAAATATTCAATCAGTAAAATGTTTGTCTGTCTGTCTGTCTGTATGTTCGTTATAGAAACAAAAACCACTCGACGGATTTCAACGAAACTTGTTACAATTGTTCTTCATACTCCTGGGCAGGTTATAGTATACTTTTCATCACGCTACGATCAATAGGAGCAGAGCAGTGAAGGGAAATGTTGGGAAAACAGGATTTCTTTTTAGGCGAAGTAGTAATAGGTTAGTAGTAGGTAAGTTTTGGTTAATTTATGTTCAGTTTTTTTTTTATATTAAGTAGGTAAAAGCGTAGGTACTTTTATTAATTATAGGTATAGGTATTATTAATTATAGTAGTTATAGGTATTTAGTTTTAAGTGAAGTAGGTTTTATTATATATTATTTTATATATTAGACGTATTTATATATTTTTAGTTATTCAAGACCTAAGCGGACGCCGGCGTCCGCCCGCTATTGTCTTGAAAAAGGCGTTGAATGAGAAATACGCGTTCTCAAGAATCGGCAGAGGAAAGATCACATCGGTTAAACTCTATGAGAGTTAGTGCCTCAATTTCCGGAAGTCATTATTGCACGCGGACGAAGTCGCTGGCAAAAGCTAGTGTAACATAATTTCTGGACGAAAGCAAGTAAGATGACGCCATGTTCAATTAATTATGGCAATAGTTTGAAAAACTATTATTTTTTGTGCCGAAGTAATCAGGGGAATATTCAGAATAGAATATTTTTCCACAATTCGTGGAATTATTTCCTATTTTTTCACTACCGTACAATTTATGGCCGAAAATGAAACATCTCCTTTGGGGAAAAATATAAACACACCTGGCAGCCCTGAGTAATAAACAAAAATGGTACTAGTTTCTATGTTTCTAAAAATTATTAAAAAAAAAAAAACAAAAATGGTTGTTGTTGTTTCGACTTTCGGTTTCGATTTCGATGTCGTTCTGCTGTGATCGTTCTTCGTTTCGTTGTACCGCTACGCTAAGTTAACTCTATGTATGTTGTGTGAGGTGCAGAGAATATTCTGGGCATGGTTCGTTGTGTTACCCAAATGAAAGTTTTATCCATCTATTTTCACAAATTCAGGACATGTGCCGCCATATAAGCAGTGAGGTTTTAAACGATCTTATTGCAGTTATGTAAATAAAGTTATAAGTGGAAAAAGAAAAATAGACAATAATAATGTTCTTCAGAGTATGGCTGAAATATACTACAATATCTTACAAAAACAAAAAGAAATGAAAGTATCAATACCTATTGTTTTATTTCCCATTTATTCAGATTGAAGTATTTACCCTACATGTAATTCAAATGATATCTATTCTTGTAACAGAGCTATCTGTTACAAGAATATCTAAATAAAAACAACTTATAGGGATGGATCAAGGTCGCGCGAAATACTGACACGGATGTAGTTTAGTATTTTCATCGCAGAGGGCGCTTTTTATTCTGTTATCATCCAAATCTCGCAAGATGGCCCTCTATTTCAGTTTATACAAAGTACTCTTTGAGTGAAAAGTTATGTGTGTTACACGAGAGCAAAGTTTTTTGCATCTCGTGCCTTTGAATCCGTCGCAGCAAAATCAGCACTCGCAGCAAAAAACGACTTTGCTCTCTTGTTTCACAAATAACTATTTCGAGCAAATAAAAACAGATGAAGATACAGATATTGAAGAAATAGAAGAAAAAATTGGAATTGGAATTGGATGCATTTTATCAACCATCCACAACGACCACTTCAACGGAGCCGCAACAAAGGGTTGAAGATGTTAATGAAAACTTCAACAAGATCACTAACCATGGCCCTTTTGAAACACTGGTATAGTATTGGAAACGCATGATAACAAGTAGGTATGAAAAGAAAGAAGTAATATCAACTTTAGCACCTATGCCACCAGCACCAAAATTTCGGAAATCCATCCATCCGCGTTTCCCGACAGCTTTATCAGCGACCGCGCGAGTGCGATCTCCACTTATCACACAAAGAGAAGAGTTGAAAGAGGTCCCGAATAATAACGTCAGGTTTTCAGTCGGCTACATATTTCACCAGTATTTCACCCACAACGTCGGAAGCTCCTGTAGAAGTAGAGGCACAAACAAATCGTGCCTCCATTGAGAAACTCATCTATCGCCGACAGCACAGAAACCATCATCTAAAAGCCGGGATGGTCATGATGCGTTTGCCAAAGTCAGACCAACGCACTTGCTCTTCGGTCCGTGCATAGAGGTAGGTAGCTACAAATTCATCTTGGACGATATTAATGGGCATACATCTACTGTAGGTACTTATGGTATCGGAGCTAAAAGAAAACCCGATCCTATCAGTTCCTACATTGTCACCCTGTTATGATGGCTACGGAAAATAAAAGTTAATAAATTAATCTAGTACAAAATACATAAATCTTCTTATAAGTATCATGATTGTATCACTGAATTCAAACATGCCAATATTATATTGTTTAATATAATATTGGCATGTTTGAATTCAGTGCGAATATATAGAAAAATAGCCACACAGTGCGATAGTAAATTGTATTAACGACATCAATGTAATAACATAGGATCTAAATTGTTTTTACTATATCGTCAGTTTTATAACTGACGATATAGTAAAAACAATTTATTATTTATTTATTTTTTCATTTTTATAATGTAACCGCCAAAATAACGAAATTGAGTTAAATATATTCAATACAGACGAGTTTTTTTTTCAAATCAAACCAATTTTTTTGATGTAGGTACGGCACATTTTATGAGAATGAGCAATGTATGGGTTAATGTAACGATAGACTTGGTATTACGTTTCAGCCTTGTGTTCACCAACATTTAAATCAACTGATTAAATATTTAACTATTTAATCAGTTGATTTAAATGTTGGATTAAATATTTAGGAAATTTGACATAAACCACAACTGTTTAAATACCTAACCGATGGTTTGAATGATGACGAACTCAGTCCTTAATGTATTACCCCACCGTGAAACAAAATCAATAACGTAAGAGTAATTTTTAGAAAAATTACTCTTACATTTTTTTTAATTCTCATAATTTTTATTTAAAATTATAATATATTTTTTGTGTAAATTAAATAATATAATATGTTTCGTATGCCTATGTGATGGTAGAGCATGAAGGACTCTTATAATAAAAAATCCCTCTTACATTACTTATTTTGTTTTAGATTATAACTTTCTGACTGATACGTTAACCTCATCACCAAATAAAAACTAAAGACTAACACTAATTTTTGCGTCTCCGCTTGTAAATATTCGATTAAATTCTATTGTATTTTCATTTAAAATAAAGTAGATAAGGTCTCAAATTGAAGTATCACAAAATTAGTTTAGGATTTTACAAAATAATACCTGCTTTATAATTCATTCTTGAAAAATATAATTTTGTTGGTTACAGTAACGCTTTAGTAGGTACTTTATACAGAGATATTTGTAAAACTCTAACAACCTCGTCGGACTATAGTATAGAATTTTTACAAAACCTATTTTATTTGCCAGAAGTAATGTCAAGTTTTTATTGTAATAACACTTTTTAAATCTGTATTTTGTAGTAAGTACCGCCCCTTCATTTGCAACGCACTGTCTGTTTACTTATCTAGTGCTTTGTTTTGGTACCGCATGGAGTTTTTCACATTTAGAGCGAATAATTTTAATATTTTTAATTGAAGAAAAAATTATGAATAATTAAAAGTCATAAAACAAAAGTTGTTATTTATAATGTGAGTATTATACGTAGTCCGGCGTAAAAGTTGTTAATGTTTTACAAATATCCCTGTATAGCAGTCATGCCTCTTACTTTTCTAGATTTCACTCTGTCATTTTGCTAAGTACCTACTTATTGGATTTGGTTTTCGTAAATTTTACTTACCTATTATTGATTAGACAAATTCACAAAGAAAAACTCTTAAATTAATAAAATTTAGAAAAATATTTATATTTTGCTATTATTAATTCGAGAGATGTTCTAATATGTAATGTCATGTTAGCTTAGAAGAGTTATGAGTTATGCTGAAAACAGTTTTCTTTTTTTACGAAAGCTAAAAGCTGTTTTTGTTAATCGTTATTTTATGAAGATTAATTTTATTTTGATTAATAACTAATCATCCAATAACTTTGGATTTATGTTTTTTGCTAATTATACTTTTACAAGTATGTCGGTACTTAAGGTAACTACGAATATTATCATTTTTTTATTGTGTTTATACTACTATCCATTTGCAACAAGTACTGAAGAAACTGTAAAATTTTCCCAATGAAAGAACCCTATGCTTTAGCGATAAAGTTGAAAATCTATTAAAGTTTGACAGATTGTAGAAGCTTGATGTGCTGACGTCTGTACAATGCGAAAAGGCATTGAGAAATAACACTTTCATAATAATTATTGTTCCTTTTGAAGACTGAATGATTTATGTATGATCACAATTACAGAATTAATAATTAAGCTGAAAAATAGTATAATAATAATTATGAACCAGAGAGCGGTAATTAAAATAAAAAAGCCCTAGAGCGTCAGCCGGGCTCAGGAGTCCCATCACTTTTTCGTCGTTTTGCAAAAAAAAAAAATAGATAGTAGCCGATTCTCAGACCTACCCGATATGCACACAAAATTTCATACAAATCGGTCCAGCCGTTTCGGAGGAGTATGGTAACTAACACTGTGACACGAAAATTTTATATATTAGAGATTATATTTATTTACCTACCTTTTGATAGTTTAAAATTAGTCTTTAATGTACACCACCTACATTAGAGACTAATTTTAAACTATCAAAGAAATAAATAAAAAATATCTCTACGTTGACGTCGTCGTGGTGGGGCTTGCACGCTCTGAACTCTAGGCCTGTGCCAGAAAAGTTCAATTTGCCGGAACGGGTCTAGGCTCAGGAGTCAGACCAAGAGAAATACAGAAACCCGCAGAGCAGTATGTGGCGAGCTGTTGGGCAGTAGCGACCCTACGGACCCTACCTCCCGCGAGGAATCTTGTTCTGCACCTGGCTTGCCTTTATTGGCCGGCTGGAGTAAACAATGACGAGGAACAGAGCTCCCACCTCATTCTTGCCTTTATTGGCCGGCTTGAGTGGAGACTAGTAGGAGCAAACGTGTTCGGAGAAAGGAAGTATTCTAGTAAGATGCTGGTAGGGATCTTGACTGTACTTGCGGGATTTTCCTGATAGGCGTGGAATATCTCTCTACTCCTCAAGCACCTCAGAACATGTTGCCCCCTGGTCGCTACGTCACTATGTGCTAGCGACCGTTTCCGGGGGCCCATTATTAAGTGTGCAAGTCACCCCCTGCCATTTTATCCGTGTATATATAAAACATTGATCAGGCAAGGGCCATAGTTCTTCGGTTTAAAGAACTTTATTTCTCATTAAGACAATCGTCACTTACATGAGAACAATAAATCTTATTACTACTTATGTTAGTGCGGGTAGAAGAACACAAATAGAAAAAAAAAAGAAGTAGGTATCATCATTAATAAAACATTTGAAGCGAGTTCACTGCATTCCTAAAATAAGGCGGTGGCACAAGTTAAAAGATATTGCTGTTTCAGAAAAAATTAAACAACACAATTAATGTAGTGTTTCGTCGTTGTAAATAAAAGTAAATAATTTCTTTTTAAATATGTTGAGTGAAGTCGCTTCTTTTACATCCTTTGGAAGTTTATTATAGAGCTGCGCTCCCCCATAGGTTAAGTTATTTTTGCCATAGTTAGTTCTTACTCTAGACAATACCAGGTGACAAGCTCGACGAGATGAGTATTTGCTTCTCTCGCCTTCTGTTGTGAATGTGATGCGTGAATGAATAAGTTTGTGAATAATTTTATATATAAGTATGCATGTGTTATATATATAAAGTTGTTTGATGTTTAATAGTTTGGTTTCTTTGTAAATGGTTTTTGAAGGTGTTAAGAAGTCATAATTGTGTAGTATTTTAATTATTTTATTTTGTAGAATTTGGATTGGTTTTAGAGTAGTTTTAGATGATTTACCCCATATTTCGATGAGATATAATAAATGAGGCTTAACAAGGGAGTTGTATATTACTAGTCGAACTTTTTTTGGAATACATCTAACAATTTTATGCAGTAAGCCCACCAAAGATGAAAGTTTGTTTTTAATGTGTTGAAGGTGTGGCTTCCATGTCAAATTGCTATCAAGAGTTAGTCCGAGGTATTTTTCTTGATCAGTCCTTTTCAACAATTCTCCGTTAATGCTTAGACTAAGGTGGACAGGGATCTTTTTATTTTTTGCACAAAATATTATATATGAGGTTTTGGAGGCGTTAATAGTTAAAAGATTGCACTGGTACCAATTTTGCAGTATATTTAAATCTTCTTGGGCATTTTTTGTGATATCATTTATGTTGTCTCCAAAGTAAAATAATAGACATGTATCGTCTGCATAAAGGGCAAGGTGACCTTGTAAACCTACTTGGTGTATGTTGTTTACATACACTAAGAATAATAAGGGACCCAAAGTTGAACCTTGTGGTACGCCGCATGTTATGGGTTTAGACGTGCTTTGGTAGGCTCCGATTTTTACAACCTGATATCGATCACTCAAATAAGAATTTAGCATTTTATAAGCGGTTCCAGTTATACCAATACTTTCCAGTTTTTGTAATAGAAGTGTGTGACTGACTGTATCAAACGCCTTCTTTAGATCAATAAAGACTCCTAATGCTACTTGTTTTTGGTCAATTTTCGTTTTAATTTTAGTTATCAAATCAGTAGTTGCACCTAGAGTATTAGATTTGGATCTAAAGCCATATTGTTGATCGTATAGGAAGTTAATTTCAGTCAAATATTCGTCTAATCTTGTAACTATGATTTTTTCTAATATTTTGGATAATATTGGTAGGACTGAGACTGGACGATAATTCCCGGGATCAGATTTAGTACCAGATTTGTGAATTGGAGTAACTTTCGCTATTTTTAAATTTTCTGGAAAGATTCCGTCCACTAAAAGTTGATTTAGGCAATCCGTTAGATTTTGGAGAATTAATTTTTTTATGCATTTCAGTATCAGTTCTTCCATAGTTCTTCCATAGTTCTTGGTAACCAGTCCTCTTTAGCCACCCATAGTACAACTTTTTATTTTTCCATATCCTGTAATAGTCCTACACCAACCAGGGCCTCAAGTCTGCTATTACAATAGTGTCAGAATGGTCTATCATTGATTTCATAATTGTTGATTTTGACAAGTTTGGTAATCTACTAATACACGGCGTCTTTATGACTTTCCAATGGCCAACCACTGACACTCCATTGAAAGAAATGGCATAAAATGGTAATCTCGTACACAATGACAAATGAATAAATGTAATGTTTTTTGCTATTTACGAACTTCTTACTACTTCAGATTGCAAACACTAATACGTAATATGTAAAAATATATATTAAATGAAATCTAGCATGAAATTTAGTAGTAGTTTTTCTCAGACCATTGACCGACCAATGATCGACCATTATGAATTTAGCAGATTACGAACTTTTATCAAAATGACAATGGGATCGTGTTGGAATGACGAATTTATAAGAATAGCAGACTTGGGCCCCAGGGCTTATCCTTGGTTGTACTTGCATAGTGCTTAAAGGGATAATCGTCGGTTGGTGCCGCATTTCATGCTGGTTTCGGCCCCTCGTACGCCTTCCAAGGGATCGGGACCCCATAGTCCGGATATATGTAAAAAAAATAGTAATAAAGTTTACTAAAAGCAAACTTTAGTATTTATTTATTACAGAATTTGTTTAAATGTCATCTTAACAATTAAACATTTCTATGTTTCTATCATTGCAACTGTTTTATTAATATCGAAGAACGTTTTCCTTGAATTAATTAAAAAGGTAGAGTTTATTCTAAAGTAGTTGTGCACGTGACTTCGTTCGCGTGGACGTAGGAAAACAATAATACTTATGTCGCATAACAAAGGTGTAATTACCACTCCTAGGGGTATTAAAACACGAATGTAGGTAATAGTATCACATGTGTGTTTTAATACCTAATTATGTACAGTTGTATACAAGACTTTATCTACACTCATGATATGAATAAAAGGTTCTGAAACAGTGTTTTGTAATGTTTGTAATACTAATATCGAAAAAACTGGTGGCAGGCGGGATACCTACGACGCGAATTCGATTAACCTATAAGTTCTTTTTTTTTTAATTACGGCGCTGTGGTAGTATCACACGCGTGAAAGAAAGAAAGAAAAAGTATTTATTGCGACTCGTACAGGAAGATCACAAACTAAACTAAACACAGTCTAAATTAAAATACCAAATTAAATAAAAAATAAATTTAAAAAATAACAAAAAGAAAAATGAAACAGAAAGTCCTATACGAGGCCAAAAGGCTCCTATCTCAGCATGATGCTGCGATATTTAAAAATAAATTTCGCAGCGCTGGTATTCTGATAGGGCCCGCTGTGGTGTCACGGGCAGTTACAGAAATAAAAAAATACAATGCGTGCATGACAATGTTCTTTTTTTGAAAAAGGAGTTGCATATTGAAATTTAGTACAACACTAGCTTCTGCCCGCGACTTCGTCCGCGTGAAAATTCTCGTTTTAACATAAAATATATCCTATGACACTTGGCAACATTGTAGCTTATCATTAGAGGAAGAATATTCAAAATCAGTTCAGTAGATCCAAAGTTTACCCTCTACAACCCCACACACTTTACCTCTTTATAATATTAGTATAGATTATTTATTATCTTCGTCGTGTGTGATAGTCCATTGAATTGTATGGCGAGCGATATTGTATCTTAAGATAAAATATTATAGTATCTTAGCCGTATGCGGCGCCCCTTAGTGAACTCCACTGCGGGTGACGTAACTTACGACAAACTTATTATTTGCGGTTGGTACAGTAATCGGGTCTAGGGATCGAACTAGCTTCAACTTTCTGACTAACTGACCGACTAGTTAATTTTGAAAATTCAAAAGTGCCTGTAAATGGTTTAATTGAAATAAATGCTTTGAGTTTGAGTTTGAGTTTGAACCGCAAAATTAAGTTTGTTTTTTATTGTATATACTTTTCCTGGATAAAAAGTACCCAGTGTGGTGCCCAGGATATTAAAGAATAATTATACCAAGTTTCATTGCAATCGAACTGGTAGTTTTTGCGTGATGCCTGAACAAACAGACAGACAGACAAAAATTTTTTTAATCACATTTTTGGGTTCGGTGTCGGTCTAGTAATACCCCCTGCCATTTATTTTTTTGATATTTTCAATGTACAGAATTTTCACTTTTACAGATTTATTATAAGTATAGATTATAACACTCGTTTGGATGATATTATGGTTACTTATGACACTGGTTGTTTTAATGTTGGCAATAGGTAAGGTAAGCTAGCTGTTTCAGAAACTTTCGAGGATTTATTGAATGGGTGTAGATAAAATGCTAAACAGCAGTGCTATTCTGTAAAAATCTCACCGCGAAAACTAAGGTGAAGTGAGCTGTCATTCCACCTGATGTTAGGGATTGCCTCCATTGTTCACTTCACCTGTGTTATCACGGTGAGATTTTTACAGAATCGATAGACTGCATTGCAATGGGATGAGTACCTACAAAAAAAGTTACTTGCCTCTCCTGTAAAGTGCCTTTTGGCGGTTACATTAATGGATAGTAGTACAACGAACGATAATTATTAATTATTGGAGTTTTCGACTAATGGTTAGTTTTGATGCCCCATGAGCTGTTCCCCTTTTCTGTACTTGTACTTAATCCTACTAATACTAAAAATGTAAAAGTTTGTGAAGATGTTTGTTACTCAATCACGCGTAAGCCGTTGAACGGATTTAGATGAAAGACACACAAATAGTTTATAACCAGGATTAACACGTAGGATACTTTTTATATCGATATTCTTACGGGATCGAAACTTATGCGGGTGAAACCACGGAGTACTGCTAGTATTCAATTTTTTGTGTTAGCCTAAGTACAGACGCCAGCACATCAAGCTACCCGAAACTGTCAAATATTCCCAATCAACTTTGAAGCATAGGCACTAGCAATAAAGTTGAAAATCTATTAAAGAAGACAGATGTAGTAGCTTGATGTGCTGGCGTCTGTATATTTCTTCTTACTGACAAAATGTTTCAAAAATACCTTACATACAACGTAACTGAAACTACATTATCGTACTCGTATATTTTATGAATAATACTCGGAGCGGAATACTAGAAAAACCAAATTATGTTCGTCAATACATTTTATTCAAATAGGTAAAATTAAAAATTGTAACGTGTGATACATATGATATGACATTAATTTCTTAGCAGTATTTTTTTATTATAAATAGTTACTTGTTAAATCGTAGTAATTTAAAGATCTTCTGACGATAAACATGAATAATGTCGTATCGTTCTTAATTCCTGTCAATTAGTCAGGAAAATATAAGCGAAATCTTCTGACAATATAGACAGGCTGGCCACCGTTCCGGAACCTTGAAGAAATGTCTGATGATTTCCAAGGGAGATGAAAGTTGGGAATGCTAGGTAACCAATTCGAAATAAAGCCCATAAGATCTGGTTTGTTGGTTATTGACACTATAATAGGTCTTTCTTCTTCGTTCCATCCCTTTGATTCTTCACAATTTGAGTCTTTCTCTTTCTTTTCTTCCTTTTTTTCTTCTGGTCTCACTTCAATGTCTTCATTGTTTTCCCATGGCTTAGATTCCTTAGATTCTTTGGATTCCTCACACTTTTCTTTAAAATCATTGGATTCTTTAGATTCTCTAGAATCTGTGGAGTCCTTAAATTTTTCTTTAGAATCTTCAGGTTCTCTTGAATCTTCGGATTTTTCAGATTCCTTGGATTCTTTTTTAATTACTTTAATGTCATCACTAAGTTTATCTTTATCTTCTGCTTTAGGTTTTTCCGCAGATTCCAATGGATTCTTGGCTCCTTCAGATTCAGGTTTGTCAAGTAGGGGTGGATTTGGTTTATCTACATTGCTGTTGAGATCTTTCTCCTTTGGTTTAAGTTCAGGCAAGTTGGTATGAAGCTGTTCGTCCGTTGGCAAAGCAACGGCCGCTGACAGAAGACAAACAACTCCAAGTAAATACATCTGTAAGTAAGTAAAACAAAAAAACAGTTGTTAAGAAAAGCTTTAAGACATCAACGATGTCATAACCGTGTCCAAGAATATAAAATGTTTCGTGATAGTTTTCAATAATTAGAATCCTTAGAGATTTTTTCTCATATAACAAACCTTGAACACGTAAATAATTAAATAAATTACCTTTACTCGATGATCCCACAATATTATTCTCTAGAACTGATGCATGTCTTTTATACCCAGATGTTCATTCGAATTAATGACCGATGCAATTTAAAATACATCAAAAACATCTTAGAAAGATCAAAATAATATTGTGGTTAGTGTAATCAATATAATAAATTACTATAATTGCTTTTAAATACTGGAATTGTTATATAGAAATTTCCACTTATTGATAATAACTTTAACAACGTGTTGGCGTAGATTCACACAACTCAGTTTAAATTAACAATTTCTGCAAAATTTGTAGTGTAGTAGTGTCTTGGTCCGCAGCACCGAAAGCTAATCACATATATCTTACCCCTTCTAAGGTTGACTCTTAAGGGCCTTGTTTGACCGAAGCGATGAACTCCTGGAAGGTGGCTTGTCCGGATACAGCTCAGTCCGAGAACCCGTCTTCCCCTAAACAGTGGACTGAGCCGCTTGGCAGTTTGGTACGAAAAAACCTCATTAATCCGTCCACCAATACTGCTGAGCGTGCCCGCCTGCTGGCTGTGGGAGAATGGCAATCAGTCTTCAGGCGCTACCGTCGCCCAACATGAGCCTATGTTGCTCCAAGCCTGCGTCTGGGCGCACCTTGCGTGGATCCAGTGGACCGCTTTGGACATCATGGCCTTTCCTGCAGCAAGAGCTCTAGGCGGTTGGCACGACACGCCAGCATTAATGACAACATTAACCAAGATCTTGTCACCATGGCGCGTGCCAGCTGTTATTTTATTGTTACATTGTATATTGTTTTGAATTTTTTTCTTAATATGCATTTAAATAAATTTATGACTATGGTAGGTAAAAAATAATTGATGAAAGTACAAAATCATCACATCAAAAATAATTTATCCTTTCGATCTCGTATTTATCATATTTGGTTACCTTGGCTAGGCAGCAACTGTTTTTTTTCTCTCGTATACTCTGCCAACTTCTCAAGCATTAATTGGTTTACCAAGCTTTGACTATTTCGTCAAAATTCACTCAACGATAATAGGTAGGCTGAACCAGGAGCGGATCTACTTAAAGGCTTTTTGGGCTGCAGCCCAGGGCCCCCTGGATATAGAGGGCCCCCAATCTGAACTGACAACAATAGACGATAATTATTGTCAATAATAAAATATATCTAGTATTTAAAAAAATCCGATCATAAGGATGATAAGATGATTATGGATTTAAATAATAGAAGCCAAGCCTATGAGATATATAGCAGAAAATTTTAATTTTTAATGGATTGGCAAGAGAAAAATAAAGAACACATACCTAGATCTGGAAAGTGTACGTAATATTATTGATTATTATCCAAATAACGTAGACGAACATTTAGTGAATGAGTCATAATCAACCTATAATGTTCCCACTGCTGGGACACAGGCCTCCTCTCTATAAGAGGGAGTGGGCCGTAATCCACCACGCGGGCCCAGTGCGGGTTAGTAGTGAATGAGTGCATCCAGTTAAAATCTTACTGCAGTCTAAGACAGAGTCTTACACGTCTTGCACTGAAATTTTTTAGCTAATTTATGAAAAGAAACTTGTTGATGTTTTCCCAAACTGCTATACCATCTTAAAGATTTTTTTAACGTTGCCGATGACTAGCTGTGAAGCGGAGCGCTCTTTCTCCAGGATTTTGTTTAAAGAAAACAAATACAAGACAACAATGGCCCCGATCCTGTTGTTCACAAACTAAACTTTTAAGTTCAGTGCATCTTTTTCTTTCTATTTCACTAAGAAAAGTACAGAAGATAAATATTAGTTTAGTCCTGTCAAATTAGTTAGCGCCTGACGTAAATTCGGAACAAAGTGATGCTGTGTGTTTGGTGGGATTGGAAAGGAATCGTCCACTATGAGCTTTTGCCGCCGGGTAAAACTATTGATTCTGACCTCTACTGTCAACAACTGATGAGGTTAAAAGAAGCTAACCGGCCGGAGCTGGTGAATAAGAAGGGCGTGGTGTTTCATCACGACAACGCCAGACCGCACTCATCTATAGCCACTAAGCAAAAATTGAGAGCTTGGCTGGGATGTGTTGATGCATCCTCCGTATAGCCCTGATCTTGCTCCATCAGATTTCCACCTGTTTCGGTCACTTCCGAACTCTTTAGGAAGCATAAAGTAAACCTCAAAAGAACACTGTGAAAACTACCTGTCAGATTTTTTTGATAAAAAATCTCAAAACTTCTACAGCAATGGGATCACGGCATTGCCCACAAGATGGCAAAAAGTCATCAATCAAAACAGCACATACATATTATAAATAAATAAAAAATTGAACCTAAAAGAAACATTTTTTTTTTGTATGAAAAATACGAAAATACTTTTGCCCCGACCTAATATTTTGTTGTAATATTTTCTTCCTGTACTTAACATACATTAATGCAATTTTATTATGAACTTTCGAATTTTTGTAGCGATTTGGATTGGAAATGTGCCGATATCATAAAGTTAGGTTTATTGTCTGACACATATAGTTTTATAAGTGACGCTAATGGGGCGCTAAGATGGTTAGACCACTGTGTTGTAACTGAGTCGGCTTTTCAAACTATAGTCGATACACACATTAAGTATGATCCGGTGTGGTCTGACCACTTGCCACTCATTATTAAATGTAATATAAATAATGTAAAACCAAAGATTTTGCAAGAAAATTTTGAATGTAATAAAATAAAATGGGGGGAGAGAAACCTCGAACAAATAGATTTATATAGTAAATTATGTAGTTATAGTTTAAAAGAAATTGATTTTCCGCCTGAACTCAGTAACTGTAGTGATAAACGTTGTGACAACCGAGATCATATGCGTATAATTGACAATATGTATCATAAGATTGTTAATGCATTGTGTAAAGCCGCCTCTGAGAGTCATACTATTGTTAAACCGAGAAGAAAACAACCAGTGATTGGATGGAATAAGCATGTGCGTGAAGCGCACGGGGTAGCTCGGTGTAAATTTATGGAATGGGTACTATGGGGTAAACCGAGTGAAGGACGAGTTTGGGAGGAGATGCGGGAGAGTCGTAGAATCTTTAAATCACGCCTAAAGTGGTGTCAAAATAATAGGGAGCAGATAAAGATGGATACCTGGCTTCTCACCATTCGAAGCATGACTTTCGTAACTTCTGGAAATCTACTAGTAGGCTAAATAATAAGCCGGGCTTACCCGTGAGCGTCAACGGTGTGAGTGAACCGAAATGTATTGCGGACATATTTAAGGATCACTTTATGGTGAAATCGCCATTGGGGCCAGCGCGGTCATTAAGTGTAGAGGGGTCACATGGGCAGGAGGTAAACACCAGATTCACAGCGAAGGATGTACGGGGAGTTATAACGTCAATGTCGCGTGGAAAGTCTCCTGGCCATGACAGCCTGAGTATTGAGCATCTGAAGAATGCCGGCGTCCACCTGCCCAGAGTTCTTGCCATGTTATATACATTTTGTATAGGACATGCGTACTTACCAGCAGATATGATGAGGACCGTGGTGGTACCAATTGTGAAGAGTAAAACCGGTGACCTAAGCGAGACGAGCAACTACAGGCCAATCTCACTGGCAACAGTGCTTGCTAAGGTTCTTGACAGTTTGCTTAATACACAGCTTGACCGTTATATAAACATTCATGACAATCAATTTGGTTTTAAACCGGGACTGTCTACTGAGTCAGCTATTTTGTGTTTGAAGCAAACTGTCAAATACTACTCTGATAGGAGCACATCTATTTATGCCTGTTTTCTGGACCTGTCGAGGGCATTCGACCTGGTTAGCTATGACATCTTATGGCAAAAATTAAATAACATCTCAATGCCTCTCGAACTGATAGAAATTTTCAAGTACTGGTATCTTAACCAGGTCAACGTCGTTCGATGGTCGAGAGCTCTGTCGGAGCCGTACAGGTTGGAGGGCGGGGTGAGGCAGGGAGGGCTGACTTCACCGAAGCTCTTCAACCTGTACGTGAACGCACTGATTGAGGAGCTCAGCAGCACCCGTGTCGGCTGCCATATTGACGGTGTTTGTGTCAATAATATTAGTTATGCGGACGACATGGTGCTGTTGAGCGCCTCGGTGTGTGGTCTGTCCAGGTTGCTGGGCATCTGCGAGCGTTACGCGCTGGATCACGGTCTGCTCTATAATGCTAAGAAGAGTGAATGCATGGTCTTTCGGGCCAGGGGTCGGAGGTGTCCGGATTCTGTGCCACCTATTAGATTGAACGGTGTCAAGTTAAAAAGCGTTCAACAATTTAAATATCTCGGGCATAACCTGAGGGACGATGCGGACATCGATAGGGAGCGGAGGGCGTTGTCTGTGAGGGCCAATATGATCGCCCGCAGGTTTATTCGTTGCTCGGGGGCCGTCAAAATAACTCTTTTCAGAACGTTTTGTACGTCCCTGTACACGGCCAGCCTGTGGGGGTCATATACCCAAAAGCAGTACAACGCTCTCCGTGTTCAGTATAACAATGCGTTCCGGGTGTTGTTGGGGCTGCCCCGGCACTGCAGCGCGTCGGGGATGTTTGCCGATGCCCGTGTCGACTGTTTCTACACGACGATGCGCAAGCGGTGCACATCTCTGGGGCGCAGGCTCCGGGCCACCACCAACACCATCCTGAGCGTATTTGCGAACAGGTTTGATTGTCACTACATTAACCATTGTTATATGATTAATGTAATGACAAACAAACAAATGACTCAAAGGCAGGCGTATTAGTTAGAATTTTAATTTAATAATAATAATAATAATTTTTGTTTTTTATTTGATGATTTTAATCTTAATTTAATTTTATACATTTAATTTAATTTTAATTTATATTATTTAATTGTAAATTTAATCTTATTTTTATTTAAACTTATTGTGTTTATGATCTAGGAATGGATTGAAATAAATGATTTTTGATTTTTTTTTTTTAATTTATATATACCTACATCACCACAGAAAACAGTTTTTGACAAAATGGCAATTGGTTGAGTAATTAGGTAGGGCCCCTAAGCAGTATTAGCGCAGGGCCCCACAAATTCAAGATCCGCCCCTGGGCTGAACAAAAGGAATTTATCGTCATGAGACTGGATTTGTACCCGTCTAATGGTGATAGACTCCCCACATGGGACTTAAAATACTTAACTAGAGTATGTTAATGTGGTGTATACCTGTCTAATACTTTTACTGATAGATGGTTTAAGGTTTGCAAGGCCAACATATCAGGGAGGTTTGGAAGGAAAAAGGGGAGGCCTTTGCCCAGCCACTGCTGTGTCCTAGTGGACACAGTTTTAGTTTAAAAAAGTGACACTCAACTTAAAAATCGTGCTTTCGTCGTACTTACGCTCGCACGGTCTTCTAGTATTCTCAGTATGCTATGTATATCATTAAATTAAATAGCTACTGATGCTGCCTTGTTGCCCACACACCATAATAAAAGACAAACACTTATACAAAATAGGTACCTCCAACCTTTTAGCTTCAATAGAAAACAAAACAAAACAACACAAAAACATCTATGTACTAAATACCCATATTTGCAAACCAATAAATGATTTGATTTGATTTTGATTTGAATAGTTTCCCGATTATGGTAATACAAAAAGGGGCAAAGGACATACTCTATCATACATATACACACACGCCTATCTTTATGTGACTGTGACTTACAAATGTAAGTTAGTACGACCCTATACAGGACCGTCACAAAATACCTAACCTTACAAATCCAAGTACTACAAAGCAAGAAGTGTTCTAACTAAACAAAAAAACGGCACGTTTGGCGCAGTGGTTAAGCGATTGACTGCTGCGCTGCGTGTCGTGGGTTCCATTCCTGCACGGATCAAATATTTGTTTGACCTACAAGTAGTTGTTCTGGGTCTAGCTGTTTGTGTATGTGTGTTTAAATGTTTGTAAACGCACCCACAATGCAGAAGTAATTCCTAGTGTGGGGCAATGTTTAAAAAAAAGTTTCGACTAAAATTCATTTGGCATAAATGTTCGAAATATTTAATTTAAGAGGACAAATCCATTTTCAGTATTAATTTATTTTAACTACAATAGTTCCTTCCCTTTGCGTACAACTTTTCTACACTAATATAATAAAGAGGAAAGATTTGTTTGTTTGTTTGTAATGAATAGGCTCCGAAACTACTGGACGGATTTAAGAAATTCTTTTTGTGTTAGATAGTCCATTTATCGGGGAATGATATAGGCTATTGTAATAAGATAAACCTTTAGAATACCGGTTTTAATCAACAAAATAAACAATAATATGTAATTAGATAAAATATGACAAGTTATGACTTAAGTGACATTACAATACAAAGTTTCCTTATGAACACATCACTAAAGAGTTTGGTTGGTATACCACATTCTTCCGACCTTCTATAAGAAACAATGTAATCTCCAAAACGTACAGGCGGTCTGCGTTCTCTTGTTGAACGCCGTGGCTCTGAATGTGGTACTTATATTATCTTTTGTATTATTATTATTTCGTATTATCTTGTCCTTGGGATGGCACTACAGTTAATGGGTGTCTCCTGGAGATCTTGGGCAGGAAGCTGATTTTGTGGAATGGAATCAGTTAAATCGCCATCAGCTGTTCGATTGTTTCTCCATCTTGACCTAATGGTGCTAGATAACGATTTGATACGGTCGTTTCACGACCATTCGGTAAACGTACGTGTGAATAATCCGGATTAACTTGAATCAGATCAACCTCTTCTACTATAGGTTGATATTTATTAGTGCGATCAAATCTCCGCATCAGTATTTGGTCCAATCCTATCCTACTAATATTATAAATGCGAAAGTTTGTGAGGATGGATGTTTGTTGCTCTTTCACGCAAAAACTACTGAACGGATTTTGATGAAACTTTACAGTAACATAGTTTATACATCAGAATAGCACATAGGATACTTTTTATCCCGATATTCTCACGGGATCAAAACTTACGCGGGTGAAACCGCGGGGCGCAGCTAGTGATATTATAAAGGAAAGATATGCTACGTTCATACTGAGCGACGTTTTGTGTTGTTGGGTTAGTGGTTTTCAACTGCGACAGATAATACGGAACGTATGACATAGAAAGAAATAGCTATCTGTAGTCTGTTGCGCTTGAAGTATGTCGACTAAACGAAATTACGACTATTCATCGAGATATGCGAAAATTCCTTCTAACTTTTTTTTTCGAATAACCCAGTCAATGGTTCTTTGAAAACTTGACACTCCGTTTGTTACGCCAAATGGTACGCGACGAAACTGGTACATATTTCCAGCAGCTTCGAAAGCAGTATATGGTTTTTCTTCTTGTAGGATCGGTACTTGATAGAAAGCACTCTGTAAACGAATCGCGCTGAAGATTTAATACTTTGAAATATTGAAAACTTGGTCCTCCATATTGGGAAGTGGGTAAGCGTTAAGCTGTGTATACCTGTTTATCGTAAGTGAATAATCAATGACAAAGGCGCTTCTTATGATTAGCGTTCTTTGTAATTAGTACTTGAGCTCGCCAGGGGGACGTGCTTTCTTCAATAATGCCAGTAGCTAGGAGTTTTGTGATCTCTCCTTCAATAAACATTTTATCATCTTCACTGTGACGGCGAGATTTAATCGCAATAGGCTTGTAATTTAGACTGATATTCATAAAAAGTGGAACAGCAGAGACAGACGCTTCTGCAACACTACATACTTTTAGTGGTTCTTTAGGTCCACCAAATGAAAATTCGAGAAAGGAATGCTCGTCTAATATATCATGACCTATTATTAAGTCAGCACAGAGATTATTCACGATTAATAAATTCACGTTTCTATAATCATGATCTCCAATACGAGCCGGCACACATGTTTGACCTTCGACTTGTGACGTATGACTGGTTGAAGCCATTGAAATACATAGTTTGCTTGCATGGTCTTTTCTTTAATTGACATAATTGAAAAAATTGCTCATTGATAAAGCCAACTACCAGTATCTATTAAGGCTTCAGCTTTTATCCCTTTTATGTAAGCTGGAACTGTAGCTTTTATTCAAGGAAGTTGGCGATGCAGCTAAAATACAACCAGAAAGGCTATATGTCTCCTTCGAGAATAGCGGCATTGATGTGGCTCTTGCTTCGACATACAACAGCATAGTGACCCTTCTTGTTACAAAATTGACATGTAGAGTCTACAGCAGGACAATTTTTACGAGGATGGACATACCCACCACAAAAAAAGCATTTGCGTTTATTTATTTATTTATTTATTTGGGAAAAACAAACAATTGTACAATATGTTTTACAAAAAGAAAATGAGAGAAAAAAAAATTACATATGGGTAAGGGTACAATCAACAACGTTTCCACAGATTACTTGTGTACAATAAGAATTAGATAGGTAAGTACAAATCACATTCAAATACCAAGTAGGTGTCTTAAACTTTTAGCTAGTTACTAATCACACTTAATTTTGTTTTTGACCATCGCATGCGTTTCTGGTAAGTTGGCGTCCCTGATATTGTACTATTAGACTCCTGTGATTGTTTAAGTACAACAGATTTACCAGATTCCTTTTGTTTGAAAGTGGTGGCGATGATTTTATTCCAGAGATAAATGCATCGCGTATATTGTCGTTCTTATTTGTTTCAGCGTCTACAGTTTTGAAGTCACAGTCTTTGGCTAACTGTTTTAATGCTTGTAAGTAGATGTTTCGTCGCCCTGTTGTTTCTGAGATGCAAGGACATGCCGGGCATATATTATATTTTTAAGCTTTGTGAATAATTAGCCCAACGTAATGATTGCAGATGGAAAAGTAGTATACGTGAAAAAGTCTGATGAAACGTGGTTTGTAAGAAGATCTATTTTCCAGGAAGTAGGGAAGACTTGTACCTTCTCTCCTGTCAAGGCGCTTTCCGTAGGTAGCCATAAGAAAGCTTTCAAATGTTTTCTTCCAATGTTCCCATTTCTTTGATGCGGAACTATCAACGGGATCAATATCCAAACGTTGGGGTTTTAAGTACCTTTTCATGGTGACAAAACTTTTAATACATTTTGTTGATTATATTGTGGTAAGATAAACCTTTAGAGTAACGGTTTTAATCAGCAAAATAAACGATATTATTTAGTTAGATAAAATATGACAAATTATGACTTGTGACATTACAATACAAAGTTTCCTTAAGAACACATCATTAAAGACTTTGTTTGGTATACCACAGCTATATAATATCACGCTACGACCAATAGGAGCGTCGCAGCAATGAAAAATGTTGCAAAAAACGGGAAAAATATTCCTTTTGAGACGGTTAAAGTTACGCAAAAATAATGTAGGACGGAAATGTTCCTTCTTAAAAGTTCTAAAAAAAGTCCGCAACAGCCACTTTAACCGTTTTTATGATAATCAAATTTGTTCTAAAATAATTAATTATTTGCGAAGGTATTTTTGTAAACATGATATTAATCCTTATCCAAATAAACACGTTATTCATGACAAGTATATAATTTTGAACAAAATTGCTCTTGACATCTTTTGATTTCAATGAATATCGGAGATATCATAGTTTTAAAATAAATCAGCAAGCCGCCGCGCGCCGCCTGTTAGCTGTAAAATAAGACGCCAGCAGTGCTATTCTATAAAAATCTCACCATGAAACCTAAGGTGAAGTGAGCTGTCATTCCACCTGATGTTAGGGATTACCTCCATTGATAGTTTACTTCACGCTCACTTCATTTTATGTTATCACGGTGAGATTTTTACAGAATCGATAGACTGCACATCAAGCTACTACATTCTGTCAACTTTCTTTAATAAATTTTTAATTTTATCGCTACAGCATAAGGTTCAAAGTTGATTGGGAAAAATTGACAGTTTCGGGTAGCTTGATGTGCTGGCGTCTGTATACACGTCTACACATCAAGCTATATATTTCCAATTTTAGCTGACCTCGCACTGTATAGGTTTTTCGTACAATAAGAAGTCAGCTTATACTGGACTGCAGCGGGATTGTCCGAAAGAGTTAGCGCTGTCCCGGAACATAAAGGGCTAAGGAAGAAACACGGGTGGGTTTTAGTCAGTAAGAGTCTGACACTCCCTTCTGCTCCACCCTGAGCGGGAGGGGTCATTTGATGATTTCCCATTCACAAAAAAAAAAGTTTGTGAAAATGTTTGTTACTCAATCACGCACAAACGGCTGAACAGATTTGGATGAAATTTGGCACACAGATAGTTTATAATCAGGAATAGATAATAGGTAATACGGGTTGGTGTCCGCAACTCCACGTCAATGCGCGTATTTTGCGTACGGAAAATTTTAACACATAGGATACTTTTTATCCCGATATTCCCACGGGATCGAAGCTAACGCGGGTGAAGCCGCGGGGCGCTGCTATAATGAATAATCATAAACATTAAAACCCCTATGGGAAGAAGGCCGCGTGACTTTTTGTACATGTAAGTATGTTTGTATTAAAAAGTTCTTATGGGATGAGGAATCGCAAAGACAATTATATTCTTATAACGTTTATTTATCACTGTTAAAATCTCCTCGTGCTCCTCAGCTGATAGTATCCGGGCAGCGGGATTGTCCGAAAGGGTTACCACTGCCCCGGAACATAAAGGGCTAAGGAAGGAACACGGGTGGGTTTTAGCCAGTAAGAGTCTGATACCCCCTTCTGCTCCACCCTGAGCGGGAGGGGTCATTTGATGATTTCCCATCCAAAAAAAAAAGCTGGTAGTGTCTGGTAAGGATGTTCTTTCAGTGGTGAAGCCAAGGTGGATAAAATGGCGACAAGGCCGAAGAATACTACCAACTGTGAAATGGAATAAAAACTTTTTTACAAAAAAAAAACAACCAACTTCCAAAAGGTTGTTTCTGAAGTTGGTTGTGGTTGTTTTTTCTTTTTATTTAAGTTTTTATTTTTCACTTTTAAGTTGTAGCTACTTACCCCACACAAATTCGTATAACACTACTTGCTATGTAAATATATGTGACTGGAAGTCATTATAACGTTATCAATAATAAACTAAGTGGCAAAAATACGTATTATTGAAGTTAATTCAAAAACTACCGAAGCAAAGTTAATAAAATTTATATGGGACCACCCCTGAGGAATACCCTATCCATAAAAAAAGATTTAAAAAAAACTACTTAAAGTCGAATTGAGAACCATCTCTTTTTTGAAGTCGGTTAAAAAGAAGTATTATACGATCTACTTAATTAGTGTCAGGAGAACGCTTTTTTTTAACTTTGTAGTCTTACTCACCATTTTCATGATGAAATAGAAGTATTAACTGATATTGTTTCGTAGGATTGCTAATGTAGTGATTGATGATATTTTTGAATTACACACAGCGTTTAAATATTAAAAAGTTTTGCAATAGAACATTCCCTAATGGGGTATTCCCCATTAGGGAATGTTCTATTGCAAAACTTTTGCCCAGTTTTAGGCCATTACCTATTGGTAATGGCCTAAAACTAGAATTTATTACATCATTTAGCTTAATAATCCTAATGTCTCTAATTTTACTAATTAATGCACTTTTCAATATTTAGTTTTTTTTTATTTTTGCTTAGTATATAATGCATGCATTTGTTTGTAAAACTCAGTTCAATTTAATCTTCGTCAGATAAACATGGTAAGTCATATTTGTATAATTTGTTATTATTTTTGTGATCAGAGAGGGTTACTTATACACTCGAGAGCAATGAATTAGGATCCCATAAAGATACCTGAAAGTCTCGGAAACTAAGAATGCTAGCTTAATGAAATAGATTGTGTTTAATCAACTATATACAACGAGTTCTCCGACGTTACGAAGAAACTGGCTCTAACCTACACAGACCAAGAACAGGCAGGGCCAGGTGTATCACAGGACGAGGAGATTGATACTTGGTCAACATAATGCTTCGAAACCGCTTTCTCACAGAAACTGCACTTACATATCAGTTCCGACGCCTCGGAGGAAGTAACCCAAGTGCATGGACTGTAAGACGTCGACTTGCTGAAGCGAATTTAAAACCATTAAGACCTGCAAACGACCTTAAATTAGAGCGTGGGCATCGTATTTCGAGATCAACATATGCCCGGAACCACTTAAATTGAAGTATTAAAGATTGGTCAAGAATTATGTTCTCACATGAATCAAGATTTATGCTCTATAAGAACGATGGGGAGCGTTTCAAGCAAATATGCATTAATGAGAAAGTGACCAATGGTGGTGGATCCATACTTGTATGAGCCGGAATTTCTACAGAGAGTCGCACAGAGCTGGTGGTTATAGAAAACGGCACTATAACTAGCAAAAGATACGTGGAAGAAATCCTAAACGAATACGTTGGTCCATTTATGGTCAATTTCGGAGAGGATGCTATCTTTATGTATGACAATGCTCGGCCTCATAGTGGAAAAATTGTGATTGATTGAAGGTTATAGAGGTGAACATTAAATATATGTAGGTAGTGGCCAGCACGCAGCCCGGTCCTCAACCTAATCGAGCATGCTTAAGACGAGCTCGGACGATGTGTGAGACACCGAACCCCTTCCCCGATCACGCTTCAAGAGCTCAAAGTTGCGCTCGTAGAGGAATGGGAGAATATTTCCCAACATCGTTTACGAGACTTGGTGTACAGCATGCCAAACCGCATAACCACAGTGATGACAGCACGTGGGGGTAATACAAAGTACCAAAACTCAAGAAAATTTTAAAGTGGTAAAAAAAAAAATATTTTTCTTTTTTGTTATGAGATTGGTTATTTTTTTGTTTATGTCATTTTTTATGAATATAATACAAAGTGACACATACATTTTATTACTTTCAGGAACATTTGATTGTATAATAAACATAATTTATTTCATTAAGCTAGCATTCTTAGTTTCCGAGAGTTTAGACCCTAATTCATTGCTCTCGAGGGTATATATGTATGCCCCATTAAATTCAGGTATCTCGACTTCGTTAAACTTTTTTTTATTATTTCTATTGTTTGATTTTTTTTCATTAATTTCTTTTGATTGATATTTTGAAAATCAGTATTGGCTCAGTTTATATTACTGTAACAACGAACTCCTTTTTGTACTGCAAGTACTTTTTGTAACTTGAAAGAGCTTGAGCAATGTAATCACGTTAATGTTTTTTTTTTTCAGATTACGTCTATAGTCTGTGTTGCCTTAATTGGCACTCTTCAGTTTAATTCTGCAATCTCAGCAGCAATCGGCTATGAGCCCATTAAAATCACCGTCAAGGAAAATTTTAACGCGCAGCCTGTTGAAGTCTCCCTAGAATTACAAGAACCTGGCGTTTTACACCAAGGCGCAAAGTTTTACTTCAAGCCACAACTAAACTTACCGCCTAGCCATAGTCCATCTCACACTGAAAGTTTGAAATCATTGATACAACAACACCATCAGCCTCACTCGAAAGATGCTTCAAAAGTAGTTGTCGAGAAAGACAAATTAACAGAAATTCTACAGCCGTTTATGTATCCTATGTCGGAAATTTCAAAAGAAACGCTGTCAGAAATTATTCTTGAGAAAGAAAACAATTTAGAAATCGTAAAGCCGATTATAATTACTGAGGAGCTCAAACCGGTCACTCCAGAATTGCTAGTAATTCCTGAAGTGTCGGTACTACCACCACTATCATTTAACGGCATCCCTCCTATTGTAGAAGAAGAAATGAAAAAAGAAGAATCAATCATACTGGAGGAGTCAACAGGCGTATTACCAGAGCCAACCATAATTGAAGTTGAACCGAAACCATTCACTTCAGAACTTGTAGTCATTCCAGAAGCTCCAGTATTACCTCCACTTTCACTTCATGATATCCCTTCTATCGCGGACGAAGAAGTGAAAAAAGAAGAATCCATCATATTTGAGGAGCCAATAGGTATGTTTCCCTTAATTCGAGAACAAGCTGTGAGATCAATCCCAGAGCAGATAATTGATAACGTTGAGTCCAAACCCATCAATGCAGAACTTGTAGTCATACCTGAAGCTCCAGTGCTAGCTCCGCTTTCGGCAAACGATATACACGTTATAGAAGAAGAATTCAAAGAAGAAGTAGTTGACGTTGAGCCCAGACCCACCATTCCAGAACTTGTAGTAATTCCAGAAGCTCAAATATTACCTTCACTTTCACTTCACGATATCTCTTCCATTATTGAAGAAGAAGTTAAAATCGAAGAGCCGATCGTTGTCGACGTTGAGCCCAAACCCGTCATTCAGGAACTTGTAGCAATTCCAGAAGCTCCAGTATTACCTTCACTTTCATTTCACGATATCTCTTCTACGATTGAAGAAGAAGTGAAAAAAGAAGAATTGGTAATATTCGAGGAGTTATCGCGTGTGTTTCCTACACTTCCAGAAATAGATGTGAGACCAATTGAAGAGCTGATTATTGATTACGATGAGCCAAAACCCATCACTTCAGAACATGTAGTAATTCCAGAAGCGCCGGTGCTACCGCCACTATCACTTAACGGCATCCATCCCATTGTGGAAGAAGAAGAGGAAAAAGAAGAATCTATAATATTAGAGGCACCAACAGGTGTGTTTTCTACAATTTCAGAAATAGATGTGAGACCTATCACGGAACCGATTACTAATTACGTTGAGTCCAAACCCATCAATGCAGAAGTTGTAGTCATTCCAGACGCTCCGGTACTGCCCACACTTTCACTTCAAGATATCTCTTCCATTATTGAAAAAGAAGTAAAAAAAGAAGAATCGGTAATATATGAAACTGCAGAATCCTTCGCATTGGAAAACAACATTTTTCCTATTGCTACCGAAGAAGTGAAAATAGAAGTACCAACACTATTTGAGGAATCAATAAAAGTGTTTCCTCCAACTGTAGAAATCTCTTCTGGACCGACTCTCCAAGAATCTGAAATTACTGATTCCTATGTGTTGGAAGAAGTTTCTCAACCAAATCCAGAAAATGTCTTAACAATCAAGGAAACATTACCCCCTACAATCATTCCAAAGCCTTCAAATAATAAGGCAGTACTTAGTTATGTACCTTTTGTTTCTCATCTCTCTAATCGTGTACCAAAGACAAAAAAACTTATGATCCCGAAACCTGCTTCTATATAATGTTTCTTGCAGAAGCATCCCTTTAGATTGCCTGTAACGCCATTCCCAAAACATGACCTGAATACAACTATGTCTTCGATAAGGGGAAATAAAAAACAGTCCACGTCCTACGCACATGATGTTGTTGAAAAACGTATTGCCCAAACATGTCGTTTAAAAATCAGAATGCTCCCAAACGTGCAAAAATTGATATTCGTTCTAATGTGCTAAAAGGACCCAGTTATTTGTAATGCTATAGTTTGTATGAGACTAAATTTTTTATAAAATGTGAATGGTGATATCAAAAGATTTTTATTTATGTCTTAATTATTTTTATTATAACACAAGTTACACGTAAAAACTACACGGACCATACATTAAATAGAAATATTTTAACATGAATACCTACTCATGATTACCTCTCAATCATTTCTTGAAGTAAAGGTCAAAGACATTGGTTTATCAGGTTTATTTATAAGAAGAGTTTTAACTCCAAGTTCTCCACCCATCCATTTTATGTTGAATTCACGAATCAGCTGTAACCAAAAAGATTATTTTATAATCCTGTATATAAATTGGGTTGCATATAAGAAAATGAATAGAATATTAATTTACCCGAATTAGAATGATGCATATATTTTGCTCTGCTAATCTTCTTGCTATGCATGATCGGGGCCCAAAACCGAATGGTAAACTGAGGAAGGGATGAATATGTTCATAACTCTCAGAACCTCTTAACCAGCGTTCGGGTTTGAATTTGAGCGGATCATTAACATATTGCTGCAATTGCGAAGCTACCATATTTTGCGTTACTATTACAGTCTGAAAAAAGACATCATTTTTACTAACTACGTATTTATCATTTCGGCATTTGTTTTTAAAATAATGTTCATACTTACTCCTTCTGGAATTAGGTAACCTCTCAGTATGAAATCCTTTTGAGTTAAACGGCCTACGCCAATCGACACTGGATTCAATCTTAGACTTTCTTTGATACAACTCCTTACATAAATAGCTTTCGATATGATGTCGGGACTGATTTTCACATCTTTCGTGGGAAGAAGTGTAAAAATCTCATCGAATATTTTCTGTTGAACTTCAGGACTTCGACTGATGTGGTATAAAGCAAAGCTAGTTGCATATGCAGTCTAAAATAAAAATAATAATATTAACATATATAAACATTAATCATTGTTACCTACTCAATATCTCCAAAAGCAATGAGCCGTTTTATTTTTACCGTGTCGATAGCTGCCATAAGTATATCAACCATCATTCCTAGGACGTCCTTTAAATCCAGATTGGGCTGTTTTAGAAAAGATCCCAATAAAGAGATGTCGTTATCGTCAGGGTGAGCAAAAAAATGCGCCCTTTCCATTAAGATTTCTGAAGATACTCTAAAAAAAACATAATTTCAATTAAAATACCTAGGACATCACAAATAATATAAATGTGGTATTTAACATACTTTTCTAAATATTCCTGAGAGTCGGCAAGTTTCTGATAAAGAGGAGTTTTGTATATTCTCCATAGAAATCCTTTGTCTAGTTTCATAATTCCACTATTAGATCCAAAAGCCGCTTTAATAGTTTTACTGCTTCTTGATGTCGGGTCTTGTTCTTGAGGTGAAAAGCTTCGAAAGCGTTCATTGAACGCTACAGTTCCTATTACTGAAACATAGCGAAGAATGTCATAATTGTCTGTTTTTAGATATTAAATTCCGGGGTCCAGCCTTTTGGGATTGGTCTTGAGAAAGATGGGTTCGCCCCATGTTGGTAAAAGGATTAGTCACCTAGATACTGCGTTAACGAGTACTAGGTGTCCAGGGTACGCCGGACTTTAACTGCATTGAGTACCGATTTTTAACGTCGCTCGGGGAGGCTTCTTTTATGCACCCCCAAGTTTTGGGGCAACAAAATTTAAATAACTGTCGTGTCGGCGACACGAAGATGAAGTAGACCTTTTTTAACCAAATAATATTTTTTTTCAATGCTTTAACCTTGTTTCAATTTAATTCCAATATTACCTTCTAAGTTCAGTCTACTCAAATATGGCAAAAAGTCTTCGTTGTATGAAATATTGCTTTCTTTAATCCAGTGTACAAATTCAGTTATTACGTTGTCCGTTCTTTCGACATGATTTTTTACACTCTGAGGACTGGTAAAATTCTTTTGGAATGTACTCCTCAGTCTCCACCATTCTAGGCCGTTCCTACAAAAAAAACAATATAGTAGCGTGAAATTCTGTCTAATTTAAAAACAATGGGTGGGAAATAATATTATGTATGACGGAGAAGACAAGTGTGTGTCCTTATCATCAGCCATAATTACTATGGGCGTACTATGGGTAGTGTTGGTAATTACGCAATAGAAAAACCATTTACAGTTAAAATCAAATTATAATTTCACGAACAAATTAATCACACACTGTAGGTAAACGACACAACTAGATACCGAACGCGAGACAGTTTCTGAGCACATGTTGTCCATACGAAGTCCAAGAGAGCCGCTCCACCTCGCTGCTCGCTCTCCTCAACTCCCCTTGAACTCAGACTAGACCGCCAGGCGGCGCTGGCATTCCGAACACTCAAACGAATTAAGTACTCCGACACGTATTTATTAGTAAAAGACCACAAACGTTCGTTCTACAAGCAGTCTGCGACGTGGAATAACGACCTATTGATTTTATAGTCTACTAATAAGATCTCTTTAATAGAATACACGATACAGAGTTTACCTACGGAATTACTAACTCCTCTATAATATGTTCATAACTAGCAATAGCCCACGACTTCGTCTGCGTTGATTTTAGATTTTCCGATACAAACAAACCTCACCACCGTATTCTCTCCTCATAGTGGTTGCTTATGAATATGATGGAGCTCCACCAATATAGGGACAAGAGTGCCCCTATAAACCCACAAGCGATACACTTCAGTATTGACTTTAAAAAAAAACTTTACGTAGAAAGTAATCCGCCAGTGTTATAGACATGTGGTTTATTCAGACGATAATGGAACATGGCGACATGGCTCCTCCTCGCTGGATATCGATGGTCTTGCCGGAACACCGCCTCTATATCCTCAGGGTCGTACACGTGGAGTAACCTGACTCCAGGAGCTTCGCGGACGAGGCTGCCGTAACGTCGCCAGTTCAGCCAAGAGTTTTTATCTAATGCTTCGACATTGTAGTCACCTGGAAAATTGTTTTTATCAGCAAGGCAAAGTCCTGCCTGAGGAGTCTTACCTAAGTACTACTTCTTTGGGGCCTTACACATCAATTCACATGTAGGTACGCACGGCTACACATCAAGCTATACATTTACATAACCAGTATACGCGGACTTCTGATTGTTAGAAAAACCAAAAAACTATACAGTGCGAGGTCAGCTAAAACTGGAAATGTATAGCTTGATGCTTAGCCGTATGTACAGTCAGCAAAGGAGATGAGTATGCATGGTCGTCGAATATAGTTGAAGTTTACTAAGAAACCGATTGATATTGACAAAAGTTAATTACATCATCTGAATGGATACAAAATTATTCAATACGTTGTTTTTCAGCATTTCATGTAATACTCGTACCTAAGAGTTAATACTATTACAATTTTATATCAGTTCCGATTTTTGATCTGAATATGAATATTATACTCCAGATTTAAAAACTGAAGTGTTAATCGACTTTTCTTGTTCACCGTAGGTACGTAGCATCTACAATGGCCCTGATTCTGTTGTTCACAAACTAAACTAAATTTAAGTTCAGTGCATCTTTTTCTTTCTATTTCATTAAGAAAAGGACAGAAGATAAATATTAGTTTAGTCCTGTCAGGATTCATTTGATAATTCCAAAATATTTAGGTACTCCTATGCATTGCCAGTATTTTCATTTGTTGTCGTATTGTTGTCTACACATTGTATACATAATTATATTCCTTTACCTACTCTTGAGATAAAAATAAGTGAACGACTAAAAAGCATGAATGTTGTTAAGCAGTATTGGATGAAAGTACCCAGTTCTATTTAGAGAAATTAAATTTAACGAGAACTACACCAAAAAGAGGTAAGAACAGATGCTTAATTTAAACTCTTACCAATATAAGGTGCGTATTTATATAGCGTCCCAACAATGGGATAACACTTGGGTCCCGGGATCTCTTCAAAATTCCTCACATTGTGTATCTCTTTATTCTCACCACTACATGCTACATTGGATACAAAACGCACACATTTCTTAATAATGGCAAACTTTTTAGACAATTTCAACATATTTTTACAATATTCCTATATCGTGCAACCAGATCGTAAGACGACACTGAGCGAAATCATCGAATTACAAGAAGACTCCGTCCTGACGAAATTATGCACATAACATAAACAAAAGAAGCAAGCTTACGGCTCATGTTGTCTACCTGGAAAGAATATGTAAATATTTATACCTACCTACTGCGTATGAATAAAGTTGCGTATTCAGCAGGGAGTATATGTGTTCTGTGGTATTCAGTCAGGAGCAGGAGATATGGCTTCCACGCAGATCGGTCGACTTAAGTACCTTACTAAATTAATAAGTACCTAAACTGTACCTGTACTGACTGACTTTTATTAGCAACTAGCGACCCGCCCCGGCTTCGCACGGGTGCAATGCAATTTAATAAATTTAATTAAATAATTAATAATTTTAATTATTTTTTTTTTAACTTGCCGCCAGCCCCTGCCGCCTATACCGCAGCAACCGCTATGTCCATGCATTTTAAATCGGTAATATCTTCGAAAATATTAATTTAAATAACATGCTGTAAAGGGCCATATTGATATATATTAAATGCTCAGTGTATTTAAGGTACTTAATTGGATAAGGATTAATGCTGTATTGCTTAAAATAGCTTCGTAAATAAGCCATCATTTCTCGTAAAAAGTAAAGGAAAAAAAATGGTTATTGTGGGTTATCCCTAAGAGATAGACATATACCATCGCGGACTTTTTTGTAGACCTTTTTAAGGTGTACAATACTGTAGTACATTATTTTGAGGTATCTCATAGGGTTCAGCCAGCGTTTGCAATGTAAGCGCAAAAAAAGGGTTTATTTACGACATCACATTAGAAACCTCTAAAATTACCAGCGTTTCTCTACTATATTATACATTTATTATACATAGAAACCTTCCTCTTGAATCACTTTATCTATTAAAAAAACCGCATCAAAATCCGTTGCGTAGTTTTAAAGATTTCAGCATACATAGGGATATAGGGACAGAGAAAGCGACTTTGTTATAAACTACTAGCTGCACCCCGCGGTTTCACCAGCGTAAGTTTTGATCCCGTGGGAATATCGGGATAAAAAGTATCCTATGTGTTATTCTGATGTATAAACTATATTACTGTAAAGTTTCATCAAAATCCGTTCAGTAGTTTTTGCGTGAAATTGTAACAAACATCCATCCATCCATCCTCACAAACTTTCGCGTTTATAATATTAGTAGGAAGTAGGATGTAGTGATGGTGGCTCGGTGGTGACGGCCCACTATGGAAAATCGAGGTCTGTTTCAGATTAAAAATTGATAACTTTTATTTTTCTAGAAAGACGCTTGAATTTTAGCACATGCATAGAGTATTAAATAAGGCTTTAGATAAAGTTCAGGTGCTAACATTTTATTAAAGTATAAATATTTAAAAAATATATACATAAAAGAAAAACTTTTACAAAAAGTCTTTATTTCTTTCCTGGACAACACTAATTATATTGTGAATAAAAATGTATAATTACATTAGTTTATTATAAAACAATAGTAATATAGCTCTTTAGTATTTAAATAAGTAATTAAAATTATGTTTACAAATATTTATCTCAAAAACATTTAAAGTTACGAAATTTCTAAGTAAAATTAATACTATAAAAATTATGTATCTTAATTATAGGTATTTGGTGAACTTCGGGATCCAAAATGAATTTGTTCACTTTTAAAAGATCTTGGGTATCTTCATCAAGTGACTTCATACTTCTGCTAAATGTTTTTCTAAGACTGGAAATGTATGGATCTTGTGTATAGAGAAGAGTATGAAATACATCCTCATTTGTAGCCGTACGAGAGCACTTCCTGGCATGATGTAGCCGAATTTTTTTATAACCCTTATTGCGGGATTCTTGCGCATCTTCTGAAAGTTGACCAATAGGAAGCACAGCAAAATGCTTAATGATACTTTCACCATGAATTATAATTGTATGTACTAAAGATGGCATGTAAATAATCATAATTATTCACTTAGATTCTGACAGTTTATATGGCATAATTGCCAAATTTTTCAGCATTTACCATTATACCAGATGAAAGAGCTTGTAAAATTATGTAAAGCCGTTATCAAATTTATATCCACTCCAGCAGTGATTTCAGCAGAACATTCTGCATTGTAAAAAATCTTCTAGCAGTATTACCATCATTGGTATTACCACTTGTCGTGGTTTGTCGATGATTAATCCTAGCTCCTCACGAAAACGTTGTTGAACTAGAGTTTTCTTTTTTAGCTTTTGTCGCTTCTTTTCTTCACTTGTGGCTGACCATGTTTGAAAAGAGAGGTTGTATGAAATATGTAATATCATTTCCATACAACGAATCCAGGCATGCAATTTAAAAGTCCGTATTGATATGAATTTTCATTTGCCGGCCTAGCAGTCACTTTAGTCAGATCATTCATTTGCCGTGGAGTAGCTCCACAAATTGTACATGTGGAACCTGAAGGTGTATCCGTTAATACTTGAGCTACTTTGCCATCTATCATTGTCAGAAAGAGTTCGTGCTTCACATTCACTCCTTCGCCTTCTTTATTAATCAATGATGGATCCAAGGAAAGGATTTGGTTTTTTATTTCATCCACAACAGCTTTAGTTTTTTCAGGAGTTTCTTTGCAAAATTCAATTGATATAGGTAGATCGGCAAAAACGGACTGACGAAGGCACTGGATTTTGCCAGACAATGGCCCCGATTCTGTTGTTCACAAACTAAACTAAATTTAAGTTCAGTGCATCTTTTTCTTTCTATTTCAATATGAGAAGTACAGAAGATTAATATTAGTTTAGTCCTGTCAAATTAGTCAGCAGGCGCTGACTAATTTGACAGGACTAAACTGTGTGTTATAGACTACGAATAAGTAATAAGTCAGGAAGTCTAATTCAGAACAAATTCCATAGAAAAAGTGGCCCTACTTCTACGAATAAGTAATAAGTCAGGAAGTCTAATTCAGAACAAATTCCACAGAAAAAGTGGCCCTACTTCAAACCAAAACGACGTATGATTCAAAATACGAATCACTTTCGAGGTTACAAGAACACATTCTTGGTGATTGGTTTAAATTCAGAACGAAAGCAGGGATTGGTTCGCGCGCGTGCTGCAATGTCTGCTATGACAGTCGAGTCATAGTGACGTGGACGATGTTATGCAATAAGTGCACCGAACCAAGTCAATAATAAAAGAATATTATTGTACAATGTTTTTTTATAATATATTTTTGTTTTTTTTTTGGGTTACTTTTTACAATCCAATGAACTCTATGTCCTGCGAAATATGATTAATTTATTAAGTTTTTAGAAGACATTAAAAGAGAATCTTTCAAACTGATACAGCAGTTTTGTGTAACATGGTATATCCTTTTAATGATTTATAAAAATCTTTTTTCCGTCAAAATGAACGGAACATACTCTGCTGGCTTTCACAGGCATCCAGTCGTACTTTTGTCTTTCTAGCTTAACTGAAGCTATCCACTTATTTTGCCGAATTGGATCGGCAGGGAAACTAAAAGAAAACGAAATAAGCAAATTACAATGATGTTATAAAAATATAGTAAATTTTATGTATTTACTTTTCAATATTTCATCAAGAAGAAAAGAAAACTTAAATTGGTAAAAAATTGACTGACTTCATTTTGCATAGTATTGACCACCTCGGTTTGATAACGTATTTGAACATCTTTGAATATAATTATAATTTTGCTACTAGTTACCAGTGAAAAGTGATCCCTGGACATTTTAATCTTGTATGGCTCCTGCACCACTTCACAACACATGCTGGCATGATAATTCACAATGTTATAAACGAAAACGTACGCGAAGTGCTCGCTTGCAAGAAAGATGTCCGACTGATGACGCGCTGGGTACAATTTTTAAGCCCCGCCTACTTGGGCCTAATATTTGTTTGGTCATTTTTTTAACGCGGTTACATTTCCTGACTTATTACTTATTCGTAGCCCTACTTCAAACCAAAACGACGTATGATTCAAAATACGAATCACTTCAGAGGTTACAAGAAGACATGCTTGGTGATTGGTTTAAATTCAGAACGAAAGCCGGGATTGGTTCTCGCGCGTGCTGCAATGTCTGCTATGACAGTTGAGTCATAGTGACGTGGACGATGTTATGCAATAAGTGCACGGGACCAAGTCAATAGTAAAAGAATATTATTGTACAATGTTTTTTTTATAATATATTTTTGTTTTTTTTTTTTATTACTTTTTACAATCCAATGAACTCTATGTCCTGCGAAATATGATTAATTTATTAAGTTTTTGTCTAGAAGACATTAAAAGAGAATCTTTCAAACTGGTAGGTACAGCAGTTTTGTGTAACAAGGTATATCCTTTTAATGATTTATAAAAATATTTTTCGTCAAAATGAACGGAACATACTCTGCTGGCTTTCACAGGCATTCAGTCGTACTCTTGTCTTTCTAGCTTAACTGAAGCTATTCGCTTATTTTGCCGAATTGGATCGGCAGGGAAACTAAAAGAAAACAAAATAAGCAAAATAGAATAATGTTATAAAAATAACAAAATTTTATGGATTTACTTTTCAATATTTCATCAACAAGAAAAGAAAAATTAAATTGGTAAAAAATTTACTGACTTCATTTTGCATAGTATTGACCACCTCGGTTTGATAACGTATTTGAACATGTTTGAATATAATTATAATTTTGCTACTATTTATCAGTGAAAAGTGATCCCTGGACATTTTAATCTTGTATGGCTCGTGCACCACTCCACAACACATGCTGGTATGATGATTCACAGCTGTAGTTCACCATGATAAAAACGAAAACGTACCCGAAGTGCTCGCTTGCAAGAAAAATGTCCGACTGATGACGCGCTGGGTACAATTTTTAAGCCCCGCCTACTTGGGCCTAATATTTGTTTGGTCATTTTTTTATCGCAGTTACATTTCCTGACTTATTACTTATTCGTAGGTTATAGATAATATTACGAGTATGTCTATGATATAATTAAGAAGAAATGTTCCTGCTACAACTTCTATGTCAATTTAAAAAATAAGATGTCATGGGAAAATAAAAGTTATATTCTTCCACTAAATGTGAATGTTATAATTATTTAAATAAAAGGCTTCTTCCAATATAATAGGTTATGGGAACAGGACAAATGTGAGTAATAATGAGTCACATAAATATTGAACCATTAAAAAGGGAAAATTACGACACATGGCGAATACACGCAAAAGCCCTACTATTAAAAAGGGGCCTATGGAATTATGTCTCTGATACAATAAAAAAACCTACTAGTGAAGGTGACGAACTAAATAAATATTTAGAAAAAGATGTCTTGGCACTAGCAGAATTATTTTTGATCATCTCACCGAGCGAACTGAAACAAGTGAAGAATTGTCAAACTAGCAAAGATGTCTGGAACAAACTCGAGGGTATTTACTCCAGCAAAGGTCCTGCACGAAAGGCAAGTCTTTTGAAGGAATTAATTTTAAGAAAAATAAAAGACGACGATAACATTGTGGATCACTTGAACAAGTTTATGGACATAGTCGATAAGCTTGCAGATATGGACATAGAAATTAATAAAGATCTACTTAGCATTATGATGCTCTATAGTTTGTCTCAATCTTTTGAAAATTTTCGAATAGCTACAGAATCCAGGGATGATCTACCAAATCCTGAAAACTTAAAGATAAAAATTATCGAAGAAGCTGAAGCAAGAAGGAATATAGCCAGTACAAGTGAACAAAATTCCGAACAAGAACCGTTTTATAGTAGACAGCGCAGAAGAAACACAAAATAATATTGTTGAATGTTATAAATGCAAAAAGAAAGGACATAAAGCCAATGAATGTTGGTCAAAAGTAGTACAGTCAGCCCCAAAAAGACGCAATAAAAATTTTTCAAAATATTGTTCTGAAGAAACATGTCTAAATACAAATGATAGTTAAAAACTACTGAAATTAAACGCGCCGGTTCGGTGGAAAACAAAAATATATAATAAGTCACTCAAAAGAAAAACCAAAAAGTAGCAAAAGCATAAACAAAAGGTATAAAAAGGTAAAACTATTAAAAAGAAGAAAAGACTTGCACATTCTCCCCTTTTTTTATAAAATGGGCAGCTTAATCAGCCTTTTGAGGGGCCTCCTGAATGTGCCGGCCACAGTGGCAACATCGGCCACCCGAACTATGCCGTCTGTGCCTGGGAATAATCTCGTGACCCGGCCTTTGGGCCATGAACCACGCGGCAAATTTGAATCGCATATCACGACCACATCTCCTTCTGCAATTGAGGGCAGGGTACCTCCACCCCTTCTGGGTGACAACGAAGGCAGGTATTCTCGAACCCACCGTTGCCAGAAATGATCGGCGAGCCTGAGCGCCCTCCGCCAATGACTTCTGCTCGAGAGGTCTGATTCCTGAAGCGTGGCTGGGATGGGACGCCCTGGTGATCCGTTAAGGAGAAAGTGAGCTGGCGTTAGTGCTTCTTCAGCATTAGCATCGAGTGAAATCATCGTTAGTGGTCGTGAATTTACCAAGGCTTCAGCTTCAGCCAGCAGGGTTCTGAGTACTTCATCAGAGGAAGACCGCTCATGGAGTGAGACTTTTAGCGCTCCCTTGACACTTCGGATAAGGCGCTCCCAAGCTCCACCCATAAATGGAGCCGAGGGGGGTATGAAACGCCAGTTTATAAACTCGCTGGCAGCGTAGTCTTCAACCGCATCTCCGTACAACTCTCGCAGTTCTCGGCTGGCGCCAACAAAAGCAGTGCCGTTGTCGGACCAAATCTCCAATGGGGTTCCTCGGAGCGACACGAAGCGGCGTAGGCACATGATCGCAGAGTCAGTCGATAAACTGTGCACCACATCCAAATGAACAGCGCGGACGACCAAGCATGTGAAAAGGGCCACGTAGCGCTTCTGCTTTCTTCTCCCAACCGTGACGTAAACGGGCCCATAATAATCGAGACCGGTGAATGAGAAGGGCCTTCGGTGATGAGCTAGGCGAGCTTCTGGCAGATTTCCCATAGGTGGTTGGAACGGTATAGCACGGCGCAATTTGCACAGCTGACAGGTACGGGCCACAAATCGAACAGCATTTCTGAGTCCAATAATCCAATAACGTTGGTGAAGCTCGTTCATTACCAAATCTAGGTGTGAATGTGCGGCCTTCTGATGATATCTGTGGATCAAAAGACGAACTGCCGGGTGTTTTCCATGCAAAATGAGCGGACGCTTAACGTCATCTGTAACGGCTGAAGCAGCAACAATGCGGCTTGACATTCGCAGCTGATTATCATCATCTATAAATGGCGACAGCTTGAACAGGCGGCTATCACGAGGCAACGGCTGTTGATTCTTAATCCGCAAAAAATCTTCTTTGAAGGAATCGAGCTGAGATTGCCGTAAGATGTGGGTTTCGGCCAGGCGTAAATCATTTGCTGTTATTCTTGCTAATACATGGAGATTATTGAGAACATTAGGAGAGGATGTGCAAGAGGGAATAAATGTACATAAACTTCCTTCAAGACGAGTTAAATTGGCGTTAGCACCTCGTCTTTGCAGACTACGCATACGCAATAAAGAAATGAATTGATGCGCTTTTGCTGTTGCTCGCACCATTCTCAACCATGAGCTGAAACGCAGCGGATCCGCGGAGACTGGTGCGGGCAGGTCAGTATCAGTAATGAGATGAACATGATGTTTGAATTCTTCGCGGCCTAGTCCACTGACATCGATCACGGGTTCAGTGGGCCAGTCCGAGGAGAGTAAGAAGGTAGGACCTGAGATCCAGCGAGATTCTGGAGTTAACTCAAAACGTTTGACCCGAGTCGCATCATCTGCCACATTTAAATCACTCGGGATCCAACGCCACTCATCGACATCCGTGAGCTCCAGAATCTCACCTACTCTATGAGACACGAATGGCTTAAGAGTACGAGCATCGCTGCGAAGCCAACCTAAGGTCGTCATTGAGTCACACCAGAAAACACGTCTCGTCGGTTTGAGTCGGTGGGCTTCGCAAATAGACGTAGCAAGACGTGCTGCTATCAGAGCCCCTTGGAGCTCCAAGCGGGGAATTGAGATAGGCTTAAGGGGTGACACGCGAGCTTTGCTGGAGATAAGGGAGAGTCTAACGTCACCGTTAGCGTACAGAAACCGCCAATAAGCGACAGCGGCAAAGGCTGACTCACTGGCGTCCGAAAACACATGTAGTTCGCAGCCTGCTAACATGAGGTCATTCAAGTTATAGCGACGTGGAATTCGTAAACAAGAAACCGAGGATAAATCCTGAAACCACGACTTCCACGCGGCGCTGTCACCTTGAGAGAGCTCCTCATCCCATTCCAAACCCTTACGCCAAGCATTTTGAAACATGATGCGGCCTCGAACAACGACTGGCGCAATGATTCCAAGAGGATCATAGACTCGCATCACGTGAGCTAATACCTCTCGCTTGGTAAACTTCTGTGGCAACACACCCTTATGGACTCCCGTGTTAAAACCAATCACGTCACAGGCGGGTTGCCAGATAAGGCCAAGCGTGCGGACATGCGTAGCCAGGTGACCTAAATCTATATCCTTCACATCGGGCGCCTCTAGCAAGGATTTTTTGGGTAGCAACGAGAGCGCCATGAGATTGTTTGACGTCCAGCCTCGCATCTCAAAGCCGGCATGAGAATGTACGTTATAAATATCCGCAGCCAATTTGGCCGCTTCATGAACATTGTCTAAACTAGTGATGCAGTCATCCATGTAATGATCCTGTATAATTACTCGAGCTGCATCAGGGTATGTATCCTGCCATTCTAATGCATTTTTGTTTTTAATGTGGATAGCAGTAAAGGGGCTGGACGCAGCGCCGAAAATCATGGATGACATGCGGTATGTGCGTATAGGCTCATTCGGATTGTCGCGCCACAGAAATCTTTGGGCATCCCTATCTTTATCAATTACTTTAATTTGAGGGAACATTTCACGAATATCAGCTATCAGAGCGACTTTACCCTCACGGAAACGCATCAGAATACCTAGCAGGGGTTGCAAAAGGTCTGGACCTGTTAATAACATCGAGTTTAATGACACACCATGGGACTTAGCGGCTGCGTCGTGTACCGTTCTCAACTTGTTAGGCTTATTTACGTTAACTACGCCAAAGTGAGGGAGATACCACAACGGAGATCCCAAGATAGGAGCAGCTGAACACGGTTCAGCGTATCCCTTTGATAGCATATCATGGATGTTCTGGCGGTAGCGTTCAGCATAGTCAGAGTCTTTCACCATTTTTTTTTCTAAACTAAGGAACCTAGACAAAGCTAATTTGTAACTGTCAGGAATATCCAGTTTATCAGCCTTCCACAACAAGCCTACTTCAAAACGACCGCTGGGCAGACGGCGCGCGGTGCGCTCGAGAACTTGCACGGCGCGTTCGTCATCGGCATTACGAGCTACCTGTTTAGAGATGCCGATTGAATCAATCTTAAATTGCTCCCTAACAAGACCTTCCAGAATCGACCGATCATTCGCCATATCAGGGGGTCTACTCCGAAGTGGTAAATTTATCGTATCGGCCTCGTATCGGCCGAATGTTCGGTCATTTCCTACTACGAAGTTCATTCTATTTGGTTCGGTCGGTACCGATCCGACTGAACTTCATTTTGACACTAGTTGTATCGTTACCCTACTCTGAACGAGAAAAGACTGACCGATAATTTGAGTTTGACAAGAGTTACGTCGTGAAATTAATGTCAAAATACACGATAGCAAAATAGCTATCTTTTGAGTATCGTAAGTTTGAATTATTACAATTTTATTGAGTTTTATATGTGTTCAAAGTGTTAAAGTGAATGTGCTATACTTGAAATTGTAGCGAAATGGCAATACGTATGCGTTTACTGGAAGAGGCTCCCAAAGAAGAGCATTTGGAGCGTAGAAGGAATCGCAGAAGACTTCGTGACTCCTTCATTAACAATTTAGTGCCCGACCTTGAGTTTGTAGCTAATTACAGACTCAGTCAGCCAGGATATAGTGCCCCTGTCACCCCGAAAGTATAATAGCCATGCAATTGAGCCTGCTACAAAAGCATTTTTGATACATAAAACGTAGATGTAAGATCTAAGTTTTCCACAGCAATCCACTCACTATCTAAAGAGACTTTGTTTAATTTGAAGTCTATCTGTTTGTGATTAGTTTATCTAGCTTAGTTTTATTATTAGTTTTCATATTTTAATCCAATAACACTGAATTAAAGTAAGTATGTAAGGCATTTTTTGGAATATGTAAGGATTGTCATATAATTACGTAACTTGAAAATGTGATTTCTTGTTTATGTATGTATTTAAATAAATTTAGTCTCAAATGATAGAGTTACGCATAAAACTAATATTCCAATTAGATTTATGTATATCGGACCACACATTCGGAAGATATTAAAAGATTTGTGTAAGGAAAATGTACCAACCTACATTTTTTTAAGGTTTATGTTCTAGATTTTTTTATTGTAAACATATAGGGTAAACTAAGGTATAACTGGCCACTATCAATAACTAGCCACTTGGTGCTTTAACTATTTGAAATAAGAGTAATGATTTATTTGCGCCATCTATGAAAGAATTAAACAACTCCCTTGTCATTCAGCTTTCATAGTAGTTCAATATTTTCTCACTGTAGATACTAGCGCCAAAGCAAACGGCCATTTACTGACAGTCGGTGTACGTGTTTTGACATGAAACTACTTCACTACGTAAATGTTAGTGGCTAAGTTTTTACAAAATTGAAATTATTGGTGATAATACATAGTGTTAGTGAAAGAATCACATTGTTCTACGCGTTTACATCATGAGTTATATTAATCTTTAGCTTAATTGTAATAAAATCTTATAAATTCCGTTATTGAAGGGGTGGCTAGTTTCTGAAGTAATTTTTTGCATATTTTTAGTTATTGGCCACCTATGCCAGTTACTAAAAGTTTACCTATTGTTCAAATTTCTTTAAAAATAAGTCGTATTTATGATGTTTATAAGGTCTAGTATTGTGTATTTCCGTTTCAAAAGAATTTTTCGACTCTAATCAGAAACTGGCATAGGTGGCCAGTTTGTGGCCAGTTACTAATCTATTTTCTTAATTATTTACAGTTCGTTAAAAAGTGTTGAAAATGTCAAAAAAACGTCAATATCCCAAAGAATCTATAGATAAGGCCCTTAAATTTATTGAAAATAAGGAGGGTTCTATTCGACAGGCGGCAAAACAATTTGGTGTGCCTAGAAGTAGCCTTCAATTTAAAATTCAAAATCCTGACACTAAGTTTAAGTCTGGACCAGATCCAGTGCTAACTGAAGCTGAAGAAAACAGTTTATGTTCCTTCATCATACAACTGTCAAAGCGTGGCTTCCCAAGAAAAAAGGAGGATATCCAATTATGTGTCCAGAATTTTTTGCAACAAAATCCGAGACCCAACCCTTTTCGAGACAACTTACCAGGAGATGTGTGGTTTAAGGCCTTCCTGAAAAGACACCCTAATATTTCTATTCGAACATCAGAAGGAGTTACCAATGCTAGTGCATGTGTTTCAGAACAGGATATTAGGAAATGGTTTCAGGAAATACAGCAGTACATTATCGACGAACAACTAAATGTCGTCATTCAAGATCCCACAAGAGTGTTCAATGCCGATGAAACTGGATTCAACATTTGCCCGAAAACAGGCAAAGTTTTGGCTGAGAAAGGGTGCAAAAATGTGTACCAGATAGAAAAAGGATCCTCCAAAGAAAACATTACAGTTTTATTTACATTTTCTGCTGCTGGACACGTCTTTAGACCAATGATTATCTATCCTTATAAACGGATACCTGACCGAGTTTCATTGAGTGTGCCTTCTGGTTGGGGAATAGGGCGAAGCGACACAGGTTGGATGACTGCAGCGGTTTTTTATGATTATATCTCTAACTGTCTGTACCAACAGATTATAGAAAGTAATATTCCGCTTCCTGTAGTTCTTTTCGTCGACGGACACAAAACTCATATAACCATCGAAGTATCAGAACTATGCCGTCGTCTTCAAATACATCTAATAGCGCTTTATCCAAACGCAACTCGCATACTACAACCAGCAGATGTTGCAGCTTTTCGCCCAATAAAGGTTGCTTGGAAAAAGGTACTGCGCGATTGGTATGCTGCAAATAATTACCAGAAGAGTCTTACCAAAGAAACCTTTGCTCCACTATTAAAAACCGTCGTGGACTCGTGCTCTAAGAAAGAAACATTAATAAATGGATTTAGAGTATCAGGTTTGTGGCCATTTGAACCAAATAATGTCGATTTTAGCAAGTGTATTGCAAGAGTAAACCAACCCGACGATACATTCACGTCAGAAACAAACGTTCAGCATAATATGAGTGTGCTGACCTATTCAGAGTTTTGTAACATTGTGGGTGAATCAATTCTTGAAAAATGTCAAACAGTCTCGTCCATTTTAGAGTCAGATGATAATTTTATTGCAATTTACAATTTATGGCAAAGATTCGCGGCAGCACCGGAAAACAATAATAATTATAGCAGTAATAATGACGTGGACTGTGAACCTTCTGACCTACCGACCAGAATACAAGATAATTATGTAACTGATATTATAGAAGAAACTGAAAACCCTAGGACTATTCTTGATGAATGTACAGGTGAGTTAATAAATATTAACGAAAAAAGAGAAGATGAAAAGAAAGTGCACAGTGACAGTGAGCCGACACTTTATAATATTTCAATAGAACGTAGTCCCACTCCTCAGCCTAGCACTTCAAAACAAATCACAAATTCGAAGGTTTCCATAATTTCTAATGTGTCTCTGACTGAATATTTGCAACAAAACTTGCCAGTATCACCTAAGCGCCAAGGAAAGCGCAAAATAGAAAGACTGCCATTTGCTTTAACTTCAGACGAATACGTGGAAAAAATAAAAGCAAAACAGTTAAAAAAGGAAGAAGAAGAAGCTGCAAAAGAGGAAAGAAAGAGAATACGAGAAGAAAAGAAGAGGGAAAAAGAGAACAGTGTACCTAAGAAGAAAATTAATAAAAAAAGTGATGGAAAAAGCAAAATCAAGATAAGTAAAGAAGATAGAAGTAAAAAAAAGACTGAAAATACATGTGAGGTTAATGAAAAATTCGTTTTTTGTGATTTTTGTTTGAATCTCATTACACGTAGGGTTATTGAATGCAATCAATGCAAAAAACGGTTACATTTAAATTGTATTCCGTCAAATCACCGACACCATGTACCAGTGGAAGATGAGGATCAGTTTTTGTGCCACATTTGTTACCGAGAGAGTAACACTGACTCATCTGACGATTGTGATGACGTGTTAGCTCTGCTTGTGAAGAAGCACGGAAGCAAGGCTACAGTACCTACTAACTTCAGTCTATACAATTATTATAATCTTAAGATGTGTCAATTTGTGGTTTCTGTGAATTAAGAAAGTTCCTATGTCGTATTATTTTTAGTCTCATATTAATATTGTAAAATTTTGATTTATTGTCTAACACCTACCTATAATAATTAATGTTGTGTTGTGTAAAGTTTATTTATTTTTTGTTTCTATAGAGATAGTAGGATTAAACTGGTACTTTTTAATGTGGCCAATTAATAGTTTAATGACGGCCAGTTTCTAAAATTAGTGGCTAGTAACTACCAAAAAGTGAGAGTTTTTTTATTTTATTAAAATTTTATACAAAATATTGTTTTATTTTAATTTTTAAACCTTAAATTGCATAAAAGAATATACATATTATTGTGTGTTATTGCAATAAATCTAATACAATAACCTATTTTTACTTAATTCAAGTGTGAGTTGGTGAAAGTGTTTAAGTGGCCAGTTACTGGTGGTTTTACCCTATATTAAATATTGTTATTTAATATGAATAAAGACTAAAAATACTAGACTAGCATATTATTAGCAACGTAATAACAATTAATCATTCTTGTTGCCTTGAATTTTTACGCTCGGGGCAGCTCATCAATGCTCTGTGGGGCGATAATATTTCATTTTGACTTGTGGAAGACAGCCCAAAAGGCAGGTTTAATGCTGTGCACAAGCGAGCCCGCTCCACCATTGAATGATGCACATTTGGGATAGTCAAGAATAATCTTACCCTGATGTGTTTTGTATAATACACATATTATACAAAACACATCAGGGTAAGATTATCAGGGTCCATCATTCAATGTGTCTTGGGTTAACACCGGAGCACACATAAGGCCCGGTGTGAGTGCTCCGGTGTTAACCCAAGATGATTTAGAATCGGATAACTCCCGGCAAGGCGGCAAGTGACATATCAGCCTGCTACATTTGTCACAGATGCTTTGAGGAGGGTACAAAGAGAAAGGGAAAGACTGATGCAATCATTAGAAAATAATTAACAAAATATATTTTTTACAATACTAGAACCAATCTTCAGGAAGTAGGTATAGTAATAAGTAAAACTTAAATAATATAGCATTCAGCGTGGTGCAAATTTCTTCCCACAGTCGATGATTCAGCGTACGACCGTCGATGCCCCTCAAGATGGCTTGAGCTAAATCTCGATGAGGAGAGCATCAATTTGTGGCGCTGTTGATCTGGACATGGTGACTTGTTCTTGCAGAATGTTTGTTCATTACATTCATTTCCAAACTTCCAGAATACGAACATGAGAAAACGATAAACTCAAGGGGCACTTTAACACGCGTAAAGTGAATAATTTATGTAGTTTCTATTATATTTAGCTTGTTTTTTGTATACATCTCATAACTTGACTTTAACACTTTACACTTCAGCCAGCACTTGACGATAAACAACCGAAATACGGTTATCGCTATAGCGATAACGTCAGACAAGATTTGGTTTGAGTTTAAAAGTATTTAGTCTAAATTTTGCAATTATAAAATTTTATTCTTTCTCCTTATTTGTTTACTTGTCATCCTTTGACTTTTATCCTTTTTCTTTTTATTCTATTTATTTTGACAATCGACAAAGCAGTTTGTATGCCAGCTACAAATATATTGTTTTTTCGAGAAATAATACAATGTTCTTAGGTATAAATATTGAATTAAAAGTAAAGTTCTATTTTCTTACTATAAAAAATAATTTTACCATGTATTTCAATAGTTCAATTATATCAAAATGAGTATTAATTACCAATAAAAACATATCGATAGAACTTTCACCTCTAGCACTACATTTCGTTCGGTCCGTCACTCTTTTCGAACATTGACTATGGTCCCGATCAAACTGAGCCTATCCGAACCTTTTTCGTAGTAGGACAACAATATTCGGTTCGGCCGTGTATCGGTCGGTTCCGATCATTCGATTGTGTCACTTCGGAGTAGACACCCAGGTTCGCCAACAGTGGCGTGGTTGACAACGTCGACTAATTTAGTTTTGCTGCAACCGAAACCATACAAAACCCAGCCTAAAGCAGTTAAAATAGCTACGGGTTGTGTCTTAGTTCCTTTGCGCGTAGCCTTAGCAAGAGATAAGTGCCAGTTGTCGATGCCTATAATCAACATGGGCTTAACGTCTTCATAGCAAAACTCATTAGCAATGTCAGCCAGGTATGGATACTTACGCACGCTCTCAAGATGCGCAGACTGTCGCGCAGCGCTCAAACCGCTCATCGACCTGGCTCGCTTAACGCAGTGAATTTCGTTTGAATGACGGCCTTTTATATTGAAATCGACGTACCGAATATTGACGTCCATTCCTAGACCACCTACACAGTCTAAACGAATACGTTTCTCTTGGCCCTTGCAACCAATTTGAGCCGCCAACTTAGAATCTATAAATGTGCCTGTGGAACCGTCGTCCAGCAAAGCGTACGTATCAACACTATTAGAAGGTCCGGACACGGTCACGCCAACTATTTTCAACAACGGCCGAACAGAAAGTTCCGCGGCTGACAAGGAGGATGCATGAGCCAAGACTTCGTGATCCGAGTCATCAGACGATGGCTCGCCGGTCTCGTCGCAGGCCGCGAGCGCGCCGCACGTCGGGGGCGCGCTGGATGTCGATGGCTCGGGTTCAGCGTCGTCTTCCACTTCGACGTGCGCGGTGACTGCACGTTCTTTCGACCCGTGCAGCAAAGCATGGTGACGCATGTCACAACCTTCTTCCGTACACACTCTTTTAATACAAGAAGTTTTGTTTTTGTGCCAACCTTTCTTTAAACATCTATGACATATTTTATTTTTCTTAATAAATTGCCAACGATCATTTATTGTCATTTTGACAAACCTATCACAAGACTTCAAATCATGTTTTTGTTGACATAACGGACAAATAATATTTGTAGTTGATAATGTTTTTGTTGAAATGCTACGATTACGATGATCATTTTCAGCTACGACGTTCACCCTATCCCTGAAGCCTCTGTTATCAGTTGTAGGACGAGCTACAGAAGGCAACGAGCAGTCAATTGTGCCGCCAAACCTACACTGCAAGTTAGCTTCACGGGAGAGGAAATCGGCAAACATTTCAATTTTAGACAAGCTGCTATCGCACAAATTAGCGTAATCCAACCACCGTGGTCGCAATAGCGGTGGCAGCTTGCTCCACAGTGCCTGAAACAGCTCGGGGGAGCGTAAGTGGTCCGGCTGATTTAACAGGCGGATTACTTCTACACAGTTTCGTACCCGGCTTGCAAAAATTACGAGGTCTTTAGTATCGTAGCTTACCTTAGGCAGCGCACGTATTACAGACACTTCATGCATCACGACGAGCTCGGGGCGGCCGTAGCGCGCGTCGAGCGCAGCTAGCACCACACCGGGGGCGCGCGCCGCGGCCAGCAGGCCCGCCACTGGGTCGCGCGCCGCGCCGCGAAGGGTGCACGAAAGCCTCGCTAAATTATCGGTTGCCGAAAAACTTTGAGCTGTATTTTCATACGCACGTTTTAAAGCTAGCCAATCTAAATAGGACTTGCCGTCGAACGTAGGCAAGTCTGTCTTCGTAGCAGTTTGCTTGTTAACTTTGTTAATTAATATTCCGAGCGAGTCGATTAAGCGCGTCACTCCTCCATCTTCATTACGATCTTGGTTGAGAGCGTGTGAAGTCGCCACAGCGTCTTGGCCGTGCGACGCTCTCATGCCCGTTGTCCCACACTGGGCTGTATCGTCGTACCTGAAATGTGGGTTGGCACTTAAGAAATCTCGCTCATCGGGATTAGGCACTACATTTTTTACCCAATCTTGAACACTAGCTCGGCTACGCATGCCGTGGCTGCCGCGCTGGCTGGCGTCCGCCTCTATGGCGGCGAGCTCAGCTTGTAATTGAAGCTCAGCGACCTGTCGCTCTCGCTCTAGAGCTTGGTGCTCCAAATCAGCTAGCTTGCGCGCGTGTTGTGCTTGTGCCGCCAGTTGACGGGCCACGATGGTGGCGGAAGAGCGCGAGGTGGCGGCGCTGGCCGGGCGGGAAGGCGCCGGAGCCGCGGCGTGAGGGGGCAGGTCCGCGCTCTGCTGCGCGGGCGGGGCAGTCTCCCTCGCCGCAACTTGGGTGCCGTCTCCTGCACACAGCGCGTTCACTTTTGCACGTTTAGAACGTGTTTCCACCATTGTTCCGTAGATAGAACCAAATATTAACTCCGCGAAGGACCAAATATAAACTACTGAAATTAAACGCGCCGGTTCGGTGGAAAACAAAAGTATATAATAAGTCACTCAAAAGAAAAACCCAAAAGTAGCAAAAGCATAAACAAAAGGTATAAAAAGGTAAAACTATTAAAAAGAAGAAAAGACTTGCACAATAGTAAAGAAAAACTAAACAAGTGGTGTCTTGACAGTGGTTGCACGTCACATATTATGACATATGAATTAGAAAGATTCCGAAATCTTGAGAAGGATGAGAGGGAATCCTTACAGTTAGCATCAGAGAACTGTACAGCACAAATTGAAGGCCATGGTTTGGCAAAACTTTACATCAAGGAAAGACCTGATCTGCTAGTGACCGAAGCGTTATATGTACCATCACTAACTACAAACCTAATGTCAGTAGGTAAAATTACAGACAAAGGTGCAACAGTATTATTTAAACAGAAAAATGCAACTGTAAAGTATAATGGTCAAATACTGTTAAGAGCAGAAAAAAAAGAAAACAGTTTATATTATGTTACAGAAAACTTACAAGAAAAAGCTACAATCTGCGAAGCAAATAAAATGCAGCAATGGCATAGAAAACTAGGTCATCTCAATGAGGGGCAAACGCGAATAGATCTAGATAAAAAGAAAATGGAAGGTTTGGAATTTAATAAAATGATACAGCTGTTTCACTTTTTCCAGAAAAAGAAAATAGAGATTGGAATGGACATGAAATTAACGAATCAGACAAAGAAATAGACGTTAATGATATATTTGTTGATGCAACTACAGGAACAGATGAAATAGACAATGAAGACAGGCGAGAAATGTGTATAAATAATGAAATTGAAGCAACAACTTCAAGTAATGAAAAGCGACAGAGAAAACCACCAGTTTGCCAGAAGGATTATGAGATGGATGCTGAACAATTATTCCTCTATGATATAGATGAGAATAGTGATGACGGGGAAGACGCAATAATAAATGAAATTGAATCACACCTAAAAAATAATACTTGGAAAGTTGTACACAAGAATGAAAGTAAAAATTTGATAGATAATAAACTGATTCTCAAATATAAATACAATGCACTTGGAGAAATAGACAGACGAAAGGCACGACTAGTAGCTCGTGGGTTCAACCAGAGAGAAGGAATTTACTACAATGAAACATTTGCACCAGTAGCAAAAATGAGTACAATAAGACTATTGATTGCATATGCGATAGAAAATAATATGAAACTACGTCAGCTGGATGTCTGTACAGCATTTTTAAACGGTGATTTAGATGAACAAATTTATATGAAGAAGCCAAAAAATCTTGATAAATATTTAGGATTGATTATATCACACGGAAAAGACAAAGAGTTGGTGAGAAAAGCAAGAGAAATGCTTATAGATATAAATAAATATAAAAATAATGGAATATGTCAACTAAATAAAGCTATATACGGATTAAAACAGGCAGGAAAGCAATAGTATTTAAAATTACATAGAAAATTATTGGAAATTGGTTTTAGAAATGCTACAGCGGATCCTTGTTTGCACATATTTGAAAAAGGAGGTGAAAAACTGTTTGTTAACATTTATGTCGACGATTTGATTCTGGCATACAAATCAGAAAATTTATTCAAGGAAGTGAAATCAAAGTTGGAAAAAGCATTTGAATTGAGAGATGTAATGGGTCCTCTTCATCACTGCTTGGGCATACGATTCACCCATGTAGGGGGAGAGATTACGATGTCCCAAGAAACTTATATTGATAATTTGATAGAAAAATTTAACATGGGAGAATGTAAACCCGTGTCTACGCCAATGGAGCCAGCTCTTAAGTTAGAGAAAAATGAGAATGAAGATGAGAAGGACAAATTTCCATATCAAAAACTGATTGGTTCATTAATGTACCTAGCTGTCGCAACAAGACCAGACATAATGTTTGCAGTAAGTTTTTAAGTCAGTATAACAACTGTTATGGCCAAAGTCATTGGCAAGCAGCAAAAAGAGAATAGAATAGAATATAGAATAGAATATTTATTTGCGTAAAACATGGTATACAAGGGTGTTATCTAAAAGGATCGAAGAACATATGTATAAGATACAAGAAAACAGGAACGTCAGCGATTCTTATGGGTATGGCCGACGCAGACTGGGCGGCATGCACTATTGATCGCCGATCCTATACCGGTTATATTTTTAAGTATGGAAATGGTCTAATTAGTTACGAAACAAAGAAACAGAGAGTGGTTGCATTGTCAACAGCTGAAGCTGAATACATGGCAATGACAGAAGCGACGAAGGAAGCTTTGCATTTGAAACACCTGCTAGAAGATATCGGCCGACTATTTGTGCCCGACAAATACATCGGACACCGTCAGAGCCGCCGGCACAATCTGTTTGCGCAACTGCCATGTAAAACTGTAGCCAGAACCCAATCCCCAGTCTGTCGTACTCTAAAGGTGCTAAATGCCCTTCTGACTGCCAACCCTGAATGTGATATATTTGCGGATGAATGGAGTAAAATTATGCGTATATGTTTGGTGTTCTGTGAGAGAAAGTATGCAAGATAGTCCAATGTGCCATGTTAGTTTTAAATTAAACTATCTCTATGTTAATTAATGTAATTGGTGTTGTACCGTTTTAATTAACTATAAATAAATAAAATAAATAAATAAATAAATCGGAGTGCCACAACAAACAGTCCTGATTTACAATGACAATATGGCTGCACAAAAATTAGCGAACAATATGATTACCGGAAAAAGGTCAAAACATATATGTGCATTTGGATTGAGTGATCTTTTTTTATTTCGTGATAAAATCTGATTGTACATTTAGTCAAAAATAGTCAAAACTCATAGCCCAAAGTAAAAAATTTGTCACTCTCAAGGATCTTCAGTTATTGCCCAAAATGTGGATCACTCAAATCAGACATTTTGCAAAAACGGCTATGAGCTAAATCTCAACAAAAACTTACTCTACTGACTAAGTTTATACCTCAAAAATTTGTTAACAAATTGTCACAATATTTTTTAAAACCATCAAGCCATTTGAAGCTACTTCCAGGTATTTAAGACAGTATCATTGGATCACTCAGTACAGACACCATTTTGTCTGAGAGATCGTTGTAATAAGGTTTAGGTTGACTTTTTCTGTACATCTTTTTTTAATCCTAAAATATATGTTCCCAATATATTTGTACAATAAATATCATAACACAAATACCTTTTGTTAAAAAGTTACGAGTAATTAAATGTTTTCAAATTTGCTGAACTGAGTGATCCTTATGAATACTTATAGGTAACTACCTGTTTCGTATTGATTTACACAACTTACGATTAATTTTTGTACAACTTTATGACTAAAGTTTTACATAAAAATTATTTACATAGACGGCTTAGTTTACGAGATATTAGATTTTTAATTTTTTAAAGAATATACGTCTTGTAGGGTACATATGATTTTAACTTTTAATGTATATATTTAAATGTTTCATATTTTATTGTTATTTGCTGCGTCGCACGAATAAATTACAATTTCGAGCGGCTATTGTTGTTTACATCTTTGGCAAATTTTGAGACGTCGGACCCTAAATAAATACGTTCGGTACTTACATTGTTCTTGCATAAAACAGGAAAACCAATTATACTGTCACTATCACGTAAGCTCACTTATGTGCAGAAGCATGATAGTTTTCTAAAACTGTTGTCAAAGCTTCAAGTTTTTTTCCTCCTTCGATGTATGGAAGTAATAATTCACGCTTAGAATACTTGAAAGTTGTATCATTTTGAAATTCAGCGAAGATGCGAGTCAAACGTCTGTTTAGTTTTATTACCGACTTCACAAAAAGGAGGAGGTATTATTATGTTCGGCTGTTTGTATGTTTTTTTTTTGTATGTTTCTTTATCGAATACTCCGCCAATTGTCGACGGATTTTCAAAATTCTTTTTGAAGTGAAACTTCTTTACGCACGCTTGACTTGGGGAGTAAGCTGGCGAACGCGTGACGTAAGCGTTACGAAAAGTGTGATCGGTCAAGGCGAACGGAAGTTAAGTGGGGGATATAAGCAAGAGACATCAGTGCGCGCGCACATTTTCTTTCTCTCTTCCTCTCATAGCCAAATACGTTCCGTATATCTAAGCACACTGCAGGCTTATTGTCTGTATCACAGTGTAGGAGCAAGAGAGAGCAGTGCGCGCGCACATTTTCTTTCTCTCTTTCTCTTATAGCTAGTAAATGAAATATACATACAGATGGAGCGAAAGAAGTTTCACTTCAGTCGTGTGGTCATAAGCACACTCGTTTTTTTTTTTTTATTTGAAAGTGTATGCTCCCGAAGTGGTCCCATTGTCACCAAATCGGAATCTGATGAGGGAATCCCATGGAAATCGAGGGAAACCCTCAAATTTTGTAGGCACACTTATAGCGATTTGGATATTTTTCATAGTAACTCGTGCATTTGATCTAAGAAAGCACCATCCGGTGAAGTGAAACTGATGATGAAGACCACAGATGGCCATCGGAACTACTCAATAATAAATATTTCACGGGTTGCAATTCGATTAGGTACTTTAATGGGGTCGCTAAGCACAATGCGTATCGTGAAGTGGAGCTGATGGTGACTTCTCAATCAGATCCAGTTCTCCTGGTTTTTACAAGGAGAACTCCTAAACAATTAACGTCCCTGCATCGAGAAAATCAATGTTTTGTAAAAGGTGATGAGCAGTTGAGATTGGGCTATTGTAACTTAGATATAAGTTACAAACTGGCACACTAAAAAGTGAAAAATAAAAAACTTTTTACACAAGCCAGGGAACAGAAAACCTCTATCTTTTGCGGTTTCTAATGTGAATAGTTATATATAGTATAGATAACTGATTAGTTTTCGGTAGGTATATTTTATTTAAATAGTAATTATTTATTGATAATAGGGCGTACTATCTACAGTTTGCACTCATTTTACGGTACGACTTCAATCAACAAAAACAACCGACTTCCAAAAAAACACTACAAAGTGAAAAATAACTTTAATTTCGGAAGTCGGTGTCGTTGGTTAGTTCCGCATTTTCTTTTATTGACACCGACTTCCGAAATTAAAGTTATTTTTCACTTTGTAGTGTTTTTTTGGAAGTCGGTTGTTTTTGTTGATTAAAGTCGTACCGTAAAATGAGTGCAAACTGTAGATAGTACAGTCAACAGCAAAAGTAGATGATGAAAATCAGAAATTCAATACTAATGAACGGAGTTCGCGTCAGAACTGTGTGGCGTCGAAGTGTCGTTATGTGATTGTAAATTATACCAAACATTTACTACTTCGACGCCACACAGTCCTGACGCGAACTCCGTTCATTAATTAGTATTGAATTTCTGATTTTCATCATCTACTTTTGCTGTTGACTGTACGCCCTATTATAAATAAATAATTACTATTTAAGTAAATAAATTATACCTACCGCAAACTAATCAGTTAACTATTCACATTAGAAACCGCAAAAAATAGAGGTTTTCTGTTCCCTGGCTTGTGTCATACTTTTCACGATAACTTCAGAAACGTAGCACGTGTTCGCAGCTAATTTTTTTAAATGTTATTTATGAATAACTACGCTACAAAACAAAATTAAATGTAAAGCATCGGGAGACATCGGTAACTGTCAAAAGTCTCGATGAAGTTAAAAAACTGTATTTTTTCCCCTCACTGTTAAGTTTTTTTTTTATCGAAATGTTTTTATAGAAATCATAAAACCAACAACATTATAATTGCTTTAAAATCCACATACAAGGGCTTTTTAGAAATGTATAACACTTTACCTATATCGATTACCGTAAATATTTTAAAGAAATCAGTTTTAAAATATTGAATCGAACAGACCAAGTAGGGGAGACTGAGGACACTTGATCCTTACGGGAGACTAGGTACAGTGGACTTCCAGAGCTTCTGTGAACACTACATAATATTAGAGTAGCAACATTTGTAGTCTACGGTAAGTTCTAACTTTATAAAGTTGTTAATCCATTCAAATTTGACAGTTGAACAGATGGCGGATGATTATGTGTTTCGTGTTGAAGGAAAATATTTTTCGTAAGTATTTATTTTGATTAAATAATTGGTTATTAAACTTATTTGGGTAAGTATCACTTTTAAACTAGTCACTATATATGTGTTTATACGCCTGTGTCATAGAAAAGTGTTAATAGTAGTAGGTTTTTTTACAATAGCTTTTTATAACCTCGTCATAGCTAGGGTACACATGGTACACTTTTTTATGGGAGATATGATCCCGCCGGATCAAGTGTCCCCTAATGTTTATTTTTTAATAATTTCAGGATTCAATATGCCTAGAGTATATAAAACAAAAGAAGGTGCAAAAAAAAAGAATACCGATCGACAAGGAAATCTTGGAGTTGGCTGTTACGTCAGAGGATGAATTACCGCCATCGCCAGAATCATTTTTAAGTGCGTTTGATGAATGTGGATATAACATTAAAATCGCTAAAATAATTAATGATAAAATGTTCAAGTGGCCTGTTAACGAGGATATTTGTTCAATTGCTAAATGTCAAGTAGTGAAAAAACTACCAGTTCCAAAAGTGAAATCATCATATAAGAGTCATTAGTTTTGAGTTTCCAAAATTATTAAGAAAATTTAATATTAAGAAATAAAAAGTGAAAAGAGAAAATATAACATTAAGAAAAAAAAAAACTTTAATATTATTTTCACCAAAGGTATTTTGTTTTGTTGTGCTAAACGCAAAATTTATTTTATGATTTCTCATTAATTTAGTTCAACCAGAAGATTCTGTGATAATAAGAACATTAAGTGATGTTTGCTGAAAACTTAGGTATATGTGATTTACTAAAACAGTGGATACGTTGTTGTTATTTCTAGTTTTCCTACTATGCTAATAAATCGATGTTAAAAAAAATAACATAGGTTTTTTCATTTTCTTCTATATTGGTATCATATCACCCTAAATGTGGGAGACTTGTTTCCCCCAGGATCAAGTGTTCCAGAGGGGGGGGATCAAGTCAGACATATATATGGGACACATGATATCATTCCCTATAAGAAGTTTTCATGGGCTGGTTACTAAATTTATATAACGATATCATTAGCAATTATACTTAGCATAGCCAATGAAATTCCACGTATTTCAGTACCAAGATATTTCAAATCAAATCAATATTTACGAAATAATGGCAAAAAAACAAAAGGGGGGATCAAGTATCCTCAGTCTCCCCTAGACATTTTGACAGTTGTCGTATTAAAAAACAATCCAAACTTAATTCAAGCAAAATTACTACAATTTATTAAAGTTCCACTCATAAACTATTTAAAAAAAATAAAGTGCGTCAGTAACGACCTAAGTAAAAACGATTTTTGATATGCTCTAAAAATTATGAGGAAAGTAGCAGGTCCTAGAACCTAAATTTCGAATACTTACATGTTACATGCTTAAATGAGTTTGGATGAATGAAAAATGTTTGTGATTGATGTGGATCAAGGCTGGCCCACTCACTCTTACCTACAGATAAAAGGGCTGATTCCCAGCAGTGGGAACATGATAATTTAGTGAATTTCAAGACACACACTTCAAGATTGACCATTACATAAAAGTTTTTAAGTTTACTTGATAGGTAAGTCGTTTGAAAAATCTTCCATATTAGCACAGAATACCTAATAGACTTAGTACTTCGTACAGAACGGCCACTCGCTTCCCCGCGCTCACATCAGCCGGTCGATTCTGTAAAAATCTCACCGTGAAAACTTAGGGGAAGTGAGTTTGTTTTTTCTGGGAATTGACACTATTGACAGCTCACTCCACGCTCACTTCACCTAAGTTTTCACGGTGAGATTTTCACAGAATAGCACCGCAGTACCGCACACACATCGAGGCATTCGTCGCCGACTCTAGCTAGTTTATACAAAGTACTCTTTGCTAGCTAGGGCGCTCACATAGAACCGCAACGCAACAGACACGAACACACAATTTTGCGAATTTAATCACGATGGTTGGATATTGTGATGCTTTTCTGAATTTGTATTTACATATTTTTTTATAAGATTTCGCATTTTTAATACCATGCGATTAAATAACCGATTATTTATATTCAAGTAAGTCATTTAAACGAAAATATTTTAGTGTAAGCAATATTTAGCTAAGTACCTTATTTTGGCATTGATTGAAATAAACCTCTTTTAAACCGACTTCAAAAGGAGGATGTTCTCAATTCGGTTGTTTGTTTTTATGTTTGTTACCTCAGCACGCCGTCATTTATAAACCGATCAAGAAAATTATTTTTTTATTTCAAAGGATATACTTCCAGATTGGTCCCATTGTTGTCAAAATCTAGTTCCGATGATGGGATCCTGGAGAAATCGATGGAACTCTTCAAATATTATAGGCACACCTATAATATATATCTATATAGCAATTCGGGTATTATTTATAGTAACTCGTGCATTTGCCCTTGGAAAGCAACATTTGGTGAAGTGGAACTGATGATGAAGACCACAGATGGCCACCGGGACTACTCAATAATAAGTGTTTCACAGGTTGCGATTCGATTACTTTAATATGGTTGCTAAGCAATTTATGCTCGTCACAATGCAAATGGTGAAATGGTGCTGATAGTGGAGTATCAGGAGAACTCCTCAACAATTAACGTCCCTGCATCGGGAAAAGCAATATTTTGTAAAAGGCGATGAGCAAGTTGACATTAGACTATTGTAACTTAGATAAATTTTAAACAGACCCACTGAAAAGCGAGAAATAAAAACTTTTTAACAAAAAAAAAAAAAGACTTCCAAAAAAAAACACTACAAACTGAAAAATAACTTTAATTTCGGAAGTCGGTGGCAATAAACTAAAATACAGAACCAAAGACACCGACTTCCGAAATTAAAGTTATTTTTAAAAAACAAGAAAACAATTGAACGCCGCTCGTACAAGGTCACGTATTCTTTTTAATCGTCGTCGTCGTTTCCGCCATCTTTTTTACGCTACGCACGACAGCCAATAAGCCAACCCTACTAGAGTTCACGACTTCACGCACACATTTGCACGTGTACAAACGTCATTTGTTTGTGTAGTAGTATTAAGCAATTATTTTGCGAGCGTTGGTTATAGTGAGTGTCCGGGGTGTGGCATTAGTGCGCGACCGGTTGTAAATAGGACTACAACAGCTGTGCAGCCAGCAACATTCGAGTCTTTATAAATAAGGCTACCCATTGAGTTAATATATCATGTTTAACTCAATGCTTTGTTTACACATTGTTTATCAAAGCATTAGGCTCTTTTCCTGCATGCTTCTGCCTGCCTGTGATTCATGAAATGACCGTGGACCCGTGTCTATGACGTCTTCCTTATGTCATTCTGATTCCTGTCAAATTAGGCAGCATGGTCTCTAACCTTAGCCTGTTCCACAAGAAACAAAAAAAAAATTAGGCTCAACTTACACTGGCGCAGAGTCGAAGCGATGCGACGCATCATGTTTTGCACGGCGACTCGCGAACCCACTCGACTCCAGCCGAGCGTCGAAGCGCGAATGCGCGCATTAACGCGCGTCGACGCGCGTGATAGATTGTCCTTATTATGGATTTTAACAAATATGTAATACCTATTCTACATTATTCAATAATTCTCTTGGTATGTCTGTAAAGGTAGACTAGTTAAACTTAAAATATTAAGGAACTAGCTTTTACCCGCGACTTCGTCCGCGTGGGTTTCGTACTTTCCTCAAATAAATTTAACAACCTCTCCACCTCCCCTTGAAAGGTAGTTATTTCGAAAATTAATGTTTACGATCTTTATACTTTATTTAGAGAAATAAGTACACGGGCCAATTTTTTAGTTAAACTACCTAAGATGTTTCAAATAAACTGTCCTCCCTTTTCAGTGCTATTCTGTAAAAATCTCACCGTGAAAACTAAGGTGAAGTGAGCTGATGTTAGGGCAATCCCTAACGTCATCTCACTTCACCCATAGGGGCAATCCCCTATTAATAGCTCAGCACAGTGAGATTTTTATAGAATCAATCGGTTGTTTATAATAAAAACTTTTTTACAAAAAGAAAACAACCGACTTCCAAAACTTTAATTTCGGAAGTTGGTGTCGTTGGTTCCGCATTTTCGTTTATTGACACCGACTTCCGAAATTTAAGTTATTTTTCACTTTGTAGTGTTTTATTTTACAAGTCAGCTCGGCACAAGGATTTCTAGGTGGCCATCTAACATCCCTGGCTGAGAGTGGCAGGGCGGGCTAATTCTTGTTCGAGACATCAACCGGAACTCCAGCCTATGTTCAGTTGTTAAGTACTAGTGACGTTATTAGGTATGTGGAATAGATCGACCATAGCACGGTAATATTATATACAGTATTGTATCTCGGCCGTAATTTTTAAATAAATGCCTACAGCTGCGCGCGGTACGTAAACATGCGATAGGGCTGCCCGCCTCCAGCATTTTAATTACATTTGCCTACTTTGTGTTTCTATTTGGTTTTGTTATTGTAAATATACTTTTTTGTGATTGTAAGTTTTGTGATTGTAAACATCTAAATAATTATTCTGTGAATGTTTCATGAGTCTAGCTGTTGTTGTTGTTATTAATACCGAGAAAAAAAATGGTTTTTAGTGGCATATGTTGTTATAGCAGCAGCAGAAATAATCTGAGAAAATTTCAACTATCTAGTGACAGACAGACGGTCAAAGGACAATGCAACATACTGGTCTAAAAAAAATAGATATATTGTATAAAATTGAAACCTATATCAATTAATAGATATTATTGTAACTAGTAACTTTTACTGTAGGACCAAGAAAATCTGACCTGGAGATAAAAAGTTATAGCTACCCAAAATATAATCGCTACCGCGGACATGTTCGCTATAATAACTAGCTGCTAAAGGCCTCTTGCAAACGTAACAGGTATATTTGCTGGCGCAGAAAAGAAAAGGACACAAAAATCTAGCTGAACACTGGTTTTATTATGCTAGTAAATAAGTGCATACCCACTATTAAAAAATACCTATTTTTAGCTTTTTTGACTGATGATATCTTTTTATGGGTGAGTCTGGTTTGTATGGTCTCTGGATAAAAAATGAAGCTAGAGACGATACGTGTCGCATGGATCAGGTATAACGAGATTTTCTTTTTTTTTTACATATTTTTGTGCTATAGTAAATGTATACTTTTTTATATTTTACGTGACTATATCTTATTAGTACCCCTGGGAGATATTTTTTTTGTACCGTACTAAAAGTTACTAGTTACAACAAAATCTATTCACTGATATCGGTCACTGTTCTATACAACACATGTTTTTTATTAAACCAGATTACTATGAAAGAGTTGCGTTATCCAATTTTTTCTAGTATTATTCATACACACAGTACAATAAACAACTATTATTAATAATTAAATAACAAGTCTTTACTTTGAATTATAGAAACTAACAAAACAAAACACACATGCCCCGAGGTTTTATCACAAGCGTAAGTACCTACCGTATCATGATTCATAAACCGCCTATAACTACCTATTTCACTCGTGTCAATCACTTTCCTTACTCTATTCACTTTATTTATTAATCCAGACATCTTTTTTCCGGGAGATAAAATGAAATACTTATCCATTAAAAAGACACACATTATGTACCTACCTACTAGTAACTAAAATTATTTTCCAGGTAATCTAAAAAAGTTATCTCTGGGTGCGTTATTGACGAATTCATGCAACCAAAAACAGACCAATATATCCTACTAGTCATATTAAATATGTACTTGAACTTATTTTTAGTGAAAAACCGCGCGGTTATTGTTATAAAAACAACACACCGTCCGTTCGTCACTGCGACACAGTCGCGACCGTCTACAATACAAAGTACTCTTTGACCGTCTACATGCCGAGCGCGTGCCGAGATCGAGGCGCGTAGGCATAGCTCGCGCTTCGTCCGTTTGTATGTTATTGGAATACTGTACTTATATATTATTACCTATACCGTGACCATAGTCCATATGTCACGTAAGTTAATTGCGATATATTACTATACTCTTACTCTTTGGTTAATTGATATTACTAACTGATTCCTGTCGTCAAGCAAGTAGTTACATTTTCATTTTGTATGTCATTTACTTAGTACTGTTTTGTTATAGAGGTTATGAGTTATGTGCAACACCAAACTATTTCCATGACTTCGTTAGCTGAATGTAATAGGTAAGTACCTAATATAAATTACATAATATTTGCTAAAAAACTGAGTATTATTTAGTGATGTATCTAGTACGTGTAATAATTTAACAAAGGTGTCTGTTTATTTTCAGGTAAAAATTGTGTAAAAATAACCTTGTCGACTAGTAGGTAAATGGAAATTTTAATGAAAATACACTTAATAAGTATGATATAGGTATGGTGATGATGGCGCCAAACAAGTACCTACCCGAATTCTGGGCCGTGTCCATTTAGATTGCAATCGACACGTTATGAAGAAGACTATGTATCAATGTTAAGGAAAAAATATACAGAAAGTATAATGAATGCCTCAAAGCGACTAGCCTGTTCACAATTTGTTAATAAAGTGAGTAAACAATATTTTTGTAAAACAAGAGGCTATAGCAACAGACAAAATCCAAATGTAAATATACTCGGTATTGAAACGTCATGTGACGATACTGGCTGTGCTATTATTAATTCAAATGGCAAACTATTGTCAGAAGTTTGTCATTCCCAAAATCTGATGCATTTAAGAAATGGTGGAATTATACCAGATATTGCACAAGACCTTCATCGAGCATACATTGAACCCACGGTAACTAAAACTTTACAGGAAGCCAAATTAGCTATGAAAGATATTTCAGCAATTGCTGTCACATTGAAGCCAGGATTACCACTCAGTCTTGTTGTGGGCATGAAATATGCTAAATTTTTAGGAAGACGTTTTAATAAACCAATAATCCCCATCCACCACATGCAAGCACATGCACTAGTGGCAAGAATGCATCATGATATAATGTTTCCCTTTCTAGTTCTCTTAATATCTGGAGGGCATTGTTTACTCGCTGTTGTTCAAGATGTTGATCACTTTCAATTACTTGGAGAAAGTATGGATTGCGCTCCTGGTGAAGTTTTTGATAAAGTGGCTAGAAGAATGAAGTTGAGGAATGTTCCTAAGTATTCCCAGATATGTGGAGGTCAAGCTGTGGAAGCAGCAGCATCTAAAGCAACAAATCCTCACATGTTCAAACTACCTTTGCCACTGTCAGAATACAAAGATTGTAATTTTAGTTTAAATGGCCTTAAAACCTCAGTTCTGTTCCATTTACATAAAAAGGAAGTAGAACACAAAACTGTGGCTCATGAATTGATACCAGAGGTTAATGATTTGTGTGCTGCTATGCTGATGGCTACTACCAGACATCTTATTCATAGAACACAGAGAGCTATGGAATTTTGTAAAGAAAATAATCTCATACCAGAAGGTAGACAGCAGCTAGTGGTATCTGGTGGAGTAGCATGTAACAATTATATCTTTAGTGCTTTACAAATGTTATGCCATGAAACTTGTTATGATATTTATAGACCTTATCCTAAATTATGTACAGATAATGGAGTTATGATAGCTTGGAATGGCTTGGAGAAGTGGAAAAAAGGTCTAGATATAATAACAGATTTTAATACTTTAGATATAAAAGCATCTAGTCATATAGGAGAAAGTTTAATTGATAAAGTTAGAGCAGCTAAAATATCTACCAAATTGATGAAAATAAAAACAAGTATTTAATGTTATACAAATTGTTTTTATTTATTTACTATTCTAAATGACTAAATATTATCATACAGGCTGGCCCACTGGCCCATCTTGTCTTCAAGCAATGTTTTTAGAACCCGCCCATGTATGTTCACTTACAGCGATTATTATATAGTTTAGAAGCTTGATCTCTTTTATCCAGATTAATCACAATATTTTGTATAGTTTGATTGTCGAGAACTAGATTGCAGCAACAGTATACAAAAGTACTCTGTGAGCAACAGATAGGTCGGATTGCTGGATGGGATGGGTTGAGACTAGAGATGGGAATATACCCGGTACAAATGGGTAAATACCATTTATACCCATTTTTACCTTCCCATTTTTAATTTATACCTGGTAAAAATTAAAATCATTTTAACTGAAACTAATTATTGTATTTTTTAATAGATACGATTTATATTCAGTTTTTTTTCAACGGAATTGTGTGAAGTCTTGTTCTTAGAACACTATAAAAGAAGGTATGTCAATTTTAATTTATAGTACAGACGCGCCAGCACATCAAGCTACTACAATGTTCAAATTTCTGTAATAGATTTTCAATATCGCTAAAGTTGGTTCTTTAAATACTAATTCTAATCAATTTTGGACTTATAAGTCTAGAAGAACTTGGCCCACGTGTTATTTTCTAACGTCTTTTTTATTTGATTTTGATTTTTTTACATCGGTATTCGGGATCGAACTAACAACCGTCAAGAAATTGTATGTCAAAAGCTAAATATAATATGTTAAATGCATTGATATAATGTTACTCTAGATTAGCAATTACCGCACCAAGGCGTTGCCACTAGTCTGATGGCCACAGCCATCAGCGTAGCTAACGTCAGTTCAGTGCTCTGTGCGACGCCAACCGAAGTCAACCGAGTGACATACGACAAAAAATATCGCGAAAGAGTGCGATTTAAGATCACAAAAACATAATAAATTAACCGGAATTACTTTCCACACGTAAATTAAGTGTCTCTGTGTTTATATCAACGTAAAAAGAAATGTAGAATTTTGTAAATTAGGTTCAGTGTTACCACTAAAAACTTAGTTTTAGTTTCCCATACTAGTGGGAGTTTTTAATTTATGGAATAAGTGATTTTAAATATTTTTTAATAGTAACAACGTAGCAGGGTGTCTAAAGATGCAGCACGCCGTGAAAAATGGGTGGAAATAATCCGATTGTTGAGAAAAGAGACTGACTGGCTACCTACTAAATCATTCAATTTCATTAATATTAAAGAAAAATTATTCAAAAAGAAAATGTCTTAGTTATTTTCATTATTTATAAACTTCTATAACACATCCAATAAGAAATACATAATTCAAATATTTTAAAAATAATTTAACTTAACCTAAAACGCTTTTTATGGCTTAAAATGTTGGGTAAAATTTCGCATGGGTAGTCAGCCCCATCCCGTCATTGCATGTTTATACTGCGGTCTTTGTCTAATCTAAGCGACGGTATTATTCTTACGACGTGTGTAAGTGAGACAGATATATGTTTACTTTTAAATGTTTAGTGGTTTCAAAGCTACGTCGTCGCGTTTATAAAGTGGCTACACTTTTTTGACACATTTTATTGAGGTTTGCTTCTCTAGTTATACTATAGCTCAATGGTTAGATGTGTTTTGCACTTATTTTAACTTCATTAAATTCACTGTTTTTTTTTTTAGATAATGGGAAAAGGCAGAAATAAACGAGATGAAATTTGGAAACACTATAATATGGGTCCTGATAAATCAGTAATTTGCAAGTATTGTGATCATAAATATAAAATAGCAAATGTCAACAAAATGGGAGGTCATTTAGTTAAATGTAATAATTAGTGTCTAAAAAAATATCTCTGTTGCTAAAAATTACCTGAAGAATCAAACTGACGTAAATATCACCAATACTACTAACGCTCCTATTATAACAATGACATCCTCGCACCCAGCGCCCCATGTTGGTTCGCTGGATTCAGAATAATCACAATCTGAATCAGCCATCGTCGTCATCACAAAAGGCAATAAGAGGAAGAAATCGAAAGGCTGACAGTAAAATTAGCAAAGGCAGTATTCATTTCTGGATCAGCTTTGAGCCTGGTCTTCTTCTTAGCGTGTCGATAGCAATCTAAATGGACTAGGTCCAGAATTCAGCTACTTGTTTGGCGCCATCACCAGCGTCCACCAATTCCTGTAACGTACAGCTGACAGGATACGCAGGACACGATATTAAGTGTCCCATCGTTTGTGGAACAGCACCACATTTACACTCCAAGGCGGAGTCGTCTATGAAACTCCACCTGAACAGGTGTTCCTAGCTTCGGCCAACCTAGGTCCGGTGTCTGTATAAAGAATTCGAACTTAATGTGTAGGTATTTTTAATTCAATCAAGTTTTAATTGTTACTTTAATATCTTATACCTCTTTCTAGTAAAATTTTATTCATCTCGTAAATAAATTGGAAACTATAGTTTTGTATAATTTAGAAGCATTTTTTTTTTAATTTTGTAAATGTAAGAACCATGGATCCGTTCATTATAATTTTTTTATATTGACTTGAAAGAGCATGGCAGTTGAGAATGTGTCATGCTCACTTAAATGTCTCACTGATGGTGGCGCGTGTGTTGGATCATTCGGTTCCCTTCAAAATGGTTGAGCTGGATGGTGTGATCCATGCGTCATGTTCGTGAACGGGCGCTGTCAGTTGAGACTGGTCATCTCTTAGCTACCAGGGCTTCTTTTTAATCTTATAACTATTTTGAATAGTTTCTTCATAACATTGTTCTCACATATAGAAGCAACAAGAATACTTTACTCAGGATTTTGTAATATCTTAATTTAAAAGAGTGTCCTTGGAGTTTCTTGCCCGTTCTTCTCCAAGAGATCTACGTTTTGGAATGGGCAACTAGCTTCAACTTTCTGACTAACTGACCGACTAGTTAATTTTGACAATTCAAAAGTGCCTGGAAATGGTTTAATTGAAATAAATGCTTTGAGTTTGAGTTTGAATTCCAGATTACCCAAGGTAACTCATGTCCAGGTGGGAGGTCTTCAGCGGTTGGAACGAACGGTTTGGGTAAGGAAGCACTGTCTCGCCACAACTTCAGTCTTTCTTGTGATGGTTCCTCAGTGAGTGGGACGACACACTTTAAAAAACTGTTTCGGCTTTTCAGCCTTTGTCGCACAAGGCAGTTGTCACGCAAAGGGTGTCGTGTGACGTAGACCATTTTGGCTCGTTCGCTTGAGCTTGCCACCGCTCTGCGAACTACTGCGCCACCAGTAGTGGATTCCTGCTAGTGGAAACAGCATTTGTACCGGGGTCGGTTTTAGGCAACCAGTGATGATCCGGCACGTTTCATTCAAAGCTGTATTCACCAGCTTTGCATGACCAGAACGACTCCACACGGGGCACGCGAATTCTCCCGCAGAAAAGATAGCGCTAGACCAGTATTCCGTATAACGTCAGGCGAAGCACCCCACTTCGATGAGACCAGTCGACGAAGAAGACTGTTGTGAGTTTGCACCTTCTGCTTGATAATCTTGCAGTTTTTGCTGAATGTTAGAGACCTGTCTAGGGTAACACCAAGATATTTAGAGAAGTGCCTGTGCCCGATGGACACCCTACCCCAAACGATGTTAAGTTTACGGCCCGCTTCTCTATTGGGGAGATGAAATATGCAAGACTGGGTTTTGCTCGGATTGGGCTTGAATGAGTTAGCGAAGTAATATGTGGCTAAGTTACCAAGAGCGTCTGACAAGTGGGCCTCAACCTCCTTAAACGTGGTGGCTTGTGACGTGAGAGCAAGGTTGTCTGTATAGAGAAAGCGGGACGTGTTAGGGTTAGACGGTTGGTCGTTAGTGTAGATATTAAAAAGAAGCGGTGCCTTGAGGTAGGCCGTTTTTCTACTTCTTTTCGAGAGAAAGTGGACCTGAAACCGACGATTGTGGAGAAGCTCTCAGAGCCTAGTGGAACATATATTGTGGATAGACTTTTTTAAAGATCTGCAACCATTATTCAGCTGCATCCCTAGACTGGAAGCCGGCCCCAACATATTTGGGAAAAGACTAGGCAGATGAGATGAATTCTAAACAGTTTATTTGAAAATATATGTTTATTAAAGATTTAAAAGATATTTAACTTCGTTTTATTTAAAATCAATGTTTTATCTTCAATGCTTAAGGTCAATATTAACATGGTAAATCGTAGTATTGATGATGAAGCCATTTAAATAATTTATAGATAGTAATCATTTTTTACCCGGTATTTATTATTAATACCGGGTAAAAAAGGGTATTTTTTAATTTTTACCTTTTTTTTTACCCTTTTTTACCTTTCCTTCCAATTTTTACCCACCCGCCCATCTCTAGTTGAGACTGATCGTCTAAGGTCCTCTCATATCAGTAAAGTCAGATGTTGTGATACTGTAAAATAAGCTTAGTCGATTCTCAAATTTAATTATACAAGTAAAAATACGCAAGCCGTAACAGATAAGCTGGAATTTCAATAAAAATTCTTTAGTGGCTTTGATAGGTACCCAATTTTCAAGAAAATGATGACGAGAAATTACACGGCAACCCTCATGTTATCGATCAATAGACAGAAGACGATCGAAAGCCTGCACTTTGGGCGAATAAAAAAAATGGACAATGGAAATCTCTTAAATTGTCACTGGCAGCATGGTCCCTGACTTTAGCCTGTTCCACAAGGAACAAAAGAAAAAAATCTTCAATTGTCACTCACAATGCACAATACTAATGAATCAATATTTAAGTAATGATTTTAACTGGATCTACCCTATCTTGGAAAAAAATATACTGATGAATATAAACTGAATTTTCCAAAAAAAATACAAACAACTGATGACTAGGCAGCATGGTCCTGACCTTAGCCTGTTCCGCAAGGAATAAAAGGAAAAAAAAAACACAATGCACAATGTCACCTCACATGCCAATTTTGATGTTCGCTTCGGCTTCATTCAATCATTCATTCATTGCAATCTGTGTTTGCGATCACTTTTTGTGTGCAGTACAAGTCTGTAATGCTTAAAATTATAGTATAAATAACTTCACAAACCATATCGGTTGCCAAATAATGTGCAGCGACGTAACCTTATTACCGTTGCACTAGTATAGAGTGCATCTTGTTTTGATTTGTAATCCTTATTTATTAAAATGGATATTCTGGAGAAGATTTACCGGAATGTCCGACTGCAAATTACTAATTTGTCGGGATCGGTACCAAAAACTGTTGATGTTCTTAATAAATCAGTGGCTAATGTGAAGTTGCCACCTTTTACTAAGGACAATGTACTGTACTATTATTTACCATTACAAGGTCTAGTTAGTTACACAACTTTGTCAGTAAGTGTGATGAACCCTCATCTAATGGTCAGGTATGTAAATATTGACAATCATTATGATAAAATTTATTTAGCTATGGTGTAGAATATAATTTTACCTGAGAAAACTTTGTTCTTTTCAGACTGTTCCCACAAAGAGATGTCACAGATATATTATTTTTAACTGCGGGTGGTGGTGCAGGACTATGGCTCTGGGCAAGACCACACATGGCTGCAGCAGCTCCGGCTAGGCGCTTTTCATGGGCATTTCTTGGAGGTTGCTTATGGCCACTGGGATCCATTTTCTTATGGGCCATCTTAAGAAGTTCAGTTGGTCAAAGACCAGTTATAGGCACAATATTAGGTGTTACTACAGGAGCAATGCTCACTAATATTGCTTTAGATTATTTTCATTATGTAGAACTTATGTTCTGTGGTGAAGTAACACTACCTGATGAGACATACAGTCCCAACAGTGATGATGAAAAATATGATATTGATATATAAAAAATGTATAATGTTATTGCTTAACTAATTGGAAAAATTATTTTAAGAATATGAAAGGAGAGCTATTTACTTATATGGGCTCCTGACATGAGGCCAGGTTGTGAATCAGTGCAGTAAGTCACAAATACCTCTCTCAACTGACACAAAGTGGCCTCATGTCCAGTGCACATTATGCGTATTTGGTAGAGGTTAAGTCTTACTATGTTGATTGTTTATGCACCTTCTAGTATGTTGATGTTGTATTATCAGTCTGTCTAGTCTTTCACTAAGTGCTTCGAATAAAATATTTTTTTTTTGCATTTTGATATTTCTGCATAAATCCAGTTAATCAGAGAATGTTAGAATAATATTCTTAGTCAGTGTTCATACTAGGTACTGCTTCTAACCTATTAAACGTGGTGGCATATGGAGGTAGATATTTAATGAATACCGATAGGAAGAGTGAAAAAGTTGTAATACCTTGAACGACAGTGCACAGTGTGATATTTTGCCTTAGTTGCGGACATGCTCGTTTTATGTGTTTTTAGGAAAGCTTAAAATCAAACAAAACTCTTAATAAAACTCCGCCGGCTCTAACTACTGTAGTTTAAGAGAAATAAATAAAATCGAGAAAAATCCTTAAAAACCATAAAAACACCATATCTCGTTTTTTCATTTGAATTTTACACGAAATGTTTTAAGGTGTTATAGAAATTCACTACCAAAACCATTTTTTTCTTGAAAACTTTAAAAATCTTGCTCACACAAGTGGGAATTTTTTTTTCTGTGATTTTGAAAAATATTTTTTTTCTGGCTATTCTTTTCACGGTCGCGTTTTTTTTTTAAAGCCTGTATGTTGACCACTATAATAACCATCACTACAAAAAAAATCAGTTGCAACAAGCCCAGGATTTCGGAAATATTGAATTTTAAAATTTCCGGTTAGTATGAGGATATTTATGGATCAGATGACTCTAATGCAAATTAGAGTCATCTGATCCTTATATATCCTCATCCTCATCAACACTTAGTACACGTCATAAATAAACATAAAAAAACCTTTGACATTATTGAAATCAGTGCTTCAACTCCTATGCGTCACAACAACAGATAATGTTCACTATAATCATTTAGAATCCGAAGAAAATAATATTACACTGACGAAATCATAATTTTCAATCCGATAGCGAGGATATATCATAAATAAGCGTTTACAACATTGGCTAGCATAATTGATTTAGTCGATTGAATTAATCAATTTAAAAATTTACTACTTTGTGACAACCCTATTTCCATAGAAATTTAATAAAAACTTAGAAACGCAATAATTCCGAGATCTCGCTAGATACATAATTATTTAGAATTTTCTCCAGTTGAAGGTACTTTTTTTTTTTGTGGATGGGAAATCATCCAATGACCCCTCCCGCTCTGGGTGGAGCAGAAGGGAGTGTCAGACTCTTACTGACTAAAACCCACCCGTGTTCCTTCCTTAGCCCTTTGTGTTCCGGGGTAGCGGTAACCCTTTCGGACAATCCCGCTGCAGTTGAAGGTACTTTACGTAAATATATTATGAAAATAAAAAAAAAACGCGACCCGTAAATAGCTAATTTTAAGTATATATATATTTTTTTCGTTTATTGATAAAATATTTTTTTTATTCTCGTTCGTGTTACGTTAGAGACTTGCAAATTTCTCAATTTATACATTTCAAACCAACAATTAAGTGGTAGTTTATAAGTCACTGAAATTTGCTTTATTCAAGAACCTACAGACGAAAATCTTTTTCAAGATAGGTCGGTGACCTTTCACTAAAATATTTGTATTTCATACATAAATGAAGTGAAATTTCAAAAGGGTTTTTTTTTAGAATGGTTTATTAAGGTTAAATCTATAAAGAAAAAAAATAAAACTGGCATGTCCGCAACTAAGGCAAAATAATACACTGTAGGTACAGTGCAATCATTCTATTATAATAAAAATCGAATCCTGCAAACAAAAAAAAAAGTCACCTACCGAAACATAATAATGTGACATACAATGCCACTGAATTAACTTTGAAATAGGTACCTACATTTCCAGTTTTTACTACACCTATAAACCACTAGATTCTCTTGCTGCTGTCGTGCGGTTGATTGCACCTACTTTGAAAACAGTGAGGTAAGACGTGTATTGATCTATTAACTAAACCACTTCATGCAAGCAGCCACAGGAAAGATTGAGAAGTACTTAGAACCTAGGATGTAAGGGCGAAGAAAAGCAAGCTGGAAATTTTCAACACCCTACCTCGAAAAGGTTAAGTACCTCTTCTTTTGACCATTCTTAAAGAAATAGGGAATACTTTATCGACCTACAAACTTATAACATTAGACCTTAGACTAAAGGTCTAAAATGCTATAATTAGATTAACTAGAGCGAGCCCGAAAATTTCTGCACCCTGGATAAGTAAAAATTGGTTTTAAATATTTACACAAAAACTAGCTGACCCCGCAAACGTCGTTTTGAAAAAAAATCGGTTGTCTGTAAGGCTGACCCCACATTAAGGCCAGGTGTTCCTGTTTTTGCTTGTTTTAGAATTCGTTTTCGATAGGCAAATTATAACATTTAGAATCTGAAATAAATATATATTTTAGATACATTCTTTCTCCTTACCATGTACCCGTTCAATACACGATACAGTACAATTTTCTCGATAGAAAAAAATACCGAACTAACTTCGATTTGCAGTTTTTTTACAACCAAAATCTCATTTTCATCAAGTACTAATACTCCTTTTTTTCTATAATTAATATGAAAATATAGATAATTCATTTTAGAATCGATTCTACCCGATCGTTTTTTTTTATCCTTACAAAAAATTATTGATCATTCAAATTTAAGTGATTTTCGATCCGCGCGTCGGCTGCCAGTGTCCCGCGGGACGTTACCGAGGTGAGACCTATGACAAATTTTTGCGCGCGCGCTTCTCTTCTGCTTCGTAAATAATATTAATAGGAAATAAAATAATTACTGTACTTAAATAGACCACAGTTAAGGTTTTGCTTAAGTGATTATTTCTCATTGTGTAAATATCTTGTATGCAACTTTTAAGACAATATATTTATGATTGTTTTGTGAAAATGGCAAATAAAAGAAATAAAATTAGGACTAAATCACGGTTGAAGGCAAAAAAAATTGCGAAAGAAATATGGTAAGTTATATTTAATTTATTCCTATTGACCACAGTCCCAGTATTACAAATGTATTATTTCTCTACAGTATTAGTGAACCGCTTTTGATGTCGGGCGACACCGCCCGCGCCGCCCGTGTACAGATGGCTTATGAAGCTACCCGAAACTGTCAAATTTTCCCAATCAACTTTGAACCTAATTCTGACAGCATTAAAGTTGAAAATCTATTAAATAAATTTGACAGATTGTAGTAGCTTGATGTGCTGGCGTCTGTACTTACGCTTAGGTAAAGTTATCCCCAATCTTTTTTAATACCATAACTTATTGTTTCAGATCAAAAATGAATCGAAATAAGAAAGGCTTATTTGTTCGAAAAAACAGCAGAGAAGAACTAGAATACTTAGTCGAAAGTACCTATACTCCATTTAGAATAATATTAGATATTTAAACAAACCTTTTTTACCGTCTGTTCAATCGATTTTGACTTCTAATTCGTAGGCATAAGGATGGCATTAAAAGCGGTAAACAGTTGATATTATAAGCACTTTTTTTGCTTTTAATGCCATCCTTATGCCTACGGAATAGAAGTCAAAATCGGTTGAACAAGCTGTAAAAAAAGTTTGTTTAAATTTCTAATCTTATTGTAAATGGAGTATACTATACTAGTGTACAGAAAAATCACTCCGAACAATATATTATGGTATTTATAGTTGTTTGTTTTTTATCATTTTTGTGCTCCCATACTGCTGTTATAAAATGTTTACTAACATTACCTAATATGAAATTTTTTCTGATTTCTGAAAACCGATTTTTGAGCCGAAGGTGCGCAGTGGGGCAACTTCGACCTCTTTTTTTTATGGAATTTTTCACTTTTGTATGGAAAATATGAAAAAATATTACCAACGTGTTGAGTTTTAGGGGTTTACGGGTTTCTAAAAGGGGGTCGAAATTTTCATTATTTTTGCGATAGGACACACCGTTTTCGAGATATAAGCAAAAGAAAAGAAAATAAAAAAACAGTACTGTTTTTGCATCTGAAGTCAAGGTGTTGTTGTGAATTTTAATTCATGCCAACTAATTTTATTCCACACCTTTTTAGTCGCGATTAACAATACTCAAATTTAGTTAGAAAATCTAAATTTTAGATGATAAACGTCAAATTCAGAATAGCAAAATTACTATTTTCACTAAACTAATATCTCAGTGCAATCTTAGTGCTGTCAAACTAAAATTTAGTTAAGTTGTGTCACTTTAGTTAATTCCAGAATGGGAAATCGTCGAAAACTTTTCACCAAAATTTAGTTTGGTGAACTAAATTTTGGTGAAAAGTTTTCGTCTAAACTACACTAAAAATCACCAAAATTTAGTTTATTCCTGTCAAACGACGATTTCCCATTCTGAAATTAATTGAAGTGGCACAACTTAACTAAATTTTAGTTTGACGGCACTAAGATTGCACTGAGATATTAGTTTAGTGAAAATAGTAATTTTGCTATACTGAATTTGACGTTTTTCACCTAAAATTTAGATTTTCTAACTAAGCCTGATTATTTTTAATCGCGACTAAAAAGGTGTGGAATAAAATTAGTCGGCTTGAACTAAAATTCACACCAACACCTCGACTTCAGATGCAAAAATAGTAAGTACTATTTTATTATTTTCTTTTCTTTTGCTTATATTTCGAAAACGGTGTGTCCTATCGCAAAAATAATGAAAATTTCCACCCCCAATAAGAGACCCGTAAACCACTAAAACTCAACACGTTGGTAATAATTTTCCATACAAAAGTGAAAAATTCCCTATAAAAGAGGTCGAGGTTGCCCCACTGTGCGGTGTACGTAGTACAAGAGAATCGGCACCACTGTCGGTGAAATGCGCTAGAATCGTAATAATACACACATCAAAAGTGTCTAGGGATCAACATATATTTTTGTAATAACTTTTCTCCTGATTGATATTAATTAAAATTTTCTTTAAGGATTCATCAAATAAAGTGTTTTCGTTTGTCACAGTAACGATAAACCAAGTCACCTTTGCATTAATAAAGAAATTTGCCATTTTCCTAATAAAGGGATTTTTGACATTTGAACCACTAACACAAAAGTTCGAAAAAAAGACTGAAATAACAGTTTTCTCTAAAATTTTATTGGGTAACTTAAACAATTAATAATCCGTGTTTCTACCGCGAACACTAACAACACAAGAACATCGGTTTGGCATACTCAAAATGAGTTCATCCAAATCACGCTGTGGAATGGCCGCCCATGTTCGTTGCAACAACAAAAAAAGGTCTTCTTGCGACTGGATACCCTCCATATTCGGCAGAGCTCTTCTCTGTAGCATATCCCATGCATGCTCAATCGGGTTCAAGTCTGGCGACTGAGCAGGCCAGGGCAGGACATTGATGTTAGCTGCGGCGAGAGTCTGTCTTACAACTCTTGCGGTGTGCGGTCGTGCATTATCATGCATTAACTGAAATAAGGGACCGATTTGCACTTGTAGAGGAACGATGACGTCTGATACAATCGTCTCAGCATAAATTTGAGCGTTGAGGTTGCCTCTGATCCAAATCAACTCAGTTCTTCCGCCGATCCAAATACCCGCCCATACCATGATGGTTCCACCACTATAAGGATGGACTTCCTGGCAGGATTTTAATCGCTGTTGGCGTCCAGGGATTCTCCAGTGTCGTATACGTCTTGTATCCGGTCTCATACCAAAACGAGACTCATCAGAAAAGCACACGAAACGCCATTGTTCTTCTGCCCAATTTCTGTGTTCAAGAGCCCATTGATATCGAATCCTACGATTGTGCATTGCTATAGGTGGTACCCGTAGCGGTCTTCGGGAATGAAGGTTCACTTCATGCAAGCGGTTTCTGACTGTTTGGTCGCTAATTAAGTTCCCTGAAGAGTGATGAAGCCTCACGGCTAACATCATGGCGGTTATTGTTGGAGCTCTTCGAGTTAAGATTTGAATGTATCGGTCTTGTCTCCGTGTGGTGCAGCGATACCGTCCTCCATGGCGCTCAGCCACGGTACCAGTGCTTCGGTAACGTGTCCAAAGTCGACTGATAACACTCTGACTTGTATTCAGAGCTAAAGCCACAGTACGTTGCCGGGAACCAGCTTCTATCATTCCCACGGCTCTGAGCATTTCTTCCCTGCTTAAATGACGTCGCCGCTCCATAATAACGTTGGTTTTAATCAGTAGTAGGGAAACAGTAGCACTAATAATGTCTTCAATGCGTTGTATGTTTTTATAGGGAAAATATTGACAGCTGATTTTCATCTTTTACTCGAATTTGATTCACAGTTCCTGATTCAAATTATGAAATGCACCAAAAAGGATCCATATAAATTTATAAAATCATAAATTTATTACAAAGCCACATCTCAATCTCAAGAAATCCGCATAAAAATGCTTGATCCCTAGACACTTTTGATGTGTGTATTTTAAATATTATTAGCGTCGAACATTTGTCAATATTGAAAACAGTATTATGCATCATTAATAAGGCTCAAAGTTCAATGCATCCTGCGCGGTGACTACTTAACCACGATCAAAGACCACGTGGTAGTTATCTCTGTCACTTTCTTGCAGTGTTTTATGTGCTAAAATGCACCTTACGTCGAAACCGGTTCTTATAGGCTGATTAACCCTATAATACGGGTTAACCTTTATTGTGGGTTTTCTAACCTAATCCTAAAAATTAACCCGGTTAAAACCCTCATACGGGTTAACCTTTCGGTCCCTGCTATTTTATTCTTGCAACTGTTTACATTTCATTGGGTACATATTATTGTCTCCAAACCGGTCTAACGGCCTGCCCACTGAAAATTCACTCCGCGCGAATAATAAAAAAACCACACTAATTCATTCAAGTTGATCTTCTGCATTGCTCTATTTTGTGACGCAACTTAGTACCTACTCGAGTTCATGAACTCTGAGCGGTGCGCTCGGCGCGCGCGTCTCCGGGCATCGTAATTTTTTACGTATCGCTACTCATGGCGGGGGCTGAGGTAAACGTTCAATACCTACGGCGCTCGGGTCATCCCCGCCTTAAGCGTGCGCGATCGTCGGGCGTGTGAGTAGCGCGGGCGCAGTGCGCGCGTCGCGAGCGCGCTGCGTGAACGTCGCGTTTTGCTGCTCTGCGGCGTGTGTGAAAAGTGCAAGCGGCGCGCACGCTGCGCTTGAGTCGCGTTCTTACCCCTTCGCCCCGCTATCCCCGCCGCCCGCTACTGTTTCGGTCAGTCACATGGTGGCGAGCGCCGCGTGCGCGCCGTGCGCCCGCTGCTCACACGTTACACGGCGGCAACACGCGACGCTTACGCAGCGCACTCGCGGCGCCCGCGGCACTCACACGCCCGAGGAACGCGCGCGCCTAATGTGGGGGAGGCCTTTAGTCGGTTTACTGACGATAGTTGAACGTGACAACGTCATAAGAAAATACTTACTAAAAAAAAAACTTTTTTTCATTCATTTTTTTTTCGAGTGTGCCTCTTTGTCGCTCGTTCCGCGCTCTCGCTTGCACTTCAAGCCTTAAATGGAACGCCTCAGAGCGAGGTAACGCCGCATGACGTCATGTTTTTTCGTGCGTGCAGCCAGCTTCATCGAATTATAAGACGTTGTCACGTCAAAAAAAATAGGGGTATGAAAAATAGATAGTAGCCGATTCTCAGACCTACTGAATATGCCAATGATATATCATTGGAATATGCATATAAAATTTCATAAAAATCGGTCAAGCCGTTTCGGAGGAGTATGGTAACTAACACTGACACGAGAATTTTATACAGGGTTATTTGAAAAACACCAGCAACCTCTTAAGAGGTCATTGTAATCATCATTATGAGCAACTTTTACTGTGGGACCAAACCTGAAATCGCGAAAAAATAATCAGCTGTTCCCTACATTTTGACGAGATAGACGAAGATAAATGTAGGGAACAACTGATTTTTAATCGGAATCGTAACGTATCGCCTCGCCTCGGGACAAGCTCACGATCCGCGGCGATACAGTTACGATCCCTTTCCGAGTTGATATGTGTTTTTACCTTTATGCGGAAAAGTCAGAGAAAAAAGGGAATGTACGACGCCCGCACCTCTCCCGGTCCCCGTTTTCGTCTTACCTCCGCGTCTCTATGCAGGCGAGGACTCAATTGCGCGGTTTGCCTGAGTGAACGAATGAACTTCTAACATTGACCGTAACTATTGAAATTGGTAAAATAAAATAATGGATAAGTAATTTTTTTTCATAGAATTTTATTATAAGTATACAATATGGAAATTATGGTGTTACATGGTTAATTGTTCTGAGGGGGTTTCGACCATTCCACATTGAGGATCAAGTGATCGTAACCATGTCCGTTTAACGTCTGGATTGCTTTAGCAGCATCAGCACGGAATTTGAAGTGCACATACGCAAATCCTTTGCAGTGACCAGTGCTCTGAAACAAAACAGATGATATTTGCTTATTAGCGTGTTATTACGATAATACTATGTTCATTTGATGAACGAATAACAAAATCATTAATGAATTTGAACAAGAAATACTAATTGCAATCTTTAGTATGTACATTTTCAACATAAAGCCATAACTCATGAGGTGTATAAATCCTTTGTATGTACCTTCTCTTTAGCGAGATACAGCTTCTGCACGGGACCGAAGCCCTTGACGAGATCGTCAAGATCAGCCTCAACTGCGAAGTTACTAAGGTTGGAGATACGGATAGCCGTGACGTCATCGCGACGGGCGCCCGGGGGCTCGCGGCCGGTACCACGACCAGCGCCTCCTTCGCGCAAATATGGCGCCACGTATTTGTTGGTGGGAGTGGCTTTCGAATCTGTAAATTAATATGATATTGTTATATTTGCACAAATTTTCAAGAAAGTAAATCCTTTGCATGTATTTTTTATTATTTTTTTTAGGATGGCAAAAGCCTGTGGCACAGCTGATAGTAAGGGGTGTCACTGTTGCATGCATATCTATCATTCTGTTGTTGTTTATCTGCCATATTAGTGGTATCAAAGCTTCTTTACCATTCCAGAGATAATTTCAATAATACAAAATTAATCACATGTATGGTTTAGTTATATGACCACAGTTCAACATTAACACAGAATTGTAACAAAAAACCTGCTCTTCAAACATACATATTTATTATTATAATTAATTAATAGCATCCATAGCTTCGTCTCTTACCAATGCCTGCTGCCTTGGCAGCTTCATTAGCTTTAGTCTGAGCCATTTGAGTGTGCTTGAAGGGACAACTCAGGGTCCAATGGTCTCCCTGGCAAGTTCTGCACTTGAAGATCACACTGCTGCTTTGAGGCTAAAATGATACAGGAATATTAATCAATTGAAGCAATTTAGTAGGTCAAATAGTAATAATATTCTGCTGTGTATTTTACGAGAACTTTATTAAAACTAGCAACGCCATAAATAAACGTATTTGCAAAATTCTTTTTCGATCGAAAATTGTGTATTCCGAAATGGTTCCATTTAAATTTTGTAAAGATCTGATGATGAGTTTTGGAGACAGACAACGGAACTCTTCAATAAATGCCAACAAATCAACCGCGATTGCTGCTATCGCATAATGTATGCATTGTTTACGCAATCACACAAGATAACATTACGCTAGCACCCTCTAGAAGGGTACGCAGATGTGTGTAGGATTTTTTTACACTTAGTTTATATTGATGATGTTTTAATAGCTTCATGTTACTGATTTACACAGCAAGTAGTGTTAAATGAAAAAAGTAAAAACTTTTTAACAAAAAAAAAAAAAACTGACTTCCAAAAAAACACTAAAAAGTGAAAAATAACTTTAATTTCGGAAGACGGTGTCAAAAAACGAAAATGCACGCAATTTTTCACTTTGTAGTGTTTTTTTTTTGGAAGTCGGTTGTTTTTTTTTTCAAGGGCTTTAGCATGATGATAAGTAGCCTAACCTTACTCAAACTTTATTTCTTGTGCAACCACATCATTTTATTTCTTTCCTTAAACACCACTGTAATACCATCTATAATTATTTTTAAAGGTACTAATATTTAATCTTTTTTTTTTATTATACGATACACATATCTATTTATTTTTATATTTACACACATCGTAAAACTGATTTACATCCGTAAGACATCCTCATTACATAGGGTCCTTTTTTTGTGTACCTTAAGTAAGGTACACAAAAAAAAAAAAAAACTTATTTTCTTTCTTCTTGCTTCTTCTTTTTTCAAGAATTGGGACATCAAAAGTAAAAATGTTTTCAAATTCAACTAGTACTTTCAGAGATGAATGCATTCAAATAAACAAACTCTTCAATTATTAATAGTATAGCTATTGATATTGCATTTTACACCAATCATGCTTTACTGCAGTAAATCTTTTTTTTTTTTGATATCCCTCTTATTTACCTTGATCTATTTTAGGTTTTGTTTAGTATATTAATTAAACTTCAAGGCAGCAATTCATGCCTTAATTATTGTCATGACCATTGGTCCTTTAGTTATTAACAATGTTTCTAACATAAATTAATGTACTTATCCAATGTTGCTGTGGTTTTTTTAGTAATTTTTTTTTACCAATGAATTTTAAGATAGATGTGAATACTATGACAGTTGCAACCTATGGTGAGAATATACTTATGAGACCTGTTACCTTGAGACCATCCAGGTCTCCATCATCGGGGCGCTGACTTTCTTCTTTGCTGGTGATGAACTGCATATGAACATCTTCAGCGACATTGGTTGTAGCAGGATTTGGACCAGGTTTATCATTGGCAGAGTCACCAAATTTGCTCCAAGTTTTGCGCTTGGCAATGTCCTAAAATAATGACATATTATAAGAAACAGTTATGTAAATAATATGTCAGTATTATTGATTAATAGAAGTACAAATAAATGTCAAACGGTAAACATCTGCCTGTACACACATAACAATATGTATAAGGACTAAGACATGCCAAGAATATCTGTTGATATAATCCAAATTATCTTGCCCATTTAAAATACTTCGATATATGTATGGGGTAATTGTGTAACATCTAACAATAGCAATGGCTTTCATTTTGACAGTTCAACAACATTCATTGCATTATTTATGTTTTTGAGCAGACAAATTTTACAAACATGAAGTGATGGATTAGCAGTATCCTTCAAAATTTTTCAAATGATGATTGAAAATGTGTTATGCAATTATGGTGCTCATGGATTAGTTGGTCTGTCTGTCTTTTGACATCTATTGATTTACCAGGCGTGCCTTAGTAAAATAGACAAAACATTTATTTAATTAGGGGCTTGTGGCTAAGTAATAGCAGCCACATGGGTCAATCGATTAGTTTAAGCTACGCTTACCACGGTTAGTCCATGGATCGGTGACCATGTTTACATAAAAAGACCCCTCCGTGCCTTGGAAATCATGTTAAGACATTAGTCCCGGCTGTCATTAGTGGATCTTTGACAGTTGTTACAAGTCATCAGAAGCCCGAAAATCTGACAACCAGTCTTATCATGAGGTATCATATTACCCAGTAACTGGGTTGTGGAGGTCAGATAGGCAGTTGCTCTATGTAAAATACTGGTATTCAGCTGCATCCAGTTAGACTGGAAGCCGACCCCAATATAGTTGGGAAAAGGCTGGGCACAAAATTAAGAAAAAAATGGTATTCATGCTTGTAAATCTCCAAAGGACTAGGCAGAGGTGTACCTATAGTTAGTATATTTACCCAGTTTTGTGTAAGTCCCATGTAATAGAGGGGAATGAATCCTAATCCCTATAAAAGAATACTTATTATAGAATATCATTACATACCTTTGATACTACACGCTTTTCAATTTTGTAAGTACGGACAATCTTGACTTTCTTGTTGTCATTGTCATATTTGTATTCCGTTACAATCTTCAATCCATTTTCAACAACTTCAGATGGTGGGGGTAGGGCTCCCTGATCGATCTCAACCTCATCAGCCCACGAGGACTGGATTTCATCAGCTACAGGCATCTGTAAAATGTTCGTAACAAATATTTGTAATAGATTTACCCCATACTACAAACAATTGGTAAAAATGACAATTATTTATTACAAAAACAACAAGTAATGGAGTAATAGTCTTTATGCAGTCTGTTATGCTAAGGCTTCTATAACAACAAAAATGCATGCTAGAATTTCTTGCGAAAACTACGTTTCTCACGCATTTTTCGTGAATAATTTATGGTGAGTAGGTATGGGTCATTTTCCTCCTAAGCCACTTTACATCCCTGATGTTCCGAGCTTTAATTGTAATCAGATTAGCACATTTAAATTGATAGTTAACCAATTATGGATAGTAACGACATCCACCTCGGGAATAAAAAAATACAAATATTATAGTTACACGCATATACAGGCATCCCTGGCAGGGTATGTAATGAAATGACGATAGCAGAAATGCGACCACGAAACGAAAAAACCTGACTTTTGTTGGTTAGAAAACGTGAACGTAATTATGATAATAATTCTTTTCAGTCAATATTGTTTATTAGCTACTTACGGTTTATTTCTGGTATATAAATCGCTTTGTAGAATATTGAAATATTCTTTGAGGTTTTCCAGAATAATAAATTTGACAGAAGAATGACTTCAATCGTGTTACTTTACTTCCCCCCTTCAAAAACTTCAATTCTTCCCCCCTCCCCCCGCGCCTACCGCATATCTACCCCTGCACCACAGATACATAATACCCTGCCCCTAAAGGCGCGTCTCCACTAGGGCCACGTGGCGGAGCCTGTGCATGAATGAATGTGGATGTGAGTGAGGACTAGAGATGGGAATATACCCGGTAAAAATGGGTATAAATGGGTAAATACCCATTTATACCCATTTTTACCTTCCCATTTTTAATTTATACCGGGTAAAAATTAAAATCAGTTTAACTGAAACTAATTATTGTATTTTTTAATAGATACGATTTATATTCAGTTTTTTTTCAACGGAATTGTGTGAAGTCTTGTTCTTAGAACACTATAAAAGAAGGTATGTCAATTTTAATTCATAGTACAGACGCGCCAGCACATCAAGCTACTACAATGTGTCAAATTTCTGTAATAGATTTTCAATATCGCTAAAGTTGGTTCTTTAAATACTAATTATAATCAATTTTGGACTTATAAGTCTAGAAGAACTTGGCCCACGTGTTATTTTCTAACGTCTTTTTTATTTGAGTTTGATTTTTTTACAGCGGTATTCGGGATCGAACTAACAACCGTCAAGAAATACTATGTCAAAAGCTAAATATAATATGTTAAATGTGTTTTGCACTTATTATTAACTTCATTAAATTCACTGTTTTTTTTTAGATAATGGGAAAAGGCAGAAATAAACGAGATGAAATTTGGAAACACTATAGTGTGGGTCCTGATAAATCAGTAATTTGCAAGTATTGTGATCATAAATATAAAATAGCAAATGTCAACAAAATGGGAGGTCATTTAGTTAAATGTAATAATTAGTGTCTAAAAAAATATCTCTGTTGCTAAAAATTACCTGAAGAATCAAACTGACGTAAATATCACCAATACTACTAACGCTCCTATTTTAACAATGACATCCTCGCACCCAGCGCCCCAGGTTGGTTCGCTGGATTCAGAATAATCACAATCTGAATCAGCCATCGTCGTCATCACAAAAGGCAATAAGAGGAAGAAATCGAAAGGCTGACAGTAAAATTAGCAAAGGCAGTATTCATTTCTGGATCAGCTTTGAGCCTGGTCTTCTTCTTAGCGTGTCGATAGCAATCTAAATGGACTAGGTCCAGAATTCAGCTACTTGTTCGGCGCCATCACCAACGTCCACCAATTCCTGTAACGTACAGCTGACAGGACACGCAGGACACGATATTAAGTGTCCCATCGTTTGTGGAACAGCACCACATTTACACTCCAAGGCGGAGTCGTCTATGAAACTCCACCTGAACAGGTGTTCCTAGCTTCGGCCAACCTAGGTCCGGTGTCTGTTTAAAGAATTCCAGGTTACCCAAGGTAACTCATGTCCAGGTGGGAGGTATTCAGCGGGTGGAACGAACGGTTTGGGTAAGGAAGCACTGTCTCGCCACAACTTCAGTCTTTCTTGTGATGGTTCCTCAGTGAGTGGGACGACACACTTTAAAAAACTGTTTCGGCTTTTCAGCCTTTGTCGCACAAGGAAGTTGTCACGCAAAGGGTGTCGTGTGACGTAGACCATTTTGGCTCTTTCGCTTGAGCTTGCCACCGCTCTGCGAACTACTGCGCCACCAGTAGTGGATTCCTGCTAGTGGAAACAGCATTTGTACCAGGGTCGGTTTTAGGCAACCAGTGATGATCCGGCACGTTTCATTCAAAGCTGTATTCACCAGCTTTGCATGACCAGAACGACTCCACACGGGGCACGCGAATTCTTCCGCAGAAAAGATAGCGCTAGACCAGTATTCCGTATAACGTCAGGCGAAGCACCCCACTTCGATGAGACCAGTCGACGAAGAAGACTGTTGCAAGTTTGCACCTTCTGCTTGATAATCTTGCAGTTTTTGCTGAATGTTAGAGACCTGTCTAGGGTAACACCAAGATATTTAGAGAAGTGCCTGTGCCCGATGGACACCCTACCCCAAACGATGTTAAGTTTACGGCCCGCCTCTCTATTGCGGAGATAAAATATGCAAGACTGGGTTTTGCTTGGATTGGGCTTGAATGAGTTAGCGAAGTAATATGTGGCTAAGTTACCAAGAGCGTCTGAGAAGTGGGCCTCAACCTCCTCAAAGGTGGTGGCTTGTGACGTGAGAGCAAGGTTGTCTGTATAGAGAAAGCGGGACGTGTTAGGGTTAGACGGTTGGTCGTTGGTGTAGATATTAAAAAGAAGCGGTGCCTTGAGGTAGGCCGTTTTTCTGCGCTCTCCAACGACTTGTTTTCGAGAGAAAATGGACCTGAAACCGACGATTGTGGAGAAGTTCTCGGAGCCTAGTGGAACATATATTGTGGATAGACTTTTTTAAAGATCTGCTACCATTATTTCAATTACCATCACGATTGTGGAGATCAGATAGGCAGTCGCTCTATGTAAAATACTGGTATTCAGCTGCATCCAGTTAGACTGGAAGCCGACCCCAACATATTTGGGAAAAGACTAGGCAGATGAGATGAATTCTAAACAGTTTATTTGAAAACATATGTTGATTAAAGATTTAAAAGATATTTAACTTCGTTTTATTTAAAATCAATGTTTTATCTTCAATGCTTAAGGTCAATATTAACATGGTAAATCGTAGTATTGATGACGAAGCTATTTAAATAATTTATAGATAGTAATCATTTTTTAAAAAGGTAAAAATTAAAAAATACCCTTTTTTACCCGGTATTAATAATAAATACCGGGTAAAAAAAGGTATTTTTTAAATTTTAACTTTTTTTACCCTTTTTTACCTTTCCTTCCAATTTTTGCCTTCCCAATTTTTACCCACCCGCCCATCTCTAGTGAGGACTGAGACACGTGGCCAAACAGGGTCGGCCGCGCGGTCGGCCTCGCTTGTCCCACCGGTTGTCGGTCTACCTAAGACTAAGTTTGGTTATTTCATACAATTTAGAATGAAAATGCAAAAAATAAGCACGTTAAGTTGTGCTACAAAAGATTATACGTTAATATTATTAGAAACGGTAGTTTTACATTGTTTAGTTTTATTATAATCCTCAAAACGGAATATAGTGACCACTGTTTTCCGAATTAAGGATTTTAAGAGATTTCTCCTTGTGGTACAAATCTAACTTAGGAAGATGTATTAATGTTTATAATGATTATAATTATTTATATACGTATCTGTCATAGTCGCGAATCAAATTTTGATCAAGATACAACCTGACACTGACCTGCAAATAGCAAAAAACGTAAGAAAATTTGAATTTCGCGGTCTACCACTGCGCATTCACTTTTTAAGGTGGATGCTCCAGGTAGCCCGCGAAATTCAAATTTTCTTGAGTTTATTGCAATTTGCAAGTCAGTTATTATATAAAATTCTCGTGTCACAGTGTTAGTTGCCATACTCCTCCGAAACAGCGGGACCGATTTGTATGAAAGGAGATGTTCCAAAATGTATGGAGCCTGGGCCAGGTCCTTGTACACTATACTTAAAAATAGGGAAATTCATTTAAAACAGTTCTCAACTGTCCAATTGCTTTAAAATAGCTTGGTTTTCTGGTAAACAGAAGAAATTACACTTGAAATTGCAACACAAAAAACAACCCGTCATGGCGGTAAGCTGTCATTTTGATTGATTAATGACGTTTGACATGTTTTTGTTTATTTCGACGCTAGACGAAAGTGACAGAAGTGACACTGTTGTGACAACTGACAGTTCTCTTTTTAACAACAGAGAGACGCCATGTTGAAAGTCGATAAAATTAATTGATAAATATCAGTTCACTAGCACAACAGTACACATTTAATTGAATTATCTGTATTTTTCCCGAATTCTACGGATTTTTCTCTTTTTTTTGAGATACTGTACATAGACCAGCACCCTAATTGCGAAACACACTATCGATCTCAATTTGAATCATTTTGAAGCATATTGCTAATCCATTGCTTCATATGTTGGAAAAATGTGTCTGCTCAACAATGTAAAAAACGCAATGAACGTTGTTGATCTGTCAAAATGAAACCCATTGCTACTAATAGTGTATTACGCAATTACCCCGCTGGCCCATTTTGAAACATCTCCTTTTGTGTGCATATCGGGTAGGTCTGAGAATCGGCTACCCTATTTATTTTTTCCAAACGACGTTTGCGGGGTCAGCTAGTAATCAATAATATTACGTACACTTTCCAGATCTTTAAGTTCTTTATTTTTGTCTTGCAAATCCATTAAAAATTTAAATGTTTTGCTATAATTATGTCTCATTGGCTTGGCTTCTATTATTTAATCCATAATCATCTTATCAACCATAAGATCGGATTTTTTTAAATTCTAGATAATTTTTATTATTGACAATATCGTCTATTGTTTTCAGTTCAGGTTGGGGGCCCTCTATATCCACGGGGCCCTAGGCTCAAAGAGTACTTTGTATAAACTGAAATAGAGGGCCATCTCGCGAGATTTGGATGATAACAGAATAAAAAGCGCCCTCTGCGATGAAAATACTAAACTACATCCGTGTCGGCAGTAGGTTATTCGCGCGATCTATATCCATCCATAATGTTGTTTTTATCTAAATATTCTTGTAACAGATAACTCTGTTACAAGAATATTTAGATATTATTTGAATTACATTAATCTAAAATTCTAAATAAATGGGAAATAAAACAATATAGATACTTTCATTTCTTTTTGTTTTTGTAAGATTTATTGTAGTATATTTTTCAGCCATACTCTGAAGAACATTGTTATTGTCTTTTTTTCTTTTTCCACTTATAACTTTATTTACATCATTGCACTAAGATCGTTTAAAAAATCTCACTGATTTTAAAGCACATGTCCTGAATTTGTGAACATAGATAGTTAAAACTTTCATTTGGGTAACACATTGAACTACGCCCAGAATATTCTCTGCACCTCACATAACACACATAGAGTTAACTTAGCGGACAACGAAGAACGATTACACATTACAGCAGAACGACATCGAAACAAAAACAACCATTTTTGTTTATTACTCAGGGCTGCCAGTTGTGTTTTTTTATTTTTCCCCAAATTTGAAATATTTTTTCTCCAAAATGATACAATTTTTTTAAGTTTTACCCAAAGGAAAAAACTTCATAGTAGAAAAAAAAACCGCCCGACTTCTTACTTAACAGTTGTCGTGCCCCCAGCGCCCGGCACAGTGATTTGAAAAAAAAACAGTGTAATTAATAAAAAAAACCCAGAGTAAACGAGCTCTGGTATGTGGTCGTTAATATACGACCCTGGCGAAATGGACACGAAAATGTTTGCGGATTAATCCGACGTACCTAAGCGCTTAAAAGGTTAAGCAATTGTAACCATTAGGAAACAGTTTTTAATGACAAAATTAAGTAGACTAACCTAACTGAACACAACATCGACATAATTATAAAAGAGCATTGCACGTTCTTTGATTGAAACTAAATGGACATCAGTAATGTAGTAGATTTTATTAATTAACCATCAAGCAAATTATTTCAAGTAATCTATAAAAATAGTTTGAACTTCGAGCTTCTACTTACTAAAATAGCGTACCATGATGCACATCGTTTTTTTCTTTGGTGTCTCTAGAGGTACACACGACGAAATAATATCAAGCTATACATTTCCGGTTTTAGCTGAGCTCACATTGTATAGGCTTGTCGTACAATAAGAAGTCATCTTATACTGGAAATGTATGGTAAAATATGTCGATTACTCTCATCGATTATCATCGAATAATTATAATATTAAAAATACCCAAAATTCTCCATGATTTTTTTCCTCTTTCCAAACATTTCTCCAAATATTTCATTTCTCCAGGAGCCAAATTTTTGCCCGAAATTGCGAAAAAAATACCCAATCTGGTAACCCTGTTATTACTTGCCAGTTGCCAGTGCTGCCAGGGCATATATTTAAATATGTCTAAATTCTTACCAAAGTATTTTTGTTTCGACATTTTTTTCAGCAAAAATGACTTATCATCATGGACACGTACTTTTATATTTAATTTATTCTAACAAACCCTATATTTACAATAAACAAATGTGTGTCTTTATCTCCATTACAACTTTCAAACTCCTATTTAGCAAATAATTAATTACTTATAGCAACACATTTTTAATAGTACTACTATTATTATACCATTTATTTAAGGAGAACATTGTAAACCTTAGTGCAGTATTAAGTTTTGAGTATTTTTTATTTTCTTACATTATACGCTACACCAGCGCCTCTGGATTTACAATATTAAACTAGTAGATTAAAATACTACAAAATTGTAAAGCTGTTAACTAGCTGGAAATATATCTTATGTACTGTCATCCGTAATAAGTTGGGTTATCACGATGCTGTGTTGCAGGGTGTAAAGTACTAAGATTGTATGGCATGCCTAGGCTGCAGCCCAAAAAGCCTAAGTAGATCCGCCCCTGCTTAATCTGTTGTACTTGTAAACACATTTTCATTCGAACATCGGGCTGTCTGACACATGAGTTAGTACGCTTGTAAAGATGCAGTGACGTAGTAATGATCTCATCACTAGTTTTTAGTAGTTGTAATGCTTTTGTTAAGTAGAGACTAGAGTAGACAGTAGGTAGCACTAGTGATTACATTCTCTTTGGTAGGTAGTGTAGTGGTGTTGTAGTGGGTGGCGCTGGTTGGCGCAATATTGGCGTGCTGGATTGTTGGTGATTTAGTGATTGTGAGTAAAGATAAAAACTTTGCGAGCGCTAGACCTTAAAAATCTCATGTTGTAGTGTGTGTTTTATATCTGAGCAACAAAAGTATTGTTGTTTTCTATTCCGTAAGTTGAATGCAGTTATTTACTGTAACCATTGAAATGGAATGATGTCAAAACACTTGTGGTAAACTTGTTTGAATGTTTGCAAGTCGCAACCTTCTAACCATCCAAATTCCAAGTTCCAAGTAAGCTCTTGCATTTGTTGACTTATTGTGTTGTTGACTCAAAAAATATGATAAGGATTCAAAATTTTACATTGTTAGAGGTAAACTGACACAATAATGTAATTCAATTATGTTTAAAATAACAGTAATCACTGAAATCAAGTAATAACTTAACTTTTATGGCTCTCATTAGACAATGTTTTTTCTGAAATATTTTTTTTAGATTTATAATTTAATACTAAAATATAGATTCATAAAAAATCAGTCATTCAGATTTTTTTAATTCCAGGTGTCGCTTCATTAAGGATGTTGCGCTTTCTGAGCAGAAGAGGGCGTTCATCAAGTCAAAACCGCAATAAACAAACCCAGAAGGCATCAAGCAACAAAAATTTGATACAATGCAAAGTACTATTACTTGATGACACAGACATATCTATCAACCTATCTAAAAAGGCTAGTGCAAATGACCTATATGAGCAAGTTTTTTATTCTCTAGATTTGATTGAAAAAGATTACTTTGGACTGCAGTTTACTGATACACATAATGTCAAACATTGGTTGGATCCAACTAAAACTATAAAAAAGCAAGTCAAAATAGGACCACCTTACACTTTACGACTCAAAGTCAAATTTTATTCATCTGAACCCAATAACTTAAGGGAAGAATTGACTAGATATCAGTTCTTCTTGCAGTTGAAGAAAGATATATTGGAGAGCAAGCTTGAGTGCCCGCACTCTACAGCAGTTGAACTAGCTGCATTAGCCCTACAGTCTGAACTCGGAGATTTTGATGAAAATGTTCACACTCCCGCTACTGTGTCTGAATTTAGATTTGTACCTAATCAAACTGAAGAGATGGAGATTGAAATCTTAGAAGAGTATAAGAAATGTAAGGGTCTAACCCCTGCACAAGCTGAAGTTAACTATTTGAACAAAGCAAAGTGGCTTGAAATGTATGGTGTTGACATGCACATTGTCTTAGGCAAAGACGGGTGTGAGTATCACCTAGGGTTAACACCAACAGGCATTCTTGTCTTCGAAGGTCCTCAAAAAATAGGTTTGTTCTTCTGGCCTAAGATTAGTAAGTTGGATTTTAAGAAAAAGAAACTTACTCTTGTTGTGGTTGAAGATGATGACCAAGGGCGAGAACAAGAGCATACCTTTGTGTTTAGACTACATAACGAAAAAGCTTGTAAACATCTTTGGAAATGTGCTGTGGAACACCACACTTTCTTCCGCTTGAGAGCACCAGTGAAAGGACCTTCAGCACGGCAAAACTTCTTCAGGATGGGTTCCAGATTCCAATACTCTGGTAAAACTGAATATCAGACCACTCAGCAAAATCGCGCCCGACGTACAGTCCAGTTTGAAAGGCGACCTAGTCAACGATTTGCGCGTCGTCAGAGCCATGTACTGAGGGAACGAGAAAAACAGAGTGTAGTAAAACCAGATACTGCACCATCTGAGGCAGCTAATGAACTTCCTAGCACATCATCTGCTGATACAACAGCAGTGCTAATACCTGAGATTGATACTCTATCAAGAAAGAGTAGTGCTAAATCACAGAAGTCAACTCTTATTGATACTGAGTCCAAACCTGATATTGGTGAACCTTCAACAAAGAACCTTCTCAATGAAGAACCAGCTGAAGAAGTGTTGATGTCGAAAGATGACGCTATTAGTAACAAAGTGCTATTCAAAATGGATAAATCTCTAAATGAGGAAAAGAAGAGTAATCTGACTCAACTTGTAATTACTAAACCCGCTTGCAGCTGTTCACCTGTTACAGAATCAAACCCACTGAATGACCTGCTTATGAGTTTAGTTAAAGAAAAACTTAACAATGATGACTCCAAAAATGAAGCAAAGAGAGATCAGTTGGATTCAGCAAGTGAAAAAGAAGTCCCTAACAATCAAACAAAATGTTATCTTTCATCTACTAAAGCCCTGCCACCTGGTCAATTAAAATGTAATAACATTTTGAAAGCTAGAGAAAATGAGGTGAAGGTAATAAATGAATCCACAAACATTAATCTGGCCGTACCATCTATCCCTTCGCCAAAAATATTGAATGAGCCCACAAATCCCATCAATTCGCAATATGTATCAATTGTAGTGGTGGAGCCACCACATAATCAAGCAAAATTGGCATCTCCTAAGCCTCTAGAGAAAAAAGAAGATGTGACTCCCAAGGTGCAACCTATATCATCTCTGTCACCTTGGCTTGTCTCTTCCGAGCCAAGCTCACCTTCGGGCATCGGTGAAAAGGAAATAACAATAATTCATCGTAAGTCTGTTATTACTACACAGCTGTAGTTAAATTAAGTATATTATAAGACAACCATTATAGTTAAAAAAAGAAAGAAAAAATGACAATGTAGTCTAATATTGCATGTTTTGCTTTTAAAATATGTAATTGAATTATTATGTAGTGCCTTAAAGTCTATTTTTTAAAAGTAAGACAATGAAATCTGAAAAAAAAAATTATCATTTACTTGTAGTTGAAATAATTTATCAGCTATCTCCAATATTTTTCTCATACCTATCGGAAATTACTGTGACTGCAATATGTATGTGCAAAACTGTTATTTGAAAAAACTAGTTTGCCCTAGACCAAATTGGTCTGTCCAAACTGTGTTATTTAACCAACTAATTTAAACCTAAGGTAAACTCACCCAAAAGACATTAGAGAACAATACATTCACATGCTTAGACTATATAATTATAATAATTAAAATGATATGAATTTTCGCTTTCAAAGTTTCGACGGAAACCTAAAGCGAGATGATGCCTTTATTACCAAAATATATTTAACAATATGGGTCAGCAGGTTTCATTCCGCTTGGGTGTACTAAGTAGATATCGATACTTTATATTATGTACCTTAATTCATACTTATATATTTCCATGTACTTAATTATTGTACTTAACATTTTATTGAGACATTTGAGAATATTTTATTCTCATAGCAATGAGTCTGAGCTCTGAGCATAATTATTTTAAGAGAATTTACTATTGACAAATTAATAACCAAGTATTTTTATATCTAGAGATGAGGTATCTATACATTCCTTTTATTTACTTATACCTATGCAGATTTTTTTTCTAATCAGTGTAAAATTTTATCAGATAAGATACGAAAATTGGCAACTTAAATGCTTCAAAATCTTTTCAAACTTTTAAAAAGTCCCTGCTTCACGAGGTTACTACCTCGTAAATGTGAACAATTTATACCATTAACAATACTGAGAAGTAAAACTGAAATATGCACTGGTTAAAAAAAAATCCTGTATAAAATAGTGATAATATTTTTGATGCCGTCCATAATCGAATCATTCTGTAACAATGTTTAGCATTAAGTACAACATATCAGTATTAGGAAATGAAAGAACTACCTAGCAAGATAGGTGCCATAGTTTATAAAATTGTCATTCGAAATGCTCTCAGAACCGTAAATGAATTCAATTTTTAAATCAAGATGTGTATTCTTTATGTGTATTTTAATTAAGTATTTGTTACACAATAAATATGAGCAGGGCCGTCTTTAACCTATTGGAGGCCCTGGGCGCATAAGGATCGCAGGGTCCCTGTGTATATAAAAGTAGATAAGTAATAATTCATTTTCATTATGAATAATTTTCAAATATTTTGCTACAAAATCGATAAAACTAATTAAAAAAATATGTTACTAATATTTCATACGTTTGGGACTAGAAAATCGCACTGCAAATCAATTATTTTGTCCTTAAAATAATGCGTAGAACGGATTGGCGGCGGCGGCTGCAAATAGAGATTAAATAGGGATTTTTTTTTAGGGTAGGCCGGGGCCCCCGTCGATCGCGGGGCCCTGGGCAATTGCCCAGAGAGCCCAATGGATAAGATGGGCCTGAATATAAGTGTTTCTCTGTAGGTAGGTATACCTTACCTAGACTCTAAACTGGTTACTGGTTAGCATAGGAAAATAACAATGCAATAAATTATTAAAACTGCATTGATTTACATTAATTTACGTGTTGTTAGCTAAGCATTTACTTAAATAAACCAGAAATGTTGTTTCTTTCGTTTTAAGAACATTTGGAATTGATGATTTTATTTTAGAGATGTAGATATAGCTAATCGTAGGCAGAAATAAGTCCAATGATTTTTTTTTTACATTCAGCTTTTTTCAATATCTTAGAACTTTACAGTTACTCGCATAGGTATTATTTTAATATAATTACGTTGATACTATATTAAGACTTTCATATATTACAAATATATCGTGCCAATTAACGAATATTACAAGGTGCTTAGGAACAATATAATGACCGATTAGGTATAAATTGAATCTCGATGAATAGTTGTCGACTGTAACAACTGTTTATCGATATATTATCCATAGTTAAGTCTGCAATTCAAATGTACAAAGCAGACAACCAGACAAACACTATGACCAACGATAATATTTTTAATAATAATTTTATCTATCAATATTTATAGTTATGTTACGGCTAATAGCCGAATTGCGGCTACACCTGGGGTAAATTTAGGGCTAGTAACCGAAGTGCGGCTACACCTATGGTAAAGTTAGGGCTAGTAGCCGAAGTGCGGCTACATCCAAGGCCGAAATATGGCTACACACGTAGATTTCACGAGCTGAAATTAGGTGTATGTAGCTCATTAAAGTTGTTGATAAGACGAGTGTTACCGCAATTTGGCTCATAGTCGTAAAGGATGCTAGCATATGCCTATTGCTGCCTACAAGGGTAAATTAAAAACTTTCCGCTTTTCGTTGTCTGAACAACGCATTACTATAAAGAACGATGAAATTACAGAATATATTTTTAAGTAATTTTCTGCAATGCATCTATTTGACTTTTGTTTAAGTTTTTTAAATGTAAGACAAACATTTTATCCGATAATGTAATTTTTATCTAGCGTTTATTGTTATTCGCATTATTTTACAATATTTTAATACTACTTATTGGATTATAATAAAATATTTATTTTATTCCATATCATGCGTTGCTTTTGTTATTTAATATTTCAATTATATCATTAGTACCTACTTATACTATACCATAGGTATCTACAGCCTACCCTGGAACGTCCCTACATAATATGTAGCGCAAAGTGCATTAGTTACTTTAGCGAGGTGCGTAATCTACTTTTCTTTCAACTACCCATCTACCTATCGTGATAAAATATACCAATTCAAAATAAAAACTCAATATAATGAAAACAAAGTATCCCGCGACTTTTGCGGCAAAAGGTTATTAACATTTTCATTTGCAGTTGTTTTTATACTTTCTGAAGTTGAATCCATTTCGCTATCGATGTCTATTTCTATTTTTTAAAACATTCCTTACTAAATATGAAGTACCTAGGTATCAAAGTTTTTTACAAGGATACAATATGCGCGACATTTGTTTTTTTTTTTCACCAAGTCGGATTTATTCAGCAGATTTTTATTTCAGCCAGTGACGCCGATTCTGTTCACAAACTAAACTAAATTTAAGTTCAGTGCATCTTTTTCTTTCTATTTCATTATGAAAAGGACAGAAGATAAATATTAGTTTAGTCCTGTTAAATTAGTCAGCGCCTGACGTAAATTGACGTATTTTTAGTAGGCAATTTTTTAATCTCGTCTAACTTGTCTATGGATTATCTAGTTCGACAGGACTAAGCTAATATTTTATCTTCTGTCTTTTTCGTAATGAAGTAGAAAGAAAAAGATGCACTGAACTTTTTAGTTTAGTTTGTGAACAACAGAATCTGGGCCAGTATAAATCTAATGCATACATTTAAACATCATGGAATTGTCGTAGTTAGGCTGGTCTTATTGAGTTGTAATGATGACTTTAACGATTATAATTCTGTAAACACATACTTGTTATTGTTACGGCCGCGAATCAAATTTTGATCAACATACAACATAATAGTTATTTGCAAATTGTAAAAAACGTAAGAATATTTGAATTTCGCGGGCTAACTGAAGCATTCACCTTAAACGGAGGTTGCCAGCTGAAAAAATTTATCCATATCATGGGTAGTCGACCTTTTACCCATGATCATACAAAACTAAGATCTGTATGTACATACAGATCTTAGTTTTGTATATATAGTACAATTGCCTTTTATGCTTAGACGTAGTTGGGTAAAAATAAAATAAGACAGTTGAAAGAAAAAACGTTTATTAAAATACATAGTCACCGTAGACATAGCCTATAGGTAGACATGCTCATAAAATAATAATAGTTCTTTCTCTATCTATGTCATTAATGAGAAACTGTGCAACAATGAGATTTCTTATAACTTTACTGCACTGATTTGGTTATAAGCTAAAAATACGTCCTTTGTGATCGGTTTTGTTGTGACTAATGATAACATTACTACGTAGTTGAAAGAGAATAATTTTATTACTAATCCGCCAAGTTATACGTATTTAACCTACTCGTTATACCTATTTCTGTTTTTTTTTTTAATTTATTTTTTTTATAACATTTGAATGTTTTCGTATTACGTCATTGAATTATGTCACAAATTCACAACTGAAATATAAAAAATATTTACGAGACGAAAAATAAAACATTATAATGAATAACATAAAAATGAAGAAATCTACTAACAAGATTTTTTCAGAAAAGTCATCGGATGATCTCGGGAACGTGTTTTCATTCAAGCGATATTTTATAAATAATTTAGATTCCTATCATGGAGAGTATTTATTGAAGGAAGTGTCGAAAGTCCTGACTGAGAAGAATGTAGCATCAGCACCTTCACTGACTCTTATTGGAGAAGATGCAATTTTAGAACTTCCGGAGCCTGAACAGCCTTACGAAATTATAGGTAAGTAGGTAATTTGCTTATACCTTTCACGTAAAGTATATTGAAGCAGGGATAAGCTTCTCCCTTTCTTCCTCACGCCCTTAACACCATTATGAGTAGAGTATAAGGTAGAGTATAGCTAATATTAGACATTCTGTGCCCGTGGTTCTTAATTCACAATCGCAATGTATGATTTATACAGAGTCAAATTAAGTCTATCGATATCTAAACACGATATATTAATAACGATTTGATGTTTCAACGACCGCTGGTATCACGTCTGTGAAGTTTATACAAAAAAACACCGATTTTTTCAATTGATATTAATTCAAGTGAATACACTAAATGCGGTCGATGACACCACAAAAAAAATCATCAAACTAATTACCTTTTCGTTTTATCATGTTTAGATCTCGATACCCATGACGTGTGCGGAGTTTCGCTAGCATTTTAATTTGACCCTGTATGTCGCTAGATCGTTAGGTACATACCTACCAACTAGCACAGGGCCTCAAGTCTGCTATTACAATAGTGTCAGAATGGTCTATCATTGATTTCATAATTGTTGATTTTGACAAGTTTGGTAATCTACTAATATAATGGCGTCATTATTCCCAAGCTTATCCTTAAATTGGAGTCGATAGGCGTACGTGGTAAACCTCTCCAAATTTTCACTGACTACTTAAATAATCGCTCCCAATGTGTTAAAATTAGAGTTGCCGCGAATAGTGTTTATAGCGAATAATCGAATACCGATTAATCGCCATTCACTTTGGCGAATAGTCGAATAACTCGACATTACTATTCGACATAAAAAAAAACATTAAACACATTAAAAATATTTCTAATTTCTTCTAAGGTTGTGAGAAAAGAAAACAATAAAGTTAAAGAAATCTGTTTCATGTTATACATATGTGTAGTAAATTTAATTTTCCATTTAAAATATTAATTAAAAAGCCTTACTAATTTAATTTCATGAATATGATAGGCACAGGCACATATTACAGATAATAATTGATATTGTGTCTTGTTTTATTAAGGAAAATAATTTAAAAAATGATTATTTTTAACTCATTAGTTCTTTTGTTCGTTAAAAGTTTATTTTCGACGACTATTCGCCGAATGCCGAATAATACTAGCTATTATTCGGTATTCGACGAATATCAAAAAAATGACGAGTAATGCCGAATACCGAATAATAGCGAGTATTCGCGGCAACTCTAGTTAAAATTGACAAGTACATTAGCAATGAGACAACTGTCACTTACGGTGTTCCACAAGGGAGCATCTTGGGCCCCATGCTGTTTCAGATCTATGTCAATGAACTGTGTTCGATGCAACTGCCAAACTGCAAGATTTATGCCTATGCGGATGACACAGCGATTCTTGTCAATGGGCCCACATGGGGTGCTGTTAAAACAAAAGCAGAGGCAGCTCTGTCTGTAATAATGCAATGGCTTAACTCAAATTTACTCACTCTCAACTTGCATAAAACTAATTATATTCCATTTGCAATTCGTCGTAATACTACACCGCCTCAAAATTTCTCTATAACAGCTCACTCTTGCTTGAACTCAGCCGGACCCTGTGCCTGTCCCACACTCACCAGAACCGATAGTGTGAAATATTTGGGTGTACTAATAGACGATGGGCTAAAATGGGACAAGCAGATCGATGCCCTCACCACCAGAACTCTGCGACTCATACACATTTTCAAGTCACTCAGGGAGTCAGCTAATGCGGATACGCTTAAAATGGTCTACTACGCTCTGTGTCAATCGGTTCTTGGGTATTGTATTGCGGCTTGGGGTGGTGCATGGAAAACTAACTTTCTTAGAGTAGAGAGAGCGCAAAGAGCAATTCTCAAAGTAATGTCGAAAAAGCCCTACAGATACCCGACAACGGATATCTACTCAGACTGTATGGTTTTAACAGTCCGGCAGCTCTTTGTGCTACGATCGGTCCTAAGAAAACATGCCTGCCTTCCACCATATGATCGCAATAAACGGACACTTCGTCTCCCCCGCACTCAGCACAAAACCAGCTTTGCTAAACACCAATACTACATCCTAAGCACTCACTTATATCAAAAAATTCACCAAGTGCTGTGTATCTTAGACCTAAATACACAAATGGTAAAATCAAAAGTAACAGAGTGGCTTTTAAAGAAGGACTATGCTTTTACAGAGTCCTTACTCTCCTTCATCGTCTAATGTCCATTTATACTGTACACGCAATACGCTCACACTTACATAACAAAAATACATATACCTACTCTACAAACAGAACCCTCATAACACATTCATATATTCTAATACACTACACACATACAACACACCCACGCAGACACAATCTACAATTCCTTAATACATAACAACTGCACATCGCTCATCAATTTTATCATTAAATCACTCGACACTCTTATTAATTTTGCTAGTTTTTCTTATTATTAATATTAGTTTTTTTACTAGTTTTATTCTTTTTTTTCTGTCTTCATGAAATTCTAAAATTCATTGTAAAGGATGGATCGACACACATCTATTTTTGTCATTAACTTGATAATTAACTATGTTTAAGACCCCAAGGCTGTTCACTGTCTCTTAAGATACAGGTTTACCTAGTTTAAGAGGCAGGGGTATAATACTTGTGTGCAACTTTTAACATAGAACTAGAATGTATAACCTATTTAACCTAACCTATTATATAATTAATCACCTAGGTTCTCACCTGTATTCTTTTTTTATGGCAAATAAATTATTATTATTATTATTATTATTTTATATATCTTATTTTATATATCTCGGGACCATGGGGTCCCGGTCCTTTGGAAGGCGTACGAGGGGCCGAAGCCAACTCGCAGAGGCCCCTTAGAAAATTTTAATGAAATGTGGCACTAACCGACGATTATCCCTATATGCACTATGAAAGTGCACCCAAGGATAACCCTCGGTTGGTGTAGGACTATTGCAGTATTGGAAAAATAAAAAGTTGTAGGTACTATGGGTTTTTGAGGTTAAAGTGGATTGGTTACCAAGAACTATGGAAGAACTATGGCCCCTGCCTGATCAATGTTTTATATATACACGGATAAAATGGCAGGGGGTGACTTGCACACTCAATAATGGGCCCCCGGAAACTGTCGCTAGCACATAGTGACGTAGTGACAAGGGGGCAACATGTCCTGAGGTGCTTGAGGAGTGGAGAGGTATTCCACGGCTTTCAGAACAATCCCAGAGCCCGGAAGATGGTCAAGATCCCTACGAGCACTTACTGGAATACTTCCTTCCCCCGAGCACGTTTGCTCTTGCGAATCTCCACTCAAGCCGGCCAATAAAGGCAAGAATGAGGTGGGAGCTCTGTTCCTCATCAGTGTTCACTCCAGCCAGCCAATTAAGGCAAGCCAGAGGTGAGGAACAAGACTACTCCCGGGAGATAGGGTCCGTGGGGTCGCTACTGCCCAACAGCTCGCCACATGCTGCCCTGCGGGTTTCTGTATCTCTCTTGGTCTGGCTCCTCACCTTAGACCTGTTCCGGCAAAGTAAACTCTTCGGGCACAGGCCTAGAGTTCGGAGCTCGCAAGCCCCACCACGACGTCAACGTAGAGATACGACGATTATTATTATTATTATGACTTTCCAATGGTCAACCACTGACACTCCATTGAAAGAAATGGCATAAAATGGTAATCTCGTACATGATGACAAATTAATAAATCTAAGGCGGATCACCCACTGCAACGTTTCACGCGACGGAGCGCGGGAAACGGAGCCAAATTCCCTGCGCGGAAGCGCGTTTTTAATGAATTCGTATGTAAAAAATCACGCGCGGTGGCGCGTTATCTGCGGTCCGCCGCGTGAAGCGGTGCAGTGGGTGATGCGCCTAATGTTTATTGCTATTTACGAACTTCTTACTACTTCAGATTGCAAACACTAATACGTAATATGTAAAAATATATATTAAATGAAATCTAGCATGAAATTTAGTAGTAGTTTTTCTCAGACCATTGACCGACCAATGATCGACCATTATGAATTTAGCAGATTACGAACTTTTAGCAAAATTACAATGGCATCGTGTTGGAATGACGAATTTATAAAACTAGCAGACTTGGGTCCCTGGAAGGCGGTATACCTATAGGCTGGCGCTGGGTAGAAATTGGTCGCCGGTTATTAAAAAAAAAATTGCTGTTTCGTACATTCATGTTGAAGTAAAAGTTACCTACACTTTTAAGATACTTTATGACCGCGTAGGTATTGCACTTTTCTATGAAAATGCTGTTTTTTTTTTTATAACCGACGAAAAATTTCCACACTAGGGTGTTGAGGATTTCATGGTTAAACAGTTTGCACGTTAATGTCCGCACTACCCTGTTGTAGGTGTTATTCTGTAAAAAACTAAGTACCTACCTAACATTTCTGTTTATTGGCATTGTTGCAAAACCTTCTAGGGACTGTATCCAACCCAAAGATCAAGACTTTAGATAAGGTGGCTAGGATTGTAACAAAAGAAGAATGTATACCGGTAATGCTGACGTGCGGCACTGTCGTATTGGATGTCAGTTGCGATCGAGAAGAGCTTAGAATTGCAATGGAATATATGACCCGTAAGGAATTTTGATCTAACTCTATACTACACTATGTTTTATGTAAGTATTTAGTTACATGTCGTTAATTTCGAAATTGCGCGCGCACCTCCACGAAAATTAGAAAAAAAATCCCAAGTGTAGTCATACAGTAGGCCGCACGTCATTGGTAACACTTTGACTGTGAGCTGGTCTAGCGTAGTCATCATCATCAACCTACAGCAGTTCACTGCTGGAATATAGGCCTCTCCTATTGCACGCCATTCAGCTCGATTCTTAGCAACTCTCATCCAGCTGCTGCCTGCCGCCTTGCGAAGATTGTCGCTCCACCTAGCCTGAGGGCATCCTACCTTACGTTTGCTGATTCGCGGTCTCCACCTAAGAACACGTCTACCCCCAACGGTTCTACGGCTAATGTGCACTTCAGCTTGCTTATTCTGTGAGCTAGCGTAGTACGGAGTTTATATAGAATTCGAGGTAAGCTTAAACTGTTTTTGTTACCACTGACGTGCGGCCTTCCGTATATCTAACAAGCATTGACAGGCCACGCTATTTTAAAGGTACCTACTATACCTACTTCACCACCTAAGCTAAGTGTAGGTACCTATTCATACAAAGGGTCAAAAATTAGTTTAGTATACAAAAATGCTCCATTTGTCGAGCTCTATGTCGTCACAAAAGGAAGAAGCTCTGAAAAAAGATTGACGGCGTATCTCAAAATCACTTATATCGTTACGAAAAGACGAAACTCGAAGTTTGCCTTTTAGCGGCGACATCTCGCGAGTACCTAATGCAGAAAGCCCTAAAATCGGGAGAAAAAAATCGTTTATTGGCTTTCCCGTGAAATTTTCTCATTTGACGTTCACCCCTTTGCCGCGTAGGCGACGTATTGTTGTCATTAGTGTTGCACCGAATGTGGGTCTTGCCGAATGTCGAATTCGGCCGAATTTTCGGTTTAAATATGTACCGAAGCCGAATTTCGGCCGAACTTCGGTTACATTTTGCGCGCTTTTGCTCAATGAACAGGTCAGGGGCCTACCACCACTCTTATAGCAGTATTATTTTAATCTTACTCCAGTGTGGGAAAGAAATGGAGCTGCATGTCCTGTATTGCTCCATCTCTTTCCCACACCGAAGTAAGATTACAATAATACTGCTATAAGAGTGGTGGTAGGCCCCCAGATCGTGTTCGTTCCTTGTCGTCGCTTGTAATTTCACTCACACGCGCGTAGGTACCTCTCGCCACCCGCGCCGCGGTCACCCAGAATGTTGTTACCTTGCTGATAGATAATAATATTACAATCGATAATTTTAATAAAGCATATTTTTGATACGTGATGTTGTTTCTTTTCTACGTAAATAAAAACGAACATCCACGTTACCTATTTACTTACAAATCATCATTTGATCTAGATTTCATTTTAAAATCAATTTCTTTTCACGTTTCCAAGTCTTATTTAAATTAATTTAAGCTACCGAATTTTGGCCGACATTCGGCAGATCTAACCGAAATTCGGCCGGAGACGAAGTTCGGTAAAAGCTGCCGAACTTCGGTAATACCGAATGTGAAACGAATTTCGGTGCATCTCTAGTCGTCATCATTATAATTTGCATTCGTATTCACATTCTGACAGTTCTGAAGCAGTTGCTAGAAAAACAGGCTCCAGCAACAAAACCGGACCAGGACGATGTCGGTGCATCAAGTGCTTTCGGCGGCGCCGGGGACTTCAAGAAGCGGTACTTGATACTGATATCCACTGTAATGACTTGGGCCTGCACCAAACCACTGGACCCGGTAAGTAACTACCTAAGTCCAAATTTGTGGTAAACACATCCTATTTGTACATTATATTACAGGGTAGCTAGGACATCGATGTACAAGCTGTAACCACGAATTCACGAATCACCCACTGCTGGCTATATCCCTTTTCTTCTGCCATACTTCCCGGTTCCGTGCGTCTCTCGCTTTTGGACGGCCCTGGCTTCTTTAGCCTAACCTTGGCCACCATTAGGTCACAGACTCACAGCTTTACTCCATTGGCCAGCTCCTCGTCTAGCTAGATGTCCTGCTCAACTCCCACTTGAGGCGCGGTAAAAAAGATTTTTTTTTGTAGGTAAAACACATAGGGGAAGAGATGGGACTAAACCTGAGGTGCATCGCCCTGTCCCCGATGCCGTAGACTTACGACCGACGATGGATTTCGGTGTTAGGCACTCGGTTTAGTATCGGATAAGTACACGTAAAATGTTTTCATTCCCTCCACAGGAAAATCCAGACATGCCTTTCATAGAAACCGATTTCCGGAAAAGGAAGCCACATCCAAATTATAAGTTGCACTATGATGCTGAAAATGCAGTGATTGGCATGGCCAGAAAATATAGGTCGATAATCGGGTAAGTTCTTTATTATCCTCCATTTTACTTATCTTTAATGGTCGGTTTAGGTACATACGAGTATGTAAAGAACAATGCCGCAATGCCTTATTTTTCTGCTAATAAAAACACTGTCTCTGTAGGAGCTCGAAAGGCGTGCTATTGAAGATATGTATATCCAGAAATAGGCTGATGATGATGAATAACATTATACCAACTGTACAAATTCAATTAGCCAGCAAAACTCAGCAGATATGATGGGTACTCGATATCTGAAACGACAAAAAAAAAAATGATTTTAATTAATTCTTTGGTACCAACGACCACAGGTATTGTAGTTAGAGTTACTTGGAGTAGGAGTGTAGAACATCTGTATTTTTTGGTTTATCGTGTTTTGATATCAAAATACATAACGTCTGTAAAGTTTACACAAAAAAAACTACTATTAAAAATTATATTCGTCGTTGATACCATCACGTCTGCGCAGTTTCGTTAGCCAATTTAATTAGACCGTGTATATGTAACAAAGACAAAGTCAAAGCATTTATTTAAAATAGGTATGTACAGACGCCAGCAGGTCAACCTACCCCAATCTGTCAAAATTCTTTGATAGATTTTCAACTTTAGCACAAAGGAATAAAGTTCATATTCAATTGGGAAAATCTGACAGATTGGGGTAGCTTGATGTGCTGGCCACCGTACGAGGCATGCCTTTTAAGTTTCGTCGTTTGAAGAAAAAAACACAACTAGAACCTTATAATAGTACTTTTTATTGTTTTTCTAAGTATTCACCACGTAGCTTAATACACTTTTCCATTCGCTCAAACAGTTATTATAACATGTATTCCACTCTAAAGTGGGGGTGTTTGAAATGGCTGACTTGAAAGCGTCGACTGCTTCTTCACCGGACTGGAACCTTTGACCACGAAGACTTTTCTTAATTTTAGGAAATGTAAAGAAATCGGTAGGGCTTAGGTCAGGACTGTATAGAGGATGGTCAAGAATTTCTACTTTTTCCTGCTTCAAATACTCAATCGTTTGACGAACGCTGTGTGAGCTTGCGTTGTCGTGGTGCAGGATGATGCGTCGCTTTGAGTTAGATTTTCGAAGTTCGGCGATGACTTGTGGTAAACAAACTGTGGTATACCACTCTGCGTTAACCGTTCTACGATCTTCAAGTGCAATAGTCGCAACATAGCCAGTTTTTCCAACGAACGTGGCCACCATCTTCTTTGAAATGCTTCGAGAACGAACAACTTTAGTCGGCTTTGGCTCGTCTTGATAGACCCAGATTGTAGATTGTTGTTTGGAATCAGGATCGTAGGCATAGATCCAAGATTCGTCACCACTGATGATGTCGTAGACAGGATTTGACTCTCCTCGGTTGAACCTTTGCAGAGTTTTCTTACACCATCTGACGCGGGCCGTCTTGTGATCGTCGGAAAGCAGATGCGGTATCCAACGGCAAACTAGCTTTCTCACACCAAGCGGTTCATGCAAGATCTTCTGAATGGTTATCCCTGAGATGCCTAATACAGCCTCTATCTCTCGATACGTCACATGACGATCTTCGAGAATTAGTTGTCTCACCGCAATGATATTATCTTCAGTGAAGGCGGATTTTGGGCGTCCTTCGCGAGATTTGTCACTAACACTAGTAAGTATGTCCACCCTGGAATTCTAAATACCAGCGTTCGACAGTCCGCAGACATGGGGCTTCATCTCTGAACACAGATGTTAGCTCTTCAAAACACCGTGTCAGGCCTCTTCTAAAGTTGTAGAAAATAATTGCAACATATATTGCAACATATTGCCAATACAAAACATGATCAGACTTTCAATACTAAAAGACGAATACATCAATATAAATAATTTAATTAGGAGAACACGTCATCCTAAATTAAGAACTTTAGCTAACATAAAAACCTTTACCTTGCCTAGATGTAACAATACATATGGTATGAGAACATACACCTACATACTACCAAAAATAGTAAACGAACTTCCTACGGACATACAAAGTAAATACCTCTGTAACCCTAATAAAGCTAAATGTTTATTAAAAAAGCATTTTCTGCAAATTACAAACTATGAATATGTACTTTAGCTTGATACACTTATTAATCCTTAATTGTGGTATTATTATAATATAGAATAAGTAAAAACTTAAAATATCTTGTTTTTTGAATGTAAAACTTACAAACTTAACATCTAAATATGTTTCTCTGTAGTACATACCTATAATAGACAATATATCTCCGAACTCACTAGCCATATATAAGCCATCAGTGGCTTTTGTGGTTTTTAGTATAATATTATTTAAACTCTGCGATAAACTTTTTTGAACATTAATAAAAAAAAAAAAAAAAAAAATTGCACGGACATTTTCCTTAGAAAGATTCATTTTCGTGCGTAACCTGACAGATTCCAATCAACGCTGTGACTAAACAATAGCATTAATCCTAATACTTTCAACTGTTTTGAGATTCAAAATTTAAACACATTCGAATATAGAACAGTTCCAAATTCTAAATTGCCGGGAAATATGGAAACGACAGAACTTAAAAGGTATGCCTCGTACAGAGGCCAGCATATCAAGCTACCCCAATCTGTAAAATTTTCCCAATTGAATATGAACCTTATTCCTTTGTAGTAAATTTGAAAATGTATCAAATAAATTTGACAGATTAGGGTAGCTTGATGTGCTGGCCTCTGCACATAGAAGGCACTTCTGAAAGTCAAAATTTGCAATAAAATAGAATTGATTTTAGTCGCCCCTTCTATAAGTTAGTTTTCGTATGGAGAACAATGGGCAAGAAACACCACTGTAACTCTTTTAAAATGTTTTATAATATTTTGTATTTTTGTTTTTATTTTGTATAATTATATGTGAAGAAGATGTACAGAGGCCAGCACATCAAGCTACCCCAAACTGTCAAATTTCCCATTTGAATATTAACCTTATTCCTTTGTAGTAATGTTGAAAATCTATCATTTAATTTGACAGATTGGGGTAGTTTGATGTGCTGGCCTCTGTACTTAGAATTAAATTACTATAAGTACCATAATAATCAATGCTGTGTCATCTGCAAACTAACAGCAGTTTGCAGATGACACAATGATGCAGATGAATCAATGATGTTTAATCTGCAAACTGCTGTTAGTTTGCAGATGACACATTGATTATTATCTTCGGTTGATTTTGAAGTAATTGGGGTAAATCATTAATGTAAACTATAAAGAGGAATGGACAAAATATCGAACCTTGAGGAACGCCCATTTCCATTTCAGACCCTAATTATTAAGTTGACGCCGTTTACTTGAACTTTCTATCTTTCAGGTATGATCTTAGTAAATTAAGAGCTACATTCCTAATTCGGTAGTGCTCTAGTTTCAGCAGAAGTGTCTCATTAAACCATGAGAAACGGAATCAAACGCCTTAGAGAGGTTTCAAAAGATCCAATGGCATCTCGTGCTTCTTCCCAGGCGTTATAAACGATCTTTATTAACTACTTATATACTTACAAAACACCACAGAATACATAAAGTATAAGACTGTGGAAACCTACAGGCCGATGGTGATGATGAAATGTATTTTTGTTAACAGAGCCCTGGTAATTGCTGCAGGAGTGACATACGGCGGCAAAGAAGATGTGCTTTTTTATTGGTTTCAAAAGGCTTGGGAGTGCGAGCGGATACTGCCTATACTCGGCCGAGGAAATAATGCTGTTCCTTTGATAAACGTTGCGGATTTAGGACAGTGAGTATTGTGGATATTATACGTAATTTGTTGTCATATCAACTATAGAACGTAAGTACGGTTAATAATTCTTGGCTTTAAGTCTGTTTTCCCTGTATACCGAAGGCTTTATCAAGAAATCCAATACCTACCAGTAACTAGGTAGGTGTCAAATCTTACCTCAGGCAACTAAAATAACTATTGGCAGGTTTGGTTAACCAAAATAAAAACACCTGTAAGTTGACTAGATCCAACTTGAAACCCATCACAGCTAAAAGTTCTTACGCATTTTAAAGTTTATTACTATACAGTCTATTCAAATTCTTGTTTCCAATTGATGTTATTTTCACCTAGACGAATATCAACTTTAAATATCAAAGTACAGATAGTGCAATCCACGAAGACGCGCCCCACTCTTCTTCCGAATCGTTAGTGGTTATCGCTAGTTAATTCCATTAGTGTTTTAGTTCTTTCGAAACACACTAATTCAATCAACAATCAACTCAGCCTATCGCAGTCACCGCTGAACATAGGCCTCTCCCAGGCTGCGCCACAACACCCTGTCCACACTAATTACCCACCAATAATAATTAGTGTGCATTTATAAAACAAAAACACTAGCGGGACGTTGCACACTTCTGCTGTAAGCATTAGGAAAAAGAGGGGCGCGTCTTCGTGGATTGCACTACCTATCTATAAATTAAGTTGATTTCTAATTACTAGTACCTACTATTAAAAAATAAAAAAATAGTGGCGTTTTGTATCAGCAATCTAAAGTTTTTGAGAGGTATTTAAGTTATTTTTCCAAAAACACATATTTGTTTACATGTTTGGAAACTAAAGCGTGAACTCAGAATACCTAGTTCCTAGTCGAACAGTTTTTAATACCTACTTACCTAAACGATACCAACATCTTACAGAATTGTCTACAACCTACTACTTGATTTCCCAAGGAAGCTTTACATATTGGCCGTTGAACAAAACATTACGAAACAAAGAGAAGTAAGCAACAATGAAGTTTGTTATCTCTACTAGAGTGTGGTATGTAGGTACTTAGCTACGATAAATGCATTCCTGTTGCAGATAGTAAAGCCCCTTGGACGCACAGTTGGTTCTGGAATGTTCAAATGTATTCCACCTGAGGACGCTTTCTTAATTCCAGAAATTGATGTAAGGAGTTTTTTTTGCACCTTGTAAAGTATTTGTAGATCTAGCTAAGTAGGTAGGTACGTACGACGACATAATTATCAAGCTATACATTTCCAGTTTAAGCTGACTTATTGTACGAAAAGCCTATACAATGCGAGGTCGGCTAAAACTGGAAATATATATATATAGCTTGATATGTCGTCGTGTGTACCGTGTGTCATGTGTGTGTGTCGTGTGTCGTGTGACCATCTACTTCTTAACTATTGCTTATAAAATTACAGCAAAGAATATACGATTTGATCACTCTTAATTTGAATATGGAGCCGACTTTCACCGTCGAGACAATGGCAATACAGTGGGTTTCTGATTTGACCTTTGCGGAGAACGTGCCCGCTCTTATGAAACAATTTAAGAAAGAGAGGGGATTGAAATCTTTTAAGGTACTTAATAAAAAAAGTTTAGCTAACAGTTGATTACTGTTACAAGGTAAACCGCTAGAACTCACATATGTAAATTCCCACAGATTGTCATATACGGCCCCCCAATTACCGGAAAAACGACTTTGGCAAAAAGTATTTGTGAAGCTTATGGCCTCGTCCACATCTCACCAGAAACTGTGGCTCAAGATTTGCTGGATGATTTAGTTAGTTAATAATTTTGTTTTTATAAATCTGACTAACTTATCAAAAGCAACGTGCCCATTGTAATTGATAGCTGGTGTGTCATTTTTCGATTAGCTAAGCGTTCGTTATTGCGCAGGGCAAGTCTCTAAATTATTTCGCACTTGGTACACACGGTGATATATGAAGCTATACTTTTCCAGTACTTGCAAACTGACCTCTTATTGTACGGCAAGCCGAACCAATTTTTTTTTGAGGATGGGCAATCATCAAATGACCACTCCCTCTGGGTGGAGCAGAAGGGAGTGTCAGACTCTTACTGACTAAAACCCACCCGGTTCCTTCCTTAGCCCTTTATGTTCCGGGGCAGCGGTAACCGAACCAATGTGAGGTTAACCTATCTTCTGGCGCTCGAATGACGTTACGAGGGGGCTGCTGCGGTAAACATTTGTGCAATTCGGTATGTAAAGAAAAAAAATCCTACGCTGATTCCCAAACCATTTCGAGATTTAAGGTTTCTTAACTTAATTTTTCTATTTTTAGCGCTTAAAATTATAAGATGGAGTTTATTTTAACATAAACACTTAATACCACTTGACTTTCATGTGACCTCCAAATGACGTCACAAGTAAGCAGATTGAGAATACTTTCGGTGCCTCCTCTCATCATATGTTAAAAAGTTAAAGTCATATAATGTCAACTCTAGGGATGACCATAATAATATATGTAATGCAGTCGTGCGAAAATTTCGGCCTTTGAATCGATTCAAATCAAACATTGAAAATCTATTCACACAAAAAATCTAAATCCCGGATTCTGAATTATCGTTAGTCAATCATTATAATGATAGCTTAAATAAAATGCATTCCCTTTAAATAATAATAAAACTTGAGAGGTGTCAAGGGACACCCGGATGGAACGAAGTTCCTTTCGATTAATTAGTGAAGGAATTGTAATAAAATTTTATTTTTTTTAAGTTATAATAATAAATAATGTAATGTATTGAATCTTGTATAAAATAATTATATTAATAATTATATTCAATGCGAAATAGAAATGAAAATATCTGGCTTGCTTTCTATAAGAGAGAGAGAGACAGACAGAGAAACATGCGACGCCGCACAGCTTACAATAGCTTACTATAGCAAAAAGTGTCGTGACAACTTTTCGTAAGAATTTTTACCGTCTAGTCCCCTTTCACAACGCGCGATAAGGAACTTCGTTCCAATAAGTATAAAATCATTCGAACTATGTATTTTGTAACCACAAATGGTGTTGGAAACTTACAAATATAACTAGGTACTGTAGCTACTTGTTCTTGGTTTGATTTTGATAATGAAATATCAATAATACCTATTATTTAATTTAATTATTAATTATCAGTCATTTCTGTCCCGTTGCATGTGGAAGGAGGGAAGGGAGGCCTTTGTCTCCCTTTCCTCCTTCCACTTAAGCGATTGGCACACTGCACCGCATCACGCAGCGTGGTGCGTGAAACGGAGGCAAATTCCCCGCACGGAAGCGCGTTTTTATTGAATTTGTATGTAAAAAATCACGCGCGGTGGCACGTTATCTGCGTCCCGCTACGTGATGCGGTGCAGTGTGCGAATCGCCTTATCCCTATACAAAATTAATAATTGTATTAAGTAAATGTTCAATCGATTATGTCGATCATTCCCACCTCTAAAACTGTCTAGTGTCATGCTTGAAGTTTTTGATGTCAAGCAAAAAACGTCAAATTTAGGATTTTTATTATTGTGTTATACATGGCATAGATATTGAACTCTTCAGCCTACTTTTGAAGCAGAATTTAGAAAATTTATTTAAAATTAACGGCTGCTTAGAAAACCAAAATTTTGAAATTAGTTGCATAAAATAACTAAATCTATAAATTAAAAATAGAAAAAAAATACCTGAAAAAAACTTTACATACCCAATTGTTTTGTGAAATGTCACTTGCCATGTATTCAAAAAAGCAAGATGGTGGTACTATACAGTTCTGATTTTTGCCACACGCCTAAATAACCTTGTAGCGCTATACATCTGTCGCAGACGTGGCGTGTGAGTCATTGGGAGGCTGGCGAAACAGCTGCACTAGGCGTTCCTACCTTTGGAGAAGAGGAAGACGTCAACATGGCAGACGCTAGCGACGATCTTGACGAGGAGGACGGCTCACAGGAACAAGCGAGACAAACCTTAGCTATCCTGGCGTCTGGTCGCCAGCTTGCCGATGAAGAAATTATGGCGTAATATTTTGTTGAAATTTTCTTTAAACAAGAAATATAACTACAAACACCAGGGCACTAATCCATGGTTTCATAAATTATTATATTAATATAACTAGCTTCTGCCCGCGACTTCGTACGCGGATCCTGTTGCTTATGCCAGCGACAACGGGGTCGTCAAAATCGAAGATCTGAAACGTCTGATGTCGAATTCTAAAAGCCAAGGAACGGGAAAATAACGGGATGCGCGAGACGATTCGAGACGTTCCAGATCTTTCATTTTTGTAAGTCAACAGGAAATGCCTATCAGACTAAACAACTTTTGCTAAGACGTCATTCCTTCCTATATACCCATGTTATAGTGTCGCTGGGCTTTGGAGTTCCACAACAGGTGTTCCAGATCTTCAAATTTATTCTCACAGCAGAAAATGCTCTTCACGTGGAATCATTTTTGCTCTGGCACCATTTTTATATCTCTTATACTTTAGCTGGTCTGTTGCGGTTCTGCATCAGGTGTTCCATTTTCCAAAATAAATTCTAGCCTATATGTTGCCCAGACTTAATACCTATTACAACAAAAAAACTTTTTTTCCCGTAATTCCGCAGCGGATCCCAAGGGTACACTGAATTAACAATAATATTGCAAATAACTTAAAATAAAATTCTTTATAAACTATATTTGGGATTTTTCCTTCAGGAGCTAATATATAAAGACCGGAAGCGTTGCTGACCCTTGAAAATGATATCAGATGATATCGAAATTCTGTTCAGAGAATGTCGAAGTCGATCAGAATTCAAACGTTCGTTGCGCTCTTCTTCTGTCTCTTCATGCCGTACTCCAGCAATTCTTTCTCTCTCACTATCTAACTGATTATGAATATTTTGTTGTGTGCGTGGACAATGTATGATAATCTCGATCACCAGTTAGTCGCGCATCACGTTCATCACTGGTTTCAAAAGACCTGTTAGTAGATCTGCGAATACGCTGAGAACTCAAGCGCAATTCTCTATCCGTGAACGTTTCCGACTCGTGAGACAATGCGTCACGTTCACGATCAGCGGTCAGTCGCGCTTCACGTTCCCCACATGTCTCTAGAGACCTAGAAGTCGATGCGTAGATACGCTGAGAACGCAGGCGTGCTTCGCGATCCGAAGAGGTTTCCACGGAGTGAGTTGCAGCCTGATGTTCTCGAACAGCATCAAGTCTCTCCTGACGCTCTTCGGTAGATTCTTGGGATCTTATGATCCTCAATCTTTTAGTTCCTTTGGAACATTGGGAAAGATTTGACCTCTTTCTAGCCATGGTTATAGTTTTATTGTGAAGATACCTGATCAATTAAAATCTAAGTGACTGCTCCCCTGTGTTACCGGGTAGGCTACTGTGTCACGAAGATAAATGACAAAGAAAATTAAACACTCAAATAACAAAAGCCCGAAGGCATATTTATTCGATAAAATAAATGGAAGTTTTGGCCAGTAGAGTAAAATTTTCAATGATATACCATCGTCATCGAAAATCAGTCCTAAACTGTTACCGCCTTCACCGCGTGGAGGTACCTACTCGATAGCTTTGATTTCCACATCAGATGTTTCTGATTTTCGGTTTTTATAAGTCAACAGGAAATGCCCATCAGACCGAACAGCTTTTGCTAAGACGTCATTCCTGTGTGTTATGGTGTAGCTGGGCTCTTGGAGTTCCACAACAGGTGTTCCAGATCTTCGATTTTTATAAGTCAACAGAGAGTGCTCATCAGATTGAACAACTTTTGCTAAAACGTCATTCCTATATATGTTATACTGTAGCTGGCCTCTTGGAGTTCCACATCAGGTGTTCCAGATCTTCAAATTTATTCTCTCAGTAGCAAATGCTCATCACGTGGAACAATTTTTGCTATGGTACCATTTTTTTATCTCTTATACTTTAGCTGGTCTGTTGCGGTTCTGCATCAGGTGTTCCATTTTCCAACATAAATTATAGCCTATATGTTGCCCAGGCTTAATACCTATACAACGAAAAAAAAAACATTCAAATCCGTCTAGCAGTTCCGAAGATTAGCGTGCACAAACACACAGACAAACCGACAAAAAAAATTTAATTACAATTTCGGGTTCGGCATCGATATAATAACAACCCCTGCTACTTTTTTTTTATTTATTTCCATTGTACAGACACCACTTTTCTACAATTTTATTATATGTATAGATAGATATAGAAGACGGAAAGGTCGACGTACCTAAATAACAAAACGGATTGGAAAAAGCAATGTAGTTTTTAATCCGTCAGTATCGCGTATTATTGCGTCAATTCAAAGCTCAAGAGTAAGGTCGTAAGTTTTGAATTTACCGATAAAAGGCCAACTGCAAATGCTTAAACTTAATAATAATGCAGCAAAATGTTTTATTTCATTTGAAACTCTAGGTACTTGCGCCAGAAATTGTTAAGTCGTGATGCTGTAAATAGCGGATGGGTGCTCGACGGGTTCCCAATGACGATAGCACAAGCTCAAGCATGTAAGTAGACTGTTCATAATCTCAGATAATTTACATTCCATGGCCACTTAATCAGTTACTTATTTACTTTACTGAAATGTATTTTAATTTGATTTTAGAGTGACCATTTATAACATAAATATTTGGGTGCAATCGAATTTGAACTTTGTTAGGTATGCCATTGAGTTTGTTAATCCATAACTTGAAAATTATCTTAGATTCTTAATTAAAATAAAGACAAATAACTTCTGCCCATGCTATAAGATCGATTAGGTATTAAATCAATCAGTTCTGTATCTAGTATTTGAAAAAGGCGAAGAACATGACTCTGAGGTTGGAGAGGAAGCCGATGAGGAACCCTTCGATGAAGATACCGATTTATATAGCAATGTGTTAAAAAAGTTGTTGCCAGGTAAGGATACATTTTTCTCTTTTTTCTTAAAACAAATGAGTCCCTCCTAACTTCTCATAATATTGTTGCAGACATTGTGGTATCACTAGATGCGAACGACGATTATGTCTGCGAAAAAGCTATGCGACAGCCTGAAGGATATTCTCGATTGGATGAGGAGTCAATACTGAAGCGATTGAGCGATTTTCGATCTGGTGATACCCGGGATATTACTCCACTAAACTTTTTCGACGAATTGGATATACATCCTTTAGTAGTACCTGTTAAAGACCATTTGGATTATTCAATGAAGGGTCCTTATGCTGCTGTGGCACTGCGAATGGGTCGTCCGTGCCGCTACGCAAAACTACTTGGTCAGTTGCAGGGTTTTATAGGGCCCTATCTCAATAATAACTTAAGATGTTATGTTACGATTAATTCTCATATCGCTCTCTATCTTACGATATGAAACAAATATTATCTTCGTCGTGTGTAATGGTCCATTGAATTGTATGGCGAGCGATATTGTATCTTAAGTTAAAATATTATAGTATCTTAGCCGTGTGTAGCGCCCTTTAGGACAGAAGTGGCGGCGCAACTGGGCGTACTGACAAAAATGTTTGGTTGGTTGCGCAACCGTTTGGACGACTGGTGAGATACCCAACATGAAACTATGTACAGGGCTACAGGTTAAGTCGACCTAGATCCTTTATGAGGTTGTAGTTTCCATCATTCCTGACTGATTTGACTATGAAACACCGCACTCCAAACTTAACCGTTTTCAAGATATGGGACTTTGAAGTTTTTTTTTTTTTGCAATTTTAGTGTAAAGAATAATAAAGCAACTTATCTACTACACAAAAATCGCAAACACAAATAAATTAGAGGCAAAACACAAAAAAAAAATAGGTCAAAACAAGACCAAACCATTTTTTAAAAAACTTCAAAGTTCTAAAAAATAATCTAGAAAATGATTAAGTTTGGGGTACGGTGTTTCATAGTCAAATCAATCAGGAATGATAGAAACTACGACCTCTTAAAGGATCTAGGTCGACTTAACCTAAAGTCCTGTATATTTTGTTATTTTTGTTGACAGTGCAACCATGGTTTCCTAATGAGATATAAGGTTTAAACTTTGCTTCTTCAGATTAACATTTTAATACGTTCTATTAACATATATGTATTAATTACGCAGCACTTATTGAAGCTGCTGAAAAGAAAGAAAAAGAGGATGTAGAAACTTTAAGAACCAAAGAAGCAAAAGCTTTAAAAGAAATTGAGGATAAGTTGAAACAGGAACGGGAAGAGAAAATGGAATATTGGGTGATTATTGAACTTGTGGCTAAATAATAACAGCCGCACGTGGTTGGTCCGTGGATGGGTGACCTTTACATACCAAGACACCTCCGTGCCTCGGAAAGCTTCATTCAGTTAGATTGGAAGCCGACCTCAACATAGTTGAGAAAAGGCTAGATGATGCTGTTGATATCGAGAGAAATTATTTGAACTCAGCTATCTTTTTTTTAATGAAATAGAAAAACTTGATGTTATATTTCTTTTTATAGACGGAATTATACGCATTGATGCGTGAGGAAGAGGAAGCAGCTTTGGCGGCCGCAAGCGAGCCCATGCGCAATTACTTGGTTCATCATATCTTCCCGACACTAACTCCTGCTCTGCTTGAGGTTGCCAAATTACGCCCTGAAGACCCGATCGACTTTCTAGTGAGTAACCTTGCATTTATATTATTTCAATACTTTGTAGGTAAACCGTGAATCCTTGCTCTTTTTTTAAAACTTTTAGCTCTCGGCTGTTTCCATGTGTACACCATAGTATTTACCATAAGTTACAGATTGGAGTAATCGTTAAATACATTTATAATAATAAGTTTTTACTCATTTGGAATGTCATGCTAATGACACAGTGTTAAGAATAAGAAGAATTAAGAAATTATTTCCAAAGGGATACACTAAATAATGTAACTGCCAAAATGTGGGTAAAGGCGGCAGACAGGAGCAACGCGACGCGACGGTATGAGTCGGTGTGACGCGATTCTGGTAGAACAATTTCCACGAAGTTTTCATGGAAATTGTTCTGCTAGAGCCGCGTCGCGCCTGTTTGCAGGAGAGCCTTAATTAGCCCTTTGGGGAATACAGGCGTTATGGTATGTTAGAATACGCAAACAAGGTTTTGATATTAGCAAACTAGACAAGCCTGTATCTTGAATGCCAAAAGATAGACGTTACAGTACACGGCCAGCTGTAAGGCTCAGGCTTACTTTACCCAGACGGTTATCATATTGTAGGTAGTCTATATTAAATACTTATTTAAGTTATAACCAATTCATTTGGAAATCGTCAGGGGGAAAGTGCGTTCAAGTTAAACCCAATCGGTGAAGCGTTGGAAGACAAATTCAAATTACACGAGGAAAGGAAGAGGTTGACTGCAAATTGTGACGAAAAGCCTAAGGAGGCTGATTTGGCACAGAAAGCCGCGGCCAATGTAGTCGAAGATGCTATTGGTCGCGATCGTCGATTCGCAGACTCTGTTAACACCTTAGGCCGTTATTTTGATTAACCTATTTACTTGTATTTGGCTTAGAAATTGTCTTGATTCGTATTTAATTAGTTTTTAGAATAATATTATCGATTTTGGGTAACCTCCTTTTAAATCTGCTTCGCTATTGATATGCAGCAAGCGATGGCAAAGCTTTGACACTTCTATCTACCGACTAGGTATATCTATGATTTATAACTAGGTTCATAACTAAAATTGATTGATTGTTTTTGATTTATGTAATAAAATAAAAATGTTGTTCAAAGCGAAATAAACATGATATAATTAATGTTTCTTTAGTTTCTGGGTATATATTGAAAAAAAAAAACCGGTCAAGTGTGAGTCGGACTCGCGCACCGGTTCTGTAAATGTTTGTAGGTATGTAAATAGTTAATCACGGTTTTTTTTAATGTAACTATAAATTTACGGTTTTTGGATTTTTTCCTTTACTTGTGATACACAGACAGACGGACAAGTGATCGTATAAGGGTTAAGTTTTTTTCCTTTTGAGGTATGGAAACCTAAAAACAACCTTTATCTGAGTCAATTGTCTTTTTCTTCGTGTCGCTGGCACGACAGTACGTTTTAAATTTTGCTGGCCCATAATTACTCAAATCTTATTTTATGCATTGCATACCTACCCATAACTTACAAACCAGCGAGCGATGCTTCTGGTAATGCAGATATTCATGAGCAGCGCCAGCTGTGACCACTTAAACTCTAGTCACACTGAGGCGAATCCCGCGCGGGATGCAGAACGTATTGTTTTAATGATTATGAAGTCACACGACTATTCGCGTTAGTTTGAACACCTTTATAAAAGTTACATGACGCATTCGGTGTGAGCGAATTTCGTTGCACATCCCGCGCGCGCTTCGTCTCAGTTTGGCCAGTTTTACTGTCAGTAAATCTGAGCAACCTGTTTGATTGCCACCTAATGACAAAAGCGACCCAAATATACAGGGTGTACCAGAAAAGTATGGTCAAGTTTGAGGGTGTGGTACAGACCATCAAACTGAACAACTTTCTCGTATTGAAGTTTTGTATGGGACAGTTGATATTTTTTCGCAATTACGTTGTTGGTCCCTTGGATACAGCTATCTAGTTTGATGGTTTGTACCACACTTTTCTGATACACGCTGTATGTGTAATAATCTTACGTAACTACTAGCGATTCTCAAATCAAATTTTATTTGGTGCTTATCAGGCGGAACATCTTTTCAAGCTGAATCCAACCGGTAAGATGCTTGAACCAGGATATAATTTACAAGCGGAAAACATACTGGGAAAGATTAAAATACTGGACGACGCTTTGCAGGATCTTGAAATCGTAATAGAACCACTTATAACGTCTTCTTGTGAAATAACCAGTCCCGAGTCGTCTAACGTTCATCCTATGAGTGCTCTTTAATAGGTCTCTAATCTCATATTTACAAACTGAGATACTCATACAATTTAATTTACCTTCTGAATTATTATTTCTACCTAACATTTTACCATAAAGCCGCATATTCATTGGGAAAAAAATTGCGCATCTTTGGTTCATCGACATAATTATTTTGTGTGGCGGGACACTTATTCCTGACAACATAGAATGTAGCAGTACCTATTGCTGGCAACATGCTAATGTATTATATCATTTTTCTCAACTCTGGCCAATGAATATGGGGCTTACCTAATTATTACGAGATTGAGATTTGAAGAATACAATTTTGTTTGAAATATCATGAAGAATCTCATCTTGAGATCTACTCACCTACCTAAATAGGTGCTGAATGTTGCGAGAGTGAATGTTCGTTTTAAGATTTTTAGATTTAACTACATTGTGTTTGTTAAAAAAAGGTTACGAATTATAATTATGTTACAAAATTATTGTTCTTAGTAAGTTTTTATTTTAGCAACAACTAAAAACGACTCTGCTTAGGGTACTTAATTTTATTTAGTGAGATTTTGAATAAACGGCGTTTCCCATTGAACTTGCACTCACAGGAAACAAATGAAAGTTTAAAAGTGATGGGCTTCCGCAGGGAAGTATGCTGGGCCCCCATCATATAATAATTGATTGATTGTGTATCTATTACTTAAAGATCACTAATGATATTTGAGCCTTAATTTAATATTGATGCCAAATGAGCTTCCTTTAGTGAATCAACGCTTAATTTTGAAACTGCAGATAGTGGCTGGACGCGTGCCTTAAAGTCCCCTTCAGGAACATTGAACATCGAATGTTTTAGAAAATCGACACTTATAAATGAACTAATTATAAGCTACTATAATATGTGCATATTACTTTCTATACTATTAAAACGATTATTTGTTGGTTGGTTAATTGCCACTTTGAATTATTAAAAAGCTTTTATCGATAAAAGTCAGTTTTATGATACACACATTACCTACACACACTTTACACACTACCTACCTAAACTACTAATTTGCTTTTACGTAGACAAGTATTAAGATATTTTTAGGGGTCCTTTTGAATACTTCATGAAAAACCAAAATACTTTGTTAAAACTGCCAAAGTATTTGCAAGCGATAGCTGTAGAAAATAATAACCTTCACGACATAATTGTGATAGGATACGACGATTATAAAATCAGTCAGCCAGATATAATTTCTAGATCTTCCGTCCAATCTTGTTAAAATGTAGGCCTAAAGGTCGACCGAGGTAGGTATAGGATAGCCCTGAAACAAAAGTAAGTATTTTTATTAAGAAGACATTTCATAATTATAATTTTCTAATACATCTTTAAAAAGTGGCCTTTTAAAATTTTTATGATTTAAATATATATGGACATAACCGTGTTAATAGTTTAGGGTGAGTTTAAAAGTCCATCATAACATCACGCAACGGCTGGTCGATAATTTCGATGTTATCACTGTTGCGTGATTCAGTCCGCTTATTGCCGATCTTGTGTGTACACAACCTGAACAATTCACCTGAACATGTGTTAGGACATGAGAGTGTATCCTGAATACAACTTCAAAAATGATAATTCAGGTTCTAAAAAGAACCGGTCGCCTTCAGATGTTAGTGGCATATCATTGTTGGCTGCAAGTCTACGTCATCAGACGACGGAGTTTTTCAACAATTCAACATTGCATGGAGTACGATACATTGCTGAAAAGGACAGGCCGTTTTGTGAAAAGTGAGTATAGAGTCTTTCTTTATACTATGAACTTCTTTGCCGACAATGGTACCTATAGATGCTGCATAGACTGGCCTTAAAGAGCCTATAATTTCCAATCTAATCCAATTTCTTTTGACAAACGGCGGTATCTTAAATAAATAAATCTTCACTATCTGCGTTCATGCGCCTTGCATTTTACAGCTAAGATACAACGTGGAAGATGTTAACGTCGTTCTACTCAACCAAAATCATTGAACATGCGTTGATATTGTTAAAAACTATTTTAGCCTGTTTTTATACCTGTAGGGAAAATGCCTCTTCTGATTAAGTTGAGTCATGAGTATTAACAACAACACCACGCTTGGATAATAGTGTGTGTTAGATTTTAGATACCTGTTCAAGATCCAAGATGTTTTGTGTTAGATTAGTAGAAGACACGATTTAATTAATTACATCACTGTATAGAATAACCGAGCTGAAGTAGCAATGGGCCGGCCATATTAGCCGTAGAACCGATAACCGTAGGGGCGTGGAGTGGATCGGCAAACGTAAGGTAGGACGCCCTCAGATTAGGTGGAGCGACGATGTTCGCAGAATGGCTGGTACAAGCTGGATGAGAGTTGCCGAAAATCGATTTGAATGGCGTGCAATAGGAGAGCCCTATAACTAGCAGTTGTAGGCTTATAATAATGCTCACTGTATCTATCCCATTGCAGGTTTATGTGGTTCAGTTTCACAGCGGTCGGTGCAGTAACCACATGTATCATAATAGTCAGTTTGTGGGAAAAGTTCCAAACGAATCCTACTATTACGGGTAAGCGGGGTTTTATCAAATATTGAATCCATCCATAGTAACTTCTGTCTGTCTTTTACCTTTTCACATCACGCCTTAACGGCTAAACGGATTTCGATGAAATTTGCCACATAGACCATGACCGGGTTGGGACAGGCTTTTATCATGGTAATACGTTCCTGTGGTATAACCTTCAACCTCTACTCGGGAGTACCTACTATTAGTTATTCTGTGATTCGGGCGAATCCGCGGGCAAAAGCTAGTAGATACATAATTATAGTAATTATAGCGTAAAATAGTCGTAACACTCGTCAGGTCTCTCACAGGTCGATCGAGCGTGTTAAGCTACGCTTGCCGCGGTTGGTCTGTGGATGGGTGACCATCTTTACATACCGAGACCCCTCCGTGCCTCGGAAAGCACGTTAAGCCGTTGGTCCCGGCTGTCATTCTTTGATCTTTGACAGTCGTTACGGGTAGTCAGGAGCCCGAAAATCTGACAACCAGTCTTACCAAGGGGTATCATATTACCCAGTAGCTGGGTTGTGGAAGTCAGATAGGCAGTCGCTCCATGTAAAATACTGGTATTCAGCTGCATCCGGTTAGACTGGAAGCCGACCCCAACATAGTTGGGAAAAGGCTAGGCAGATGATGAGTCGTAACACTCGTGTTACAGGTTTGGATACGGACTTTCATAATTGGGATGTGCCTTTTCCGGCTGTGACGATATGCGACGTAGACCCCGTTGATGATGAATTACTGGATACTTACATTGAAAGGTATGCATTGTATTATAGTTAGGGAGGCGAATAGGGGAATTTTCGGTAATACTCGAGCGTGGCAGTTTGAGATATGAGAGATACCTTAGACCTAATAGAACAACCTTGTAAAGTATTTAGCTCTATATGTAGTGACGCGCGCCTAGGATAGACGATCAGATTAGTAAAAAAAAATCGATAGTCTGAAATACTCGAGCGCGTCAGATTAAGATATTGGGGGTTGATTTTAGTGTTTTAAGACTAAATTTAACTAATCTGACGATAAGTCCTTGACGCCGCCGAGTTATAGGGTCGCGAACTTGTAAAAAAAAAACGTTAATCCGGCATTCTCGAGCGCGATTTTTTTATTTTTTATTTTGAAGAATATAATCTAAAACTCACTAAAAATACAAAATCTGCCGGTTTCCGCATGACCAGAAGTGTGGAGGAGCCATTTCGTCTTCCGAAAAACGCGTTGCGGCATATAAGTCGCGAACGATTCATCTTACAAAAAAAAGTTTAAATAAACAAAAAAGGTAATTTTATTTTACACAAAAAAGGTCTCTTTACATTTTTGTCCAAAGTTAAAACTTTTTGACTTGAAGCATCATAAAAACTCAAACTCCCGGTTTTTTGAGTATATCTTGAAAACTGAGGGTGTTAAAAAAAATTGATATGAAATAACGATAATTAAATTATGTGAATTTTTTTTTTTCTAAAGCTTCTCGACAATTTTCGTGGACTCGGAAAAAGCTACGCGTATCTGTATACAAAATTATTAACATGTACAGTTTCATGTATATTATTCAATAGCCTGTTGATCCTCAAATTGTTTTTTGGACGTACCGTAAGCAAAACGAAGTGAAGAATTGAAGCAAAAAAGAGGAATTTGCCATAAACATGTAATATAGTCGCCGGCACGTAACTTGGCAAAAGTCGTTAGATGCATTTTTCCTTTCTATATTTTTCTTGTAAACAGACATGTTTGAAAATAATCTATGGCAATTACCATAGTATAATGACAAACAATAAAAATGACCATTTTCTTGTTGCACAAATTGTACTTGCGCTAACTTACTCCAACTACGCCAAAAACTTGCCAAGTTACGTGCCGGCGACTATACAGACTGAGCGCTTCGCGGAAATATGCCGTCCTACCAGTATTTTTCCTTTATTTCGCAACATTGATGGTGGGGAAAGAAGCGGTAGAAGGGAATTTTCGGTACACCCTAATATATATAAATATATGTTTATGGTCCCCTACCGTAGACCTATGTGCCCACAGTATAACGACGATTGAAGAGAGAGAAAAGACCCGACGGTATATTTCTCGAATGTGCTGGAAACTTTGATGAATTGTATTGAGCAAAACTGTAAAGGTATTATTATAACAATACAATTATAATACAATTTGTATTTCATTTCATTTTTTTATACAATAAATAATACAATTCGTACTACATTTCATCTACATTTACGTTGGTTGTATCTATCGCTTTATTGTCATTCTTAAATTCCCCGTTTTATCAAGGAGAAAGAAAGGAAAAAAAAGAAACCAAAAAACCTTTTTCGATCAGATTAAGAGAACCCACCAACATTTTTGTCAGATTAAGGAAATATGCTTTCAGGATACCGAGATAAACCTCCCCTATGAAAATCTGACGCGCTCGAGTATTTCAAAAAAACTTTTTTTTTTTGCATTTTCAAAAATTCATCGCAGCTTATCGTCACGCCGAAATCGTCAGTTTTTTTAAAGGGAGCTTCCTTGGGGCCTACTTAACACCCCTTCCGAAAATCTGACGCGCTCGAGTAAATTTTTTTTTTTTGCATTTTTGACTACTTTATATGCCTACCCCCACCATGCAAACCGGCAGATTAGTATACCGTTGTTATCAGAGGCACTTGGGGCAAACGTAGTATGAATATCTGACGCGCTCGAGAATGCCCAAGTAACTGTTTTTTTTAACATTTTTGAAAAACCGTACACGCCAAACCCACCGCTAAAATGGTTTTTACCATAAGAGCTTTTCTTTTCGAAATCATTTTATCTTTCGATTTTGATAGGTCTCGACGGCGCCGTTGAATTACGCCATTTAGCTACCTCGCCTCCCTAACTATTATGCCCGTTTCCACTAATACTAGGCGACACCTAAATAAATGCCTAAGTAAATATTATTGCACTGTTGAATTTTCAACTCTCGGCCCCTCAGCGTTGAAAATTCAACTCCTTATTTATAAAAATATACCTACTGTTCAAAAGCTTACATATAACCTACCTGTACAATAATGAAGCTGTAATAGTCTGCATGCCTGATCTGCAATTAGCAATGATCTGTAAACTTGTATGATTCCAGTATTTGGGGTTCGGAGCCACCGGACAAAGCTGGTGAAATGATGCGTTGGTTGGCGACTCTCAGTTATCGTTCTATAGAAGAACGTGCTGCAGAATTTCTCGCGGATCCAGCTCTTGCGGGAAAGAACGAGGGAGATGAACCTGCACCCGCTAAACATCCTAAAGATGCTGTGTTTGAAGTAATAACTATAGCAGTGTTGATAATCTCAATTTACATTCCATCGCCACTTAATCAGTTGTCTACTTTATTGACATGTATTCGAAGTTGATTTTTGAGTGACCATTTTAAGAAAAAGCTCCTAATAAGTTTTTGGCTGCAATGGAATTTGAACTTTATTAAGTGCAACATTCAGTTTATGTTGTTCCATAACTTGAAAATTATTTCAAATTCTTAATTCAAATATATTTTATTACCTTTCTAAATATCTAAAACAAAAATGTAATCTATACTAATATTATAAAGCTGAAGAGTTTGTTTGTTTGTTTGTTTGTTTGAACGCGCTAATCTCAGGAACTACTGGTCCGATTTGAAAAACTCTTTCAATGTTAGATAGCCCATTCATCGAGGAAGGCTATAGGCTATATATCATCACGCTAAAACCAATAGGAGCGGAGCACCAATGAAGAATGTTTCAAAATCGGGGGATTTTTTTCCTATTGAGAGCTTCCGCTGCGTGCGCTGCTTAAACGGTTAAAGTTTCGCAAAAATCATATATGACAGAATTGTTCCCCTTTAAAAGCTTTAAAAAAAAGTCCGCGACAGCATATGTCTATCTTTTAAGGTTAGCTCACTATAACCTCTTTTATGCTAACCAAATTTGTTCTAAAATAATGCATTATTTGCGAAGGTGTTTTTATAAACATGGTATTAATCCTTATCCAAATAAATACGTTATTCATCACATGTATTTAATTTTGAACAAAATTGCCTCTGACATCATTTGATTTCAATGTATATCTTAGGAGATATCATAGTTTTAAAATAATACTAATAATAAAGCTGAAGAGTTTGTTTGTTTGAAACACGGTTTGAAAGCTCTAAATCTCTGGAAGTATTGGTCGCATAAATAAAAATATTTTTGCGTTTGATAGCCCAGTTCTTGAGGAAGGCTATATTCTATTAAACTTGACGCTAGGACCCTTAGGAGTTGAGCAAAAAGAAAAAAAGTCTGAAGTTTTCGCCAAGCGAAAACGAAGTAATAGCGCAGGCCGGCGACACGTTGCGACGGGGTGGATCGGGGAAACAAAAAAAATTAACGCGGACGAAGTCGCGCTCAGAAGCTAGTTAAAACAATTCAATCTGCCTGGTTGTACAGACGCCAGCTATCAAGCTACTACAATCTGCCAAATTTCTTTAATAGATTTTCAACTTTATCGCTACAGTATAAGGTTCAAAGTTGATTAGGAAAATTTGACAGTTTCGGGTAGCTTGATGTGCAGGCGTCTGTACCTAACTTATTGTTGGCGCAGTAGCCTAATAACGATTACCTTCAATCTGCACTAACTACCGGGACACGGGGGTGCGAATTCCACACGGAAAATTATAAGATAGGTCATAGGTGCCCATGTCTTGTAGTTTGTGTATTTGACATTTGTGTTCGTAAACGCACAGGATAATTTCCTCTTGTGAGGCAATGTTTTTGTTTCAAATGATTTTATTTCCATTTCCACGAAAAATATAGGTATTGAAATGAATACGAACTCCGTGTTGGTTACATTTGTGTGTTTTTATGTTCATAGATAGTACGTCATTGTGAGTCATTGTTTTACGACTGCGAATGGAAGGGAGATTCCGAGGAGTGCTGCGACGTCTTATTGCCCGTATTCACTGAAATGGGATTCTGTTACACTTTCAACTCTAAACATGCAGAAAAAGTGTGGCCATGGTATGAAGAGTTTACATAATTATGTATTAGTTGTCTTAGCGTTCTACCTAATCTATACAACTATACAAATAAATAAAATTAAAGTGTCTGTTTCCAATTTCAAAAAAAAACAAATGCATATGAAAGTATACTTATAAACAGTGGTCGGAGTAGGTAGAGCTGTTTGGGGTGAATGACCGCAAATATTGATGTTAACATGGATACTTATATGCCTCTGAAATCCCGGGATTTTGAAATAAAGGTGGATTATCCATTTAAATATAACGTTCCAATTAAACACTGGCAAAAGAAACTACTTAAATAGTTGTTTTTTTTTTAATTTCGAGAATTCCCGGGATTTTCGGAAATACATGGCTTATCTATGTTATGTCCGCATGTAGCAAATAACAAAAATACCTCTACCTACTCCTATAAAAACTACTTAAACAATGTTTTTTTAATTCCGAGATTTCCCGAGATTCCGGGAAATATTTGGCATATCCATGTTATGTCCGCATATCGCAAGTAGCAAAAACAGCTCTACCTACTCCGACCACTGCTTATAAACAATACTTTTATAAAAAAAAAAAGTTTTTGTCTGTCTGTTTGTTTGTTCCGCCTAATTTCCAAAACAGCTTGACCGATTTTGACGGGACTTTCACTGGCAGATAGCGGATAGGCATTATAAAAGCGATTCTGCACTACATCCGATCCGAATCCGAAATAAAGATCTGACTTCAATCCGATTTGGGAATGTTCTAAATTCTGACGTGCGTAGGTATCTACCTACAGAGTTCGGATCTAGTGCGCAACCCCTCATACAAATAGGACTACGATCACTCTGGACCGTCATTTCTCGGATTCGGATCGGATGTAGTGCGGAACCGCTCTAAGGAGTAGCTTAGGCCATATTTTAAATAATTAGTAAAGAGACATTATTTTCCAACACCCGCGCGAACATAGTCAGCACAGCTAGTTGTAAATAAGTACCTAGGAGTATTTATTTTCAGTTTGTAGAAATCGTGGTCTTCTTGAAGTCTTATTCTTTAATATTTTTTTAGGCAATCGCAGGCTCAAGCTGAGCAATTCAATGAGGCGTTCATCCACGAGACCGACGCTAAATGGTCCTTCATGTTTAACTCTGATCGTAAAAACACTACATTTGACGTGCGTAATGCTTTTCCTTCTATATCTTCTTATGATCTCAGCTATTTGTAATCCTATTACAGTCTTTTCAATGCATTTTCCCCCTTATGGCGGTTATGACACTGCACTGGCCACGCGTCCGGTGTGCGGTGCTGCGGTTTTAACCTTGACTGTAGAATCTTGATTTGTAGGTACTTATACAAAAACCGCAGGGTACCTACACACCGACCGACGGGAACACCCAAATATTGCGAAATATTTTATTCCGAATTTCGATGTTCCGATTTTCAAAAGTCCGATATCATAATACATATGAATTATAATGTCTATTATTAAATATCACGAAATTTATTTTACCGAAAGTCGTAAATGTGATTTGTTTATTTTTAGATTTTTCATACGTTCGAAGAATCTAATGATCGATGGGTTCTCGGTCCGAAAAACGACATTTCGATTTTCAATACTCCGAATATAAACTGCTAAAATTAGGATTCTGATTCAATTAGTATAATATTCAGCTACGCATATAAATTCAAAATCTTTATGTAACGTTTAATGTAAGTAATTTAAAAACGTCTACTTTGTTATTAATATTTTATTTTTTTGTGTTTTCTTCTTCTCCTCTTGAAGGCGATCGAGCAAGCGAGCGTGCCGCGGCAGCGGCCGTCGAGCGCCAGATCCCCTCTATTGTTGGTGAATCATTTGGGTTAGAACTACCTACTTACCATAACCGCGTTTACCGCGTTTTTATTTCGGAATTGTAATTAATCGGTACTTTAATAATCGGAATTCGTATTTGTGATGTTTTGAATTATCATTTACCTAGTCGGACTTTTTGTTATGCGATCTACTGAAATTCGGTATTTTGAGAATAGTAGGTAATTATAAACGTTACAAATATTAAAATTATAAATAGGATGAATGATAAATCGGAGTTTTAAACCATTCGGAATTATGAAAATCGTATTTGTGACTTACGGAATAAAGTTTTTTGTATTTATGTAGTGTAGGTACCCTACATTGACACCGCAACCCCGTGCGGTCAAAGTTAAAAACCCCACTCACAGCCTAACGCGGCAATGAAAAGTCATCTGAAAGAGGCATTGAACAGCGTTGTAAACTAGCTCTTATGTTATTGGTTTCTTGCAGATATTCATTCACTCAACGGAAGAAATGGCTGGTCTAGAGCAAAGTGCTCAACACTCGTGGGATCGCCGTGTGGAGAAAGTCTCCTTTTCTGTAAAACACACGTACACAACCGAAGACGCTCGTCAGCTGTCCATTCGTCAACGGCGATGTGTGTTTGCTGATGAACTTCACTTGGAGACATCTAATATTTACACTTACTCGGCTTGTATGAGACAGTGTCGCATGCAACGGAGTCGGGCATTCTGCAAATGTGTGCCGCATTTTTATCCACCTTTGAGTACGTTATTTTGATTTACCTAATTGTAATGAAGATATGGTCAGCAATAAAACCGGTTAACAACGGTAACAATATTCAAAATTCTGGTTTCATGTTTTTTCTATCATAAAATTTCTGTATTTTTTTGTGTTCAGAGGGGCAATTTCCGTAATTTTAAGAACGTTCACAGTCTGATCTGTCTCAATCTGTCAAAAATACCTATAATTTCCATAAATTTTTGACATTGATTGTCGCTGAGCTGAAATGAGATTGCGACATGAATATGAACGTTTTTTGAATGAGATTTGAGAATTCGTGTTCAGTTTAAATGTAAAAAAAAAAAACTGAAGTATTAACATACTTTCTTTGCTACGATTCCTACATGTGACCAATATTCAAGTGTTTTCCTATCGTTCAACTTAATTTTTCAGAAGGCTACAAACTATGCACGCTAAAAGAACTAGGCTGTATAGCAAAGCACGCGGCCGCAATAACAGACGTTTCGCGTTGCACCTGCGAACTTGGATGCTCCCACACTGTGTACGAAGTTGAAAAACTCTCTGACGTCGAGTAAGTTTTGCGTCACTTTACTCAACCCATTGTTAACCGGCGTTATTGTAGTTAATGAACGCAGATAGGCGGTGACGCTTAACCTGTGTAGTAGATACAAAAATGTTTTCCTTATAGGTACGTCATTGTGACGCATTGACGACGACCCAATAACGACTTTATAAGCTTACCTTCTAGCTTCCAAAGAGTCGTAGCGCGATGTTAAGAAGTCTATAGCTTTCCTCGAGAATCGGAATTTAAAATCCGACTGATAGTTCTGGAGATTAACGCGTTCAAACAAAGAAAAACAAACTCTTCAGCGTTATTAGTAATATCTTAATTTAAATAAATTACGTGTCACGTTGTTTGTTCGCAATGGGGAATCCATTGCGAACAAACAACGTGACACGTAATTTATTTAAATTAAGATATAGATAAATTAAACTACTGAACCGATTTTAATAAAATTTTGCACACTGTGTGCAGTTTCATCCAACTTGAAAGATAGGATAGTTTATATCTCAATTTATAATCGCAATATTATTTTATTGCGAATATTGCCTGGACAAGGTTTGTATGAAAGAAAATTTCGGGAAAAAATAAATGCACCCGTGCGAAGCTGGGGCGGGCCGCTAGTAGAATATAAATTACCAAGATACACTGTGGGCGAGGAGACAACATTGTAGTATGTACTAAACATAAGCATAACTATCAACTTGGCTGTCGGGTACTTGCATCATTATTAAAATGTTAATGTGTTTTGCACCCAATGTCAATTTTTTTATTTATATTTTTTATTGATCCGTGGGTTTCAAGCAAGCAAGCGCGTCTGCTGAGCGTGGGGATCCTGGGTTCGATTCCCGGGTCGGGCAACTCTGCCCGTCCTTGGGATTTTTCATTGGGAATTTCTTAGTAACAGCCCGAAGTTTGGAACTTGGCGGTGTGATACCCCCGGGCCTCGGAAAACACGTTAAGCCGTTGACCCTGCGCCTGATCTCTCTCCGGTCGTGTCGGAGTGCACCTGTCTGCGCACACACGTGTGCACTATAATATCTCCCGGGCCATGGTCGAAATCCGGTCCGGAGGATTTTATTATGACAATTTTTAAAGAAAACACGACTGTTTTCCTTTTTCATTCCAGTTCAACACGAAGTAGCGAAAACACACTACTGGAAACAGAGTTCGTGTCATGGCCTATGGTACGCTACAAACGGGAGGTGCTCTTCGGTTGGGTCGACTTGCTGGGTGAGTCAAACTACCGTAGAATTACAGCTAAATATTTGTATTGGTTTTCCTATTAGCTGTTTTTGTATCCATGGACTTTCCTAATTCCTTCTGTGGTTTTCATTGACCGTTTTGATGTTTAATCTTCCGACAATAAAAAAAAAAACATATTACACTGGATATCTTACTGATATATTTTTATTCTTCGTTCTTGATTGATTACCATTTGTCTATAAAATGCAACTCTTCAGATTGTCATCAAATCCTAATATAATAAAACTGATTAAGTATCTACGTCTTTTTATGGCTGGCGAATTTAGTCACGTCGCTGAATAAAAGACAGCATAATTAAACTTGTTTCAAATTAATATTATTTCAAGTTAAACAAATATCAACTTTATTTTAATGGTAATCTAAGTTGATTTCAGAGTGACTAGCACTTTTGAAAAAGTTATAAAAATTCTTGAAGTTGTAGCATAAACTGAACTTTATTGTGTAGGATTTATAGTTATTTTTCCATAAACTCGTTTACATTTTTGGCAAATACCTAAATCGCGAATGCAGATTACATACATACATATACTCACACCTTTTTCCCATCAGTGAAGGCAGAAGCTACAGAACGCCAATTGTTTCGGAAAGATAACAGAAGAAAGAAATAACTCATTGATAATTTCAGTATCGTTTGGAGGCATTGCTGGACTGTTCCTGGGTTTCTCCCTACTATCTGGTGTGGAGCTGTTGTACTATTTCACGCTGCGAGCATGGTGCGCGGCCGCGAGAGATGGGGAGGTATTGCGTCAGGAACGAGCGGAAAGACTCGCCAAGGCTAAACCCCCACATGACCTGAGCCTCGTACCTTGGTCAGTGTTCTTATACTTTTTTAAGGATAACAATAGAAAACTAAGGCTGAGGTTGGTTGGTTAACGTGTTGGTGACAGTGGAAACGCACATTTCGTGTGTGTCAATAAAGGTGCTTTTCCACTAGAATGCTCCAATAGTTTGGGGCCATCTCAGGTTTACAGTCCTTACAGGTTGCTGGTGGGCTGTTGCTTGAAAATAACTGTGAAAGGACTGTAGTTATAGTTTTCAAAGTGATGTCACTTTGCCGTAGCTATAGTTTTCAAAGTGATGTCATTTTTCCTTAATAATAATAGAAGAAAACGATCGTCATTAACCAGTAAAGGGTTGGTTATAGGTGGAAGCAACCCCCGGTGCCGCGCAGCGCCCGGCCCATCGTGGTGCGGCCTAAGGACGTACAGCCGCCCGAGTACTCACCGCCTCCTTCATATCCCACTTACTTGCCTTAATCGGTTGAAGAACACTACGAGATAGGGGCGTTTAATGTCTCGCAAAATGTTAATTATGCGGAATGTCAATCTAGATTATTTATAGTATTATTTTAAAGCTAGTAAGTCATAATCCTATAGGTAAGGGTTTGAAGAAATTAAACGAAAATAATATATTCCAGTTAATATTTATTCCAATATTTTTGGTCATACATCCATTCTAATGTGTCGCAATTAGTAAAATTTATATCGAACTACATTATTGTGACTATTGGACACAAAAACAGTCAACAAGTTCCAAAATTCGACAAATATAAACATACATACAGTAAAGTCTAAAAAATTATCACAATAATGCAGTTCAATAAATAACAAGTTTACAAAAAAATATAAGTTCCGAAACATTTCGTGTGATCTGTGTATGTTTCTATACAATTTTATTCTTACAATTTGTTATCTATAAACCAAGGGTATTAAATCATAAGCAGCACCAAACGTCGTAAGTACTAAATAATTAGGAATGAAATTTCTGACTAATCAAACATAAATATTACTAATATTGCATTCATAAATTGACTGGCAATCTATGACTCACGCACTTCACTCATTAGCGGTCATTACCGAATGAATGAATCATAATACTCTTGCATCGTTTCAAAATATCAGATATTAATAATGCTGATTGTATTTTTATCGCAATATTCGTAAATTAAGTTTACAGGCGTTTAACTTACCTATCTATTTACTGTATGATTAGATATATAACATAGACACATAAAAATTGCAAATTCTACTCATCCAATAAGATTTTAAACCTACAATGCCATATCCAACTTTCTTCCATAGAATTTTAGCAACTTTGGCATTATAATACCTTTTAAAACCAATTTTAAAAAGGATCTACTTCTATGACCTATTATTTAATATTAATTTAATACTTCTAGTGTGGCGTACAGCGTGTGACTTGCAGTGTCGCTGACGAGATGACAAGTTATTATCAATATTAACATATATACGTACTACATTAAGAATTGCTGCATCGAAAATAATGCAGCTGCATAGTACGTTAACCATTTAACATTAATTAAATAGTTGATGACGCTATTTTGGTTTTCACAACATACAAATCGCTGCTCGCTCAATGGATTGTATCTTACACTATTTGACATAGGCCCCGATTCTGTTGTTCACTAACTAAACTAAATTTAAGTTCAGTGCATCTTTTTCTTTCTATTTCATTAAGAAAAGGACGAAGATAAATATTAGTTTAGTCCTGTCAAATTATTCAGGGCCTGACGTAAATTGACGTATTTTTAGTAGCCAATTTTTTTAATCACGTCTAAACTTGTCTATGGATTATCTAATTTGACGGGACTAAACTAAAATTTATCTTCTGTCCTTTTCATATTGAAATATAAAGAAAAAGATGCGCTGAACTTAAATTTAGTTTAGTTTGTGAACAACAGAATCAGGGCCATTGTAAATATATTATGTTTATAATATATGTATATCAAAGGAGGAGGAGCCCCATAGTACATCTATTGAAGAATACAAGTGAAATACGTCTCAAACGACGTAATGGAATCCTGCGATGGAAGTGAAGCATGGGCGTCAAATTACATTGGATTAAGTTATTAAAACACATTATTGTATTCCATAGTGATCTACGCACAAATACTAGTAATCTTAAGATTATGTTGTAATATAAGTTGAAAGATGAATCTTCAATCTTTCGGAGTTTCGGACATTATGTATTTAACTGGTAAAAATAAATAAAGTTATAAAATCTTTATTAATGTAATGTTAAAGCAATAATTAGTAAAATTATTTAAATAGCACGGTAAATTAAAGTAGTACGTAAGTAATTTTCATTACAATTTTTGACACTATTTGTGCACGTTTTCATGTATTTTACGATAATAATACAATACAGCAGCAAACTGTTACCATTGTTTCATTTAGAACTCCTTTCCAATAATACAAATCTGATTACAATGATAGCAAATGTTGCTATCATTGTAATCAGATTTGTGTAGCATTCTACAACTTAACAGGGATTGCGATGTAAGTTAAATAAATTAAATAAAAACTGAGCAAACTCTAAGTATGTGAAGTACGAGCGAAATGCAAAATCACAAATCATTTAACCTAAAGTAATCGCGCAAAATCTATATTTACAATAATTAGTTATGTAGGATTCAACTTATATACCTAAATCTATGATTTCATTTAAAAGGACCAAAGGACCATTTGCTAATAAATTGATTTCAGAAAAATATTACTATAAAAAAATAAGTTAGGGAATTTGATTTGTAAATGTTTTATTTTTGTGACAACTTCCACTATTATGAAAAAGAGGTATTTGCACTATGAGAAGACATGCAAGTTTATCGAAGAACATAATTCAAGTGATTAATGTGCATGCAGTAATGTTACTACTATGATGTATGAACTGTTCGTTTCTACCACAGTTTTTGTTGTTCACACACCAGCTAACAGGTTTTGTACTGTTGCAGTTTTCTATTTAATAGATACCAGGTGACATTAGGATTGAAAAAGAGTCTGTCAAGTGTTATTTGGCACCCCAAATTATTGATTAAGTACGTGTACGTACTTAAAACGTTATAACGAGTGACTGACATGAAAATATTGATTAGACCCACAGTCCGCCTCAGCCCATTCTTGGATACAAATATTAGTAAATTCGACGAATACCTATCTTACTTATAAGGTTATATGTTAGGGGAGGATTTTTGAGATCAAAGATAAGTTCTTAACTTGTCTTACCTCTGCGTTAAAGATCATTTTCATCCTCCACTGATTATGGGGCATGATATTTAGGCGGAACGTGAAGTTATTCGAGTGTTAAACAAACGTAGCGGTCTACATCCGCTGTAGGTACCTTCTCTCACTAACGGCACGGCGGTCGGCGTTACCAGAAATATTTTATAGTTAACTTACTTTTAAAAAATCCGCGTGGCGAATATCGAAGTATAATTTGCGCTAAATAATTACTTATACATTTTAGTTAAGATCAGACCAACAATGAAGTTTGGATAAAATAGATCTTAATTAATACGTTAACACGAGTGTGTTGAAACACACTTGATGGTTAATGGCCCATCATTTTTGTAATCATACAAATCCAATTCTGACTCTATCAGGCAGTGGAAGCTTTATGGCTCATAAGATGGTTAAACATCTCTACTTACTTACCCATCCCGATAGAGAACAATGAAAGATTTGCTCTTTCATATTGACCAGAAAAAATATGCTTGACAGACTCGATGAATGTTAAGTATCTTTTACAGTAAGTACAAATTAAAATGTCAGAATTACACAACCTATCAAAAACAACAAATTATGTGAAATCAACATAATTAAATTAAGTGGATACATCTTTATCGTTTTCGAGATTTTTAATTATAACCATACATATATAGCACTGTTATCAGGGTAATAACTACTTTTAAAACAAAATAGTACAGAAATGCTACGATGATACGTGAATGATATTCAGTGCTCGAAGTATCCGAGAATTTGTTTATCACAGCAGATGTCATGTCGATCTTGCATAATCTATGGATCGAAAACACGGCAGTGCTGAAAAAACAACGCGTATATAAATTAGACGTCGATTTTGCGTTGCCAAAACGCACCACATTCCGGTTTTCGCTCTCACATAACAAGATGACCCGACGAAGAATTAGATATTTTGTACACGGCATGGTTTCTTTACGGTACGGCTTATAAACCGCGCCGTAGAAAAAACGTGTCTGTGAACAAGCTTCCATAATGATCCATACAACACTGACGAACCGTGTCGGCCGTGTACACGACGAATAAACCGTTGTTTTTCACGGCAAGAAAAACGTGTGTGTACAAAGGGCCTTTAAGTTGAACTACTACCTGCATGCGTTGATCGGCTTTTGTTTATAACTAAACAAAAATGAAAGCCATCTCTTTGGCAAAATTACGACCGCTAGGCAAGGGGTGCAGAGTAAATTAATGAGAATGGTAGGTTGTCAATATCAAATGCGCGGTAACTTCTAACGCTTGCAGGTTTAGTTTAACCCTAACAGCACAGTGGCTGATGAAAAAATCGCCTGCGTTCAATACCGAACGGTAATAGTATAATTTTACTAGATTCGGACTTAAAAATTAAGTAACAGCCAACTAAACCTCTAGGTAAGATTATTCGCCGACCGATAAAAATAAATATTATTTTATTTTAGTAACACAAGGGAAGCTGCCGAGCTGATTGTTCGGCGCCTCTTACACTATCACTACGGAGTAAAAGGTAACTATAGGGTGGCATGGAGTAGGGAGCAAATGGATTGCTAGCTCACATAACCTAGACTTAAATGGCCACATTTTAATACAAACGCTCACCAACATAATGTTCAGTTAAGTAAGTTTTTTAATCATTTTTGGCGTACGTTTTTGGTGAACATTCAAATCGAATCCAAATAATATGAATCCAGTTCTCAGTTTCCAATCCGTACGCTAGCCACTCCATGCCGGTTGGCATACATGATTAAGTCACAGTGTACAGTAGTCAGTTAGCACAGCTGCACGTGGTCGTTGTGGTCGTGCGGCCACAGCGGGCTGGCGGCGTCGCCCGCGGGCTGCTTGTCGCAGCCACGCCGCACCACGCGCGCCAGGCGGGAGAACTTCTCAGAGTCGGATAGTGTTGCCTGTGAACGTCAGTTTACAATGTACATATAACAAAATAGTGGAATTGGTAATTTATGTAAGAACTTGGAATGTTGCCTGCAGTATTTAGTTTTTGAATCCTTGATTTTTTCTAATCAGGGGCAGGCTATAAAATGTGTGTGTGATCCAGGAAGAAAGATATCGTCCTGTAACTGACACATGGCTATTCTAGACGTGGTTTTAGTGCTTAAATAAGGCGTTTTACGTCTGTTAATATACGCGCGTTTTACTTGCGTAACTCCGGGCGCGTCTAATGTCTAATGCTGCTAAAGTTCCTTGGTTGTTCTAGTATATACGTGCGTATCCATCGATACACCTTATCTGGACAAGATCTAAAATAAATCTCAACACTCTTACCTCAATAGCTATAGCCAAAATGATATGGATGGCGGGTATCAGTAGCAGATAGATACGGAACTTGGTTTGTTCAAAGTCAGCGGAGTCCATGGCTTCAACCTCCATAAAGTCTGTGAGCCACTTCCATGGACACAGCAGGATTACCGTCACGAAAACACACTGCGTTACCAGTGTTATCACCATGTAATCTGAAAAAAAAGGGCAAATGGTATTAGGAAAAAATCATGCTACTTAGCCAAGAACTAGAGGTAACAAACTTATAATACGCCTTGCTAACACATTGTTAATGTAGCGTGTTCACGGGCCACAACATAGTTTCATGTCGTAAAGTTATGTTTCGTAATTGGTCCGTGAACACGCGTGGGAAGGCGTCGAGTGTAAAATGTGTGTAATCCACAGGGCTTTTACAGACGTACTTATGTTGTAAACGTCGATGTACGGATTATGATAACTAAGATTTTATAATCAAGTTTTTATTTCACTTAAACCAATGACAAGCACTTTTGAATTGTCAACGAGTCGGCCAGAAAGTTGCTGAAACAGTTCATATGGTAGACACTCATAAATGTCCAGATTAATTAATTGTAGGTCTTATCTCTATATTTGCTGTTTACTTCGGATTGTAAAGGCAGTAAGTAATTGTGCTTGGGCCATTTTTCCTATACAAAATATAAATGATTTCAATTCAAATAGTCTAATTTGTAATACTAATAACAAATACGCCAAGTACAGTGCTGCCTTGGAAAAAATATCAAAGAATCCACTTACAGTTGGTACAGAAGCGTTGACGGAAAGGCCAGCCTTTAGCGTAAACACAGGCCATGATTAAGTACTGGAATGCCGTTATTATGAAGAGGACTGTGTTCTCCCAACATTGCACTTGTTCCACGTCCGGACCACCTTCCACAGCTTTGAACCTGAAATATAGTGTATTATTACTTATGTTATTGAAGGGGGTTCTGTAAGGCAGCGGTGTTATACCTATTACCATACAGCTGTGACCTGATTTACAAATGCAAGGTGACTTAGCAAGGTTACCTGTGCAGGCTCATGAACGGAACGGAATGTTGTCATTAAAACATTATATTTATATTAAGACTTAGATCTTGTGTTTTGATTTTTGTAATTCACTGCAGCGGTTGACGTCATCACGTCAACGCCGGCTGTCGCTGAAAACCACCCCTGTGGCTCTGTGGTGGCGATTTTGTTCTGCCGAAGGCCGTTTTGCGTGATGTGACGCATATTTTCCCTCAACTTGTTCTGATTTGTTTGTTCATATTATCGCAAATATGTGTTTTTATAAGATCACTTCGTTGTCCGTTTGTCTGTCCGTTGGTCAAGACCCTTTTTCCCAGGAACGCGTGGAGTTATCAAGTTGAAAAATTAATATCAAATACTCAAGGCTGTAATACCTTTTTTTTTTTGAAGGAAGGGAAATCATCAAATGACGCCTTCCGCTCTGGGTGGAGCAGAAGGGAGTGTCAGACTCTTACTGACTAAAACCCACCTGTGTTCCTTCCTTAGCCCTTTGTGTTCCGGGGTAGCGGTAACCCTTTCGGACAATCCCGCTGCCCCGGCAGGCTTCGGCCCTTTCAGGCCCCTTCCTTACTGCTGACATCTCTTTGAGGCGCGCGTGGAAAGCGTACGCGCCGACCAGCACGGGCCTGGTCCTGATCGGGCGGAGGGTTACCCATTACTCTCCGCCCGCAGGCCCGCGCCTACGGTGGCCGGGAGTCGTCACGCGGTTCCCGACGCCCGGAGCGTCTCCCGCGGCGGCTGGGACGTGAGGCCCTCTCCCTCAGCCGTCCCGCCACCTCCTTCGCTAGCATGACTGCTTTGCAGAAGGAGGTGACTGCCTCCCACTCCCTCTCGCCCCGGACCATGGCTTGAACCAGGGCCGGGCGCGAGAGGTCGCCGCCGCTGCCGATCACCTCTCCGAGAACACGGCGGTGCTCCGCCCAAGTGGGGCAGACCTCCACCGTATGCTCCACCGTGTCCTCTGGGCGATCCTCGCAGTGGTGACACCCGGGCGTTTCCTCCCGCCCGATGGTGTGCAGGAACCTCCCGAAACACCCGTGTCCGGTGAGGACCTGCGTCAGGAGGTAGGTGAGGGCGCCGTGGTGCCTCTCTAGCCACTCCTCAAAGAGGGGTCTTATTGCCACTATCGTGGCGTGCCCTGCGCTGGGTTGCGACAGTCGCTCTTTCTATACCACCATGAGATCGCGCCGGAGGTCGGTTCGCTCCGCCGCGATTTGCCGCGGCAGCGGAGTTTCCCCCCGGCGTAGTGCCTGCGCGTGCCACTCGTACAGGCGCGCGAGGACTATCGCCTCCAGATCCCACGGCGGCAGTCCGGCAAGGACGCTTGCCGCCTCGCCCGAGATCGTGCGGTACCCACGGATTAGCCTTACGGCTACCACCTTCTGGGGCGCGTTCAGGTAGTGAGCGGCGAGCCGCCGCAGTGAACGCGCCCATACCGGGGCCGCATACAGGGCCATGGACCGCACGACCCCCGCGTAGAGCCTCCGGCAGGAGGCGTTTGGTCCCCTCAGGTTGGGCAAGAGCCGCTTGAAGGCGGCCCCGGCCCGTTCCAGTTTGGGAGCCAAACGTCGGAAATGCTCGACGAAGTTCCACCGGCTGTCGAGAACGAGACCCAGGTCACATCGTTGTCTCGACGCCGATGTGAACCCCTCCTACCGTTAGTTGGGATCCCGAAGGCGGCCCGTTCCGAGGCCCATGAAAAGACATGGCCTCGGACTTGTGCAATGCCACCTCGAGACCCAACTGCCGGATCCTCTCCACGACTATCGCAACCCCGCGTGTCATCGCGTCGGCCGCCGCCTGATGCGACCTCCCCTGCGCCAGGACTAGCGTGTCTTCAGCGTAACAAACCACGCTGACTCCATCAGGGAGATCGGCCCGCAGCACCCAGTCGTAACCGATGTCCCACAGGAGCGGCCCCAGAACCGATCCCTGTGGGACACCGCTCGACATCTCTCGCCGGTTCCATTCCCCGTTGCGACCGGGGTATATGACGGCTCTGCCCGTCAGATACGCCCCGACTATTCGACGGAGGTAGGTCGGCACCCGGTGATACCGGAGTGCCTCCCCAATGCAGCTCCAGGGCAGGGTGTAAACGCGTTGGCGATGTCGAGTGACACCGTCACGACGACCCCACCCCGGGACACCGCGTCCCCCGTCGTGAGGGCCCTCACGCGCATGATGGCGTCCACCGTGGAGCGCCCCTTGCGGAAGCCAAACTGGCTGTCCGCAAGATCCGGCCCCGTCCTCACCAGAGGGGCAATTCTCGTAATTTTTAAGAACGTTCACAATCTGATCTGTCTCAATCTGTCAAAAATACTTCAAATTTCCCTACATTTTGACATTTGTTTGTCGCCGAGATGAGACTGCGACTAGATTTTGAACGTTTTAAATTAGCAGAATTGGCCTACTGGTGCCCGACGAGGCGGCCCGCAATCACTCTCTCAAAGAGCTTGCCGACCTCGTCGAGCAGCACGATGGGCCGGAATGCGGACGGAGAGTCTGCAGGGCGCCCTGGCTTCTGAATGAGGACCAGCTTCCCCGTCTTCCAGCGGAGTGGAAACTGGCCCCTCTATGTTCTACGTTCTATGTTATGGGTTTTGGTTTCCGCACTTAGTCCTTCAGTTTTTTTTTATTTGACGGCGCGTACGCAGTCCTCTCCATACATGCGCTCAAGAGCACCTCAAGTCGGGGCCCGAGAGCCCTCGAGGCCAGGACCCAGGCCTTACCCGGCAAGCCGTCGGGTCCTGGGGCGGTATTTTTGGCCTTCAGCCTATCTACCGCCACTCTCAGATCTACCCCGGTCACTTCAGGGATGTCGTCGTCGTCCGCGTGGCCCGCTTCAGGCACCGCAAGTGGCGGAGCCATGGGCGGGGGAGTATGCTCCCCCCGTGAAGGGAACAGAGCGCTCACCACCTCCTCCTTATTCCGCACCACTTTGAATCCCTTGAAGCAGTGAAAAAATCAGACTTCTAAGTCAGCGCAATCAAAAGTTACGAGCGTTTATGTTCCGGATTCAAAACCTACAGGGTACATTTTTAAATGTATTCACGTTGTCGCACTCTTTTATATCGTCCGGCAATTCGTTGAACAGCTGTGCTCGTTCAAATAATATGGTATTTCTACCGTTATTGGTGCGTACGCTGATGACTTCAAGGTTGTTTTTATATCTATTTCTCAGGTTATATGACATTGTTTTTTTCTTTAGTTGTAAGTATGTTACTTTGTAGTCATTTAGTTAATGTCCATGCGAGTGAGAGGCGCGACACGAATGATAAAAGCTAAAACAGAAGAGCAACTCACCAAGGCTGAGCATACAGCAGATAAATAGACGCGATCTGCATGAGAAGCACCAGAAACACTTGCATGACTAGTGGCAGGATGCTAGACAGTGCTACGAGCGATACAGGCGGCGACTGACGTGTGAGATGAGGACCTGGAGACGCGCGGCCGAGGGATAAGGCCAGTAGAGTTGTTAGTACCAAGTCGATGTAGAGGAACTGGTTGTTGCCGAGGATTGAGTAGAACTGTAACAAAGAGAATGGAAAATATAAAAAAAAATCTTAATTTTTTTCCGTCATGAATCTCATATACTCTCCCGGTATTTGAGGATTCATATTATTCAAGAAGGATTCAAGAAAATACAAACTATACTTACATTATACAGAATAAGGATTGAGAAAAACTGAATGAGCGAATAAAGAGCCATGTATTTGAAGATCGCGAAAGAGGTACTCAAAGCACAACGTCCTTCCAAAGCGAGCAGCTTCACGCATTTGATATTCTGCTCTTGAGATGTGAATGGAGCCGCCACTGTAAGACAAAGAAAAAATTACAACTTAAAATTAATCATAAATAATATTTTATTGGATTTTTTTATGACAAGCCCTATAATCCATAAACAATCTTGTAATCTTAAAAAATACTACACACAAAACGAAGCATTGAAATGTGAGCTTTGTATACTGTGACATACAGTGACATTTCCAAAATTACGACAGTAATAAAATTGTTGAAGATGCTTGCATGACAGGTTGCCGACGCATCGTCGTACAACAGAAATTATACTGTAGACCGTAACACCAAATAAAGCTCACATTTCAATAATTCACTGCGAGGTGGTGTTGAGTTGAGACGGCCAAATTACTTGCTGACAGAAGTACATGACGACCTCCTCGTTTGACCACGAAACTCAAAAAAGAAATACGCACTACTCTGCAATAGTAACAATTCTTACCCGAGGCGTCGGCTTCAGACAGTGATATGCCAACGTGTGCAGCTTTCAACGCACCGCAGTCGTTTGCTCCGTCACCACACATGCCCACGATAAGATCTTCACCTTGCAATGCAGTCACTAGCTGAGTCTTCTGATCAGGGCCGAAACGACCAAACACAATGCCTGAAAAGATATATACACAGTGCATTTTGTTTTTGCTTGGAATAAAATTTTGATGTCCCTTCAAAAGACATTGATCTGCTTATTTCAAAACTAGCAAAAAAGTATTTCATATTATGAAGTATTCACTCACGATTATTTCGTACGTAATCGCATAATATTATGTTATACTTATACATATCACGAGCGCGCGTCAATCATTGTAATTTAAACCTTATGCCAAAGTCAATAAAAGACATGACACGCGCTCACGATTTGCGAAGTCTATACTTGAAATCAATGATGTCTTACCTCGAGACAGTACTACTGGCATTAGTTCTGGATAATGAGTACGTATCACAGCCCAAGTTCTACCCTCCAGAGCCAACACATATGCATCTATTGGTAGTTTAGGTGGTCCACCTTCACCAATCACCTAAAAATATGGACTTACGTGAAATCTTAGCTCTATAAATCTGTGGTGTTAAGGTAAAAGGGGATAAGTCATAAATATTGAAAAACGAGTTATTTGCATAATTCAATATCAAAAATTAATATCTATTAAGGTAAAAATTAGATGAGTCACTATTTGTGTTACCATTAAAATAATGGTACACTCATGGTGTCACTCATCTCCTTTTCACCTTAATAGATATTAATGTATAGTATCGAATTATGCAATTAACTCGTTTTTCAATATATATGACTTATCCTCTTTTACCTTAACACCACAGACATGTGAGCTTTACAACTTCAGCATTTTTTAAAACACATTGGACATTGGTCTATAATGTTCCACATCATCGCGTGATCCCAACGTGTGGGATATCATTTTTTTTTGTGTCTAAGATATGCTTTCAGTGGGGATGAAATTATTTGCACAAAGTAGGGCGCATGTCTGCCGGGGATGGAAGAGTACACACGAACTTATCATTAAGTCATACAAAATAGAGAGAGAAGAGCCATAATCTATTCACTGGTTGAATGCGTAATTACAGAAACAAAAAACTCTGGGACTGGTTCAAGTCTGGATTCATATAAATACTGTGTGATTCGTCTTTTTTTCATGTGTATCAGGGAGCGTTATATTATTATAGAAACTCACTTCCATACTGAGAGGCGGTCGTGAATCGTTAGACTGCGGCTGTCCCGTATTGATAAGCACAAGTTTCTGATGTGGCTGCACCATGAGGCAACCTCGCGCCACCGACATAGCAGTCATAATGTTATCCCCTGTATAAACCAAATGATTGTTATATTACCATGCCGGAAAGAAACAGTAAATAAGAGACAGCTCATGTATTAAAATCCGCCCAGCCGTTAAGACTGTGCCGACCGTAAAGTGGCGCCCTCATCGTTTGTTTGGTTATTTCATACAATTTAGAATGAAAATGCAGAAAATAAGCACGTTAAGTTGTGCTTCACAAGATTATACGTTAATATTATTAGAAGCGGTAGTTTTATATTGTTTACTTTCATTATAATCCTTAAAACGGATAAAAGTGGCCACTATATTCCGTTTTAAGGATTATAATAAAACTAAACAATATAAAACTACCGCTTCTAATAATATTAACGTATAATCTTGTGAAGCACAACTTATCGTGCTTATTTTCTGCATTTTCATTCTAAATTGTATGAAATAACCAAACAAACGATGAGGGCGCCACTTTACGGTCGCCACAGTCTTAAGATGCGATAAAGAATCCCAAATACAAAGATATCTAGATACAATTGAAAAGTATAACCCTGTCTTTACTGTCGCGCAGTCGGGTATTTAACTGAGGACATTGATTTTATGTTTGGACACTTGTGAAGCATGTGTCGTAAGTTTCAATATATGAAATTAACAAGGAAACATTTGTGTAAAGAGCGAAAAATATATTGCAGATAAGAATGTTGCCAATCTTTGCAGAGACGTAGCTTTATTTATTTTTTCATTTATTTATTTACTCTCACGCACATCACACATTTTCTATAAATTACTGTCGGTTTTTGTACAGACGCCAGCACATCAAGCTACCTGATACTGTCAAATTTTCTCAGTCAACATTGAACCTTATGCTTTAGCGATATAGTTTAAAATCTATTAAAGAAATTTGACAGATTGTAGTAGCTTGATGTGCTGGCGTCTGAACGTGCACACTGTCAGGGGGCAATGCCTGTGTCTGACAAGTTATTGTTTACAAACTGAAAAATAACTTAACATAAATCGAGTCTAAACTTATTAATACAATAATACAGACAGTCATATTTAAGTCAGATGGAAGTCGAAAAAAAATATAGTAAGAGATAGGTAATAAATTCAATTATAACGTATCAAGTTTCTGTATTTTAGTATAGGCTATTCAAAATTATGAACTTGGAAGAAATAACACTACAAACCTGTGACCATAATCAGTCTCATAGAAGCAGCGTGAAGCTCTCTTATCACTTGGGTCGTCTCTGGTTTCAGGCTATTTTGCATGACTAGAAAGCCTAGGAACGCCATGTCGCACTCGAGAGTATCTCGCTTGACCCTTTGTGCGTCGACCCATTTCATCTTGCGATCGAGTTTCTTTTGCGCTAGACCGATTACTCGGAAACCGTTGGAAGTGTACTCGTTGAGAACAGAACTGAAATTCTCTGGGAGACTCTCTGGATTGCACATTAAGGCAACCTAGAAATAAAATAAAAATACATATTGAAACGCCGCACGCAAAGCTATATTATAGTTTAAAATAAACATATACAACGTCTTACCTTTTCAGGGGCACCTTTCACGAAGTAAACCATCTGTGGTTGCCCAAGTACATTAGTTATAACACCCATTGATTGTTGTGCCGAGGAGAAGTGGAACCGCCGCAACAAACCGATCTAAAACCATAGACTAGTTAGTACTTTGAAAATAAAGCTATGTAAAAAAATGGTGTTACTCACATATTTATTTCGGTTTTGTTAGAGGTCAAACTAGTCGGGCAAACCCGAAATAAATAATTGATTAAAACAGTAAAAATTAAATAAACAAAAACGTTTGCTTTAACTTTTGATCATGCTCAAATCACTTGTTCAGAGAAATAATAATCACCTCATAAGGGATCTCCATAGTGAAAGGATCAAAGTCGTCCAAACTCTGCACAGCTTCATTGGCACTGGTGACGGGTTTGACGATAACTGGTGTCAGGTTATCGTACCGTGTATTCTCCGGTCCAGGTTCTTCCAGTATCTGCGAAAAACTCAGCCAGATTAAAAATAGATACGAGATCGAATACGAGGCATTCGTGAGCTTGGTCTTAATTTTAGCATTCTGCATAATTTATACCTAATCCTAGCTAAGGACTATATTAATAAATCGTTGTTCACATATTAAACATGTAAAATTTAAACTCCGTAGAATAAGAGGAAGTGGTTGTAATTTAGCTTGCAAGATATGACCGTACGTACTAACTATAAACTAACAAGGCAGATAAAATAAGAACTTGTAAAAAAATAAAATAAAGTAACTGCATTGTCATAACTTCATAAGTCAGGTCAACTAAAATCATAATGGCGCCGATGCCCTTGTTCACAAACTAAACTAAATTTAAGTTCAGTGCATCTTTTTCTTTTTAATTCATTTGAAAAGAACAGAAGATAAATATTAGTTTAGTCCTGTCAAATTAGTCGGCACCTGACGTAAATCGGCCCCGATTCTGTTGTCCACAAACTAAACTAAATTTAAGTTCAGTGCATCTATTTCTTTCTATTTCATTATGAAAAGGACGGTAGATAAATATTAGTTTAGTCCTGTCAAATTAGTCAGCGCTTGACGTAAATTGACGTATTTTTAGAAGCCATACTTTTAATCACGTCTAAACTTGTCTATGGGTTATCTAATTTGACAGGACTAAACTAATATTTATCTACTGTCCTTTTCTTAAGACTATGCCGACCGCACAGTGGCGCCCTCATCGTTTGTTTGGTTATTTCATACAATTTAGAATGAAAATGCAAAATATAAGCACGTTAAGTTGTGCTTCACAAGATTATACGTTAATAATATTAGAAACGGTAGTTTAATATTGTTTAGTTTTATTATAATCTTTAAAACGGATAACAGTGGCCACTATATTCCGTTTTAAGGATTATAATAAAACTAAACAATGTAAAACTACCGTTTATAATAACATTAACGTATAATCTTGTGAAGCACAACTTAGCGCGCTTATTTTCTGCATTTTCATTCTAAATTGTATGAAATAACCAAACAAACGATGAGGGCGCCACTGTGCGGTCGGCATAGTCTTAATGAAATAGAAAGAAAAAGATGCACTGAACTTAAATTTAATTTATTTTGTGAACAACAGAATCGGGGCCATTCACGTATTTATATTAGCCATTTTTTTAAATTACGTCTAAACTTGTCTGTGGATTATCTAATTTGACAGGACTAAACTAATATTTTATCTTGTGTCCTTTTCGTAATGAAATAGATAGAAAAAGATGCACTGAACTTAAATTTAGTTTAGTTTGTGAACAAGGGAATCGGCGCCAATGTCAGTTTAAAATGTTTATTTAAATCTGCATTCTAATATTACCTACTGGAATAAAGATAAGTATAGGAATCGAGGACACAGATAATTGAGATAAACATCAAGTGTATCTGGTCCACTCTTATCAGATGCTTAATACAAATCAGATAAACGTCATATCAATGAAATGTTTAACTGGATCATTTCCTAGTATAGATAGATGTTAGTAGGTAATGTGTTATGGGAACCAATGACATCACCATTGTTATTTAAAATTATATGTGACTTAATCATTGCGGTTTTCTCATTTTATAGGACGATAAACATTAATGGGCGATGAATTGATGATGTATGCAGCCAGAAGTGGTACAAAATGCAATTTATTTCATAATGATCTAATATTCCATAATAAACATTTATGACCAGATGTATGAACGTAAAAGGGGCAAAATGAGTATGCAAGGATCGTAGAAACTACAGAACGCCACCTGCGTTTTGTACTTTCTTTCCCCATGGAAAGAAGGCGTGAGCTTATGTATGTATGTATGATCTTAACATTACAATAAAAACAAACGAGCCAAACACGCGAATACATTAGAAAAATCTAACCTATAAGTTCCCCGAAAACCATACAAACCCTCGAAAGGTAGGTAGGTAGGTAAGGTACTATCTAACCGAACTACAATATTGTAAAAGCGAAATGATGCCAAAACTGTATGTGTACGATACAATAAAGTTCACTCACCCATTGTGTGAATTCAAACATCTTTAAGTCCAAAGGATCTCCTTTCAGCTGCCCCCCAATGCTGGTGAGAGAGTGGCAAGACGCTAGCGCTTGTATCAGCGGACTGGTCGTAGGAAGCACGCCCACTTCCACCACACATTCACCGAACTTCTCTCCGGAGAGAGACGGTATTACAGAGTGAAAGTCTAAGCCGTCTTCTGTTAAAGTGCCAGTCTGGAATATAAAAGTATGTGTCACTGATGGTCTGAATCAAGTGTTGATACAATTACCACACTGTAAGCAAGACATAGGACAGCTAGATGAACCAATGAAACAAAAAAGGTGACTGGGACAGACTGGATGTGGAAGGCGGGGAACTGGATATTGTGGTGTACGTATGTCCTATCCATTAATGGACTAGAAAAGGCCGAGTTCATTAGCAAAATGATAACAGCTTCTCATTTTGCGTCAAAACCTATATTAGTCTGCAACGCTAGATGAGACAACATATCAACAAAACATTTTTATATTTACCTTATCAAAACACATAACTTGAATCTTCCCACATACAACGATCCTAGGCGGAGAAACGCAGAAGATCTTGTTCTTGCGCAAGCGGTTCTGACTAGACACTATGCCGGCTGTCATGGCGGCAGGTAGGGCAGGCGGCACGACGATAGTGATGATGTCTAGGGTGCGGAGGACTATTGTGCTTACGAGACTCTGTGGAGAGAAATTATATTTTTTAAATTAGTAAACATTTTATAAGGTATATGTATAATCGCTGCATGCATGTATAAATTAACATAAGGTTTAAATTAGGATGATTAACGCGCGCTAGTGTTATTCAATGACTATAATTATTTTTTTTTTTGAGGATGGGAAATCATCAAATGACCCCTCCCGCTCTGGGTGGAGCAGAAGGGAGTGTCAGACTCTTACTGACTAAAACCCACCCGTGTTCCTTCATTAGCCCTTTGTGTTCCGGGGTAGCGGTAACCCTTTCGGACAATCCCGCTGCCCCGGCAGGCTTCGGCCCTTTCGGGCCCTTTCCTTAACAATGACTATAATGGAGTTTGCTTATTTGTTTCAATAAGCAAACCTCATCCATTTAGAAATTGTCTATGTTAAGAAAATAATGAATTTGATTTTTTTTACTACTTTTAGGGTTCCGTACCTCAAAAGGAAACACGGAACCCTTATAAGATCACTTCCGTTGTCCGTTTGTCAAGTCTCTTTTTCTGAGGCATGCGTGGGGTGAAAAAATTTAAATTAATAACACATTCTCAGGGCTGCAATTCCTTGAAGCAGAGAAAAAATCAAACTAAGTCAACGCAATCAAAAGATACGGGCGTTTATGTTCCGTTTATGCCGCATATTTTGACACTCGCAAGGGAATCAAAACCTATAGAGTACTTCCCGTTGACCTAGAAACATGAAATTTGGCAAGAAGCAAGTAGCACAAATAAAGGAAAAAATCTGAAAACAAATTCGTACGGAACCCTCGGTGCACGAGTCCAACTCGCACTTGACCGGTTTTTTATTATTTTGATGGGACACGATTATGCCATTTGGGAGGCTTTGTCAAGCAGTGGTTTGCAATAGGCCTACTTGACTGAATGATTATGCTTTACCTACTACTTTCAAATTATTTTACGAAAAGTATTATACAAACATTCAACTTACGCCTCTAACAACATAAAGCCAGATAGAGTAACCCATTCCAATTGCGGCAATGCAGAACATGAAAATAACAAACTTGACTGCATCTTTATAGAATTGGAACCCAAAGGGTTTCGGGAACAGAATACTTTTTAATAGCTCTCCTTTGGCGGTGTAAAAACCGGTGCGTACTACTTTTGCTAAGACCTGAAAAAAATTAGTTATTTAAAATTCAATGTTACATTTGATAGTTTTATCAGATAACTAATATAGTAATTATGTTAAGTCTAAGTATCTAGTTATAACAATTTCACTACCAAAGTCTTATTATTTAAAAGTCTATACCTGATTGTTGCCATAGAATCGTGTTTGCATAACATGAGTGCCAGCAAATAAGGTATGTCTTTTGTGTCCTTCAGTAGAAAATATTTCAGCAGACGAGCAAGGGGGGCCTTTCATTACTGGCACACTTTCACCTAAAATAAACATCGATATTTTATAAAGCTGCACCTAATTGAACACAGAGAACATTTATGATCAGGACACATTGTTCGACGGTTTGTACATACAAAAAGAGAGCAAAGTATGGAACGACGTACGCAACCTTTCGCATCGACGCGATGAACGCCCTCCGGTGGCGGACAGACACAAAAACGCGATCGTTCGTCGGCGGGTATAGGTTCGTAAGCAGTGGATCGGCATAATGCGTACCAGTGTGCTCCTTTTCAATCGGCAAAGTGCGAAAGGCCGTCGATCAATGTGTCCTGACCATTATGCGTAAAGATAGATTTTATTTGTGTAAGGAAATGGTAAATATCATGCTATTATCCCTATACATCCATATTTAACGATTATAATCGTTAAATATTGAGTTTGCGAGGGACCTAATAATTATTGGGTCCTTGTCGGCGTTCCACACAAACATTTTTTTAATTACAGCAGCATACCGGCCTGACCTAATTTCACGATGTCGGACTCGATTGGATACTTGACAACAGTTTTAAAATAACCCTTTAAGAACTCCAGCCAACTAGAATGTGTGACATTCATAAATGAAAAGTCAAGAATTTTCGCGTTATAATATCGTCGACCGTAGGTTCAATTGAGGTAAGGGACATTGGGTATCTTGTCCCTTACCTCAATTGAACCTACGGACGACGATATGACAGATGTAGCCTTTATAACTCTATTGATAAATGACGATGAAAGTAATTTATACGAGTTGTTTACGAGAATTCATTATATAATGTGATAATTGTTACATAATATCGTGTAAGTATAAACAGTAGTATACAAACAGTATTACAAACTCACACCTAACACGTGGCTCGTGGCTACATAAGAGTATACACTGTAATATGTATCAATAGAACTACACATTGTGTCATAAACCAATACAATTTAATTGACAATTACAATTATTAATAAATGTCAATTTTGTATGTTCTATAGATGGAATGCGTGTATAATTGTAACAAGCAATATTGGTAGTCGGTTTAAATTGAAATGGGTCCGGTTAGGCGCGTCTGCCGTATTAATTTAGCTGTCGATGGTGCCCGGTGACAGAGCTGACAGAAGTTTAAAACAGAGCTAAGACAAAAACCGGCCAATAAAAATATCATTATTTTTATAAAGAAACCATGTTCAAATTTGAAGGCATGTTTTAATAAAAGTTGTTTCGAATACATTTTTGCTCGCTCTTATAATACCTGAGTCATGCATGAGTTTATGACACAGAGAAAAATACTGAAGTAGAAGAATATATAATGTTTACAGAAATAACTAAAGCCATGAGAATAAGCACACGCCAACATAAAAGCTGGCAGCTCGAAGCTTGGGCTCACATAACATCTCGTAGCTGTCACAATACATAAACATCCAATCAGTTGCCTACCTGTAAGCATGCTTTCGTCAACGATGGAAGTGCCGGTAAGCAGCATAGCGTCACACGGCATCACACAGCCGTCGGATGGCAGCACGAGTACATCGCCAGGGACCAGTCGGCAAGCGTTCACGACGCACTCCTCCCGACCCATGCGGGTTGGTCGCAAAACGGTAACAGTGAACGCACTCGTCGAGCCAGCCATTTTGTGCAGACGGATACTCATCTGTTTGGTAGAATTAGGATTATAAAAGTATGTGAATATTTTCGCAGGCCTTTGGTATCACCCAGTTATGCGCCGGGCAGATGCGGTAGTCAGTCCTTAATCCCTTTGCTGCCCGCTTGCCGATGAAACCTGATAGGATGACTACCGAATTTAATTTTCTTACCCCTTGTTTACACCCACCCACCCCTTGTATACAAGTTGTGATACTGGTTGTCAACAAGTAGCAGACTTGTCAAAAAAGTGTTGTATAGAAAACGTATCATAAATGGTATTCACAATGTTTGAGACTTGTTTTACGAAAATTTAACGAAAACAGTACCTTAGGTTAACCTGGGGTTAGGATGTCGACATGAATTTTTTAGCTACACCAAATATTCATAATAATATTTTTTATTTATTACCTTTTTGGTTTGATATAACGCCAACATGCAGGTCGCAACAGACAAGATGAAAACGCAAGTCGCATACTGATAGTACTCATCCAATGACCACAGTATGATAGAGAAAACTTGGAATAGATAGAACGGATTGAAGACTTCGTCTTTGAACAGTGTCCAGTAACTCTTGACTTCCACCTCTACTGAGTTTGAGCCATATAGTTTGATCCTGAAAATAACAAGAATGTTGGAAACGGGTTCAACTAACTTTTTAAACTATGTAATTAGACAAGATACATAATTCGTTTTTGAATGCTGTTTACGTAAATTCGCTAAATAGGTAACCAAGTAATTATTTTGCACTCACAGTTCGGTTTGCTGTCGTTTGTTTATGCCGGACATATTTTCCATCAGTAATTGAATAGTAAGTTTCTCATTAAGTGCAAGAACATTGATAAAGATTCCCTGATCGTTAAGCCAAATGAACCGGTTGTGCTTGAACATAAAATACCGCAATCGGTTATCTTTATGGTTGGATAGGTTAAGGTCAATTTCAAGTACTTTTACTGTGGACCATACTCCATCGGCGTCGATAACTAAAAAGTAATAAAATAATTTAGGCATTAATTGATATTAGTATGTATAATAAAAACAAATAAAGGCTGATTCATGGTACACTGCATCAAGTCGATCCTGAACTGAGGCGTGGCGGACGCACAATACAACGAAAATTGAACTGATGGGCAATCCCAGTAATTTTAAGAATGTTCACAGTCTGATCTACATAAATCACAATCTGTCAAAAATACCTCTAAATTCCCTATATTTTTGACATTGATTGTCGCTGAGATGAGATTGCGACTAGATTTTGAACGTCTTTAATTATACGGGAATTGGCCCTCAGATAGAAATGCCACTATACATTGATCATTGACCAACTGTCAGTATTCGACTCAGACCCGACTTGTTGCAATCATTCGAAATCTAGCCTTTAGAAAGAGGTATCAGCTTACTAACTTACCACAAATTTCCTCCGCCGCTTTCAGACTGCATTTTATGTATTTATATCGGTTGTAAGATGGGTAATAAGCTAATGCAAAATATGGTAATCCACATAGTAATATGCTCACGGTGTGTAATAAAATAGCCCGTAATTTTGAATACTTGAAGCCGTGTATGTTGATGGATTGTTCATCGCCGCTGCTCTCGATAACTTGCCACTGCGTCTCGCCAATGACTTCATATTCGTCTGCAATTTAAAACAAACGGTCTGCATACCTTACCGGGGATAACTGTTGGTCGTGGGTGGTGGCACTGTGTTTGCATCGAATATTCGCATGTTATCCAAATCCAAGCTTTAGTGTATGAAAAACAGGCTCTAGCTGCATTCTTGTTAAGATTTTGTTCATGCATTTTGATTATCAAGGCAAAATGGTTTTGTATGTTACAGAACTTGACAGAGTGTGGAAAATTTTAACTGCCTGGGAAAAGATAACTTCTTACGCACCTACCCTATGTTTAGTTGGATCTAGTAATTTTTTATCGATTTATCAGCTTATCCTATATGCATCTTATTATAATTCTTTGTTTTTTAATGATGGCAGTAGCTTAGGAATGGGTGATACTGATAACTCAGTGTGCACTTTTATAAATTCTAGCGTGACTATATAGGGGCGCCGACGTCCACGATAATCAATGTATGGAAATACGTGTGCGTTATAATAACGTTATGGAGGACGGAAATTTAAAAGCGGTTTTAACAGTGGACCTCTTTTGTCTGAATAGGGGGCAAGGATGATTTTGTAAGTAACATTCTTTTTTACTTCCATGTCTGATCGTGATGTCGTGGAGGTCCACGATAATATCGTCACGTTAGAAATGATAAAAACGCCTAGTAAGTATTCTAAATTCTAACTAATAATGTTTAAAGTGCTAAATTTTACACCATTCGTAAAAAAAAGTCATGGATTGGTGAGTCTGGCTGCTAAACAGCCAAAAACCTTTTTAAAATGTGCAAGAAACGCTTAGCTTAGTAGAAATTATTACTTAGGTTCAGTTCCGGATTAGCCCATAAGCAAATTAAGCAATTGCTTAGAGCATCACGTCTCGGGGGGCAGCATAAAAAGCACCAAAATTTGCTAGCACAAAAGACCCGGAAGTCACTCTTAAGAGACGTGCGCTAATCTTTATAAATAGTTCGTCGATTTTTTTGAAAATATACGAGGTGACTAATGGATAGAGGGGGGCCACAGGCGTGGACCATCACATAGTCATAATCCGGCACTGCTTAGGTTGTATAAGCAATCATAAAAAATCAACATCATTAGTAGAGTGCAGAATAATTGTAGACCAGTGGTGGTTTGAACTTATCCATGATAAAAAGTGAGAATAATCCTAGTTCATTCCATTTATGGACTGGATTGGTTCACTCAAATCTGTGTGGTACTTTCTTTAAAAGACCATTTCAGACATCAATCTACATTGTCTTAACATGATCTGACCAAGATTTTGTCTGGACTTTAAAAGAGACTGTGACCTCAATGAGTTTGTTTCGGTCTTTCTTCTCAAAGTAGTCAGATAGGAAACACCTACCTCATCTAGTTTTTTTTTCAATCATATAACGCGTAAAAGTGATTCCGATATCATATTTACAGAATAAAAAATTTCATTTAATTATTCTTCTTCTGCTTGTGATTATAAATGTTGATGCCGAATATGAACTGATTGGACTATAGTGGCTGATTGATGAAATTAATGTTTTTATTAGTCTGTTGAGCATGGCTAGTTATTAATTACGCTTAAAAAATATTGTTATTCTTTACCTTCATAACAAATATCACTTAGTGTTACCTACGAATCAATAAATGTCAATCTGTGAAATTACATACATAAAATTCTGTTTATATGTTTATATCGCAAAATGATGATTATAAATGCTTTTGTTGTTCCTTTTCCGTTCTATCCTCATTTTCGGCAAGTCATTGTCAAATAATGGGGGTGAATCTTCAGAAGTTAGTTGATGGAAGACCAGATTTTTTTTACAAATCTAAAGCTTCGGGAGCTTATTTTTCATTGCACTAGAATTTCAATCTATATCCACTTATTAAGAGTCCCTATCAATTTCGCGGGGTGAAAACAGAAAATCTGTTTTTTTTAGCACAATTTTCTCAACAACCTTAAGTTATCTACATTCTTTTTTAAATACACAGTTATTTATCACCTATTTATCTAGTAAGTCTAAGAAATTCAATTTTAGTAAACGAACGATCGAATTTAAGTTTATAAGGCATCATTTAGATATTTTACTACAATTAAATAAGTAGTCAAAATAAAAATATAAACATTGATTTTGGTAGATAAATACCTTCAATTTAAAAATATTTAACACTTATTATTATTTTCAGTAAATTCTTACGCGTAGACAAGGGTTTTGCACATGATTTTATTGGGTTTTTTCAGCGTGATTAACATTTTTTTACAAGTACTAAATCATTAAACTTTAAAAAACAAAATTGTACACTTACTAATATAATATATGCCCAGTATTTATAATTTTTTTTTAGATTGTTATTTGCTGCCAGCAAGTTATGAAAGTAATTGAAAAACATGGTGTTTCGTGCTTACGTAAAAACGTGTTAGATTTTTTGTAATTTATATTAAGTAGTTATCAAAATTTTAAATTGTACACTTACTAGATAAATAGTTGATAAATAACTGTGTATTAAAAAAAAACTAGTTAACTTAAGGTTATTGAGAAATTTGCGCTGAAAAAACTTGAATTTTCTGTTTTTAGACCGCAAAATTGATAGGGACCCTTAGGTGCAGCGCAGACGGCACACTTTTTGTGCGATCGAGTCTGCGGCGCACAAAAAGTCTGCATGGCGCGCAAAGTCGGTCGCGGATTTTTCACAGACTCAACGCACACGAAGCTCATCTTCGATCATTCTGTCGGCAGAGCTGTAGGGACGTAGACGTTATGGAAATCGTGCAGAGATCGCGAAGTATTATTTTGATAATAAATCGCGCCATGATAATAGATCGCGTGCGTTACGTCCACCCCTAGCAAATGCAGATTGCCGACTAAAGTGTGCTCCGTCTGCGTTAGCGCGCGTTGAAGCAAACGTTCCATTTTTTTCACACACTTTTTGTGCGGAGCGGCGCGGCGCGGTCTGCCCGAATTAGGTGCAGCGCTGACGGCACACTTTTTGTGCGATCCAGTCTGCGGCGCACAAAAAGTCTGCATGGCGCGCAAAAAGTCGGCCGCGGATTTTTCACAGACTCAACGCACACGACGCACATCTTCGATCATTCTGTCGGCAGAGCTGTAGGGACGTAGGCGCTATGGAAATCGTGCAGAGATCGCGAAGTATTATTTTGATAATAAATCGCGCCATGATAATAGATCGCGTGCGCTACGTCCACCCCTAGCAAATGCAGATTGCCGACTAAAGTGTGCGCCGTCTGCGTTAGCGCGCGTTGAGGTGCAGCGCAGACGACAGACTATCCGTGACGCACTTTTTAGTCTGTGAAAATAGAACCTATGCAATTATATGCAGTAACGCACACGACGCGCAAAAAGTCCGGCGCACAAAAAATCCGTGTAATTCGGGCGCGCCGCGCCGCGCCGGGGCTCGCCGCTCCGCACAAAAAGTCTGTGAAAAAAATGGAACGTTTGCTTCAACGCACGCTAACGCAGACGGCGCACACTTTAGTCGGCAATCTGCATTTGCTAGGGGTGGACGTAACGCACGCGATCTATTATCATGGCGCGATTTATTATCAAAATAATACTTCGCGATCTCTGCACGATTTCCATAGCGTCTACGTCCCTACAGCTCTGCCGACAGAATGATCGAAGATGTGCGTCGTGTGCGTTGAGTCTGTGAAAAATCCGCGACCGACTTTTTGCGCATCATGCAGACTTTTTGTGCGCCGCAGACTCGATCGCACAAAAAGTGTGCCGTCTGCGCTGCACCTGAAGCAAACGTTCCATTTTTTTCACACACTTTTTGTGCGGAGCGGCGCGGCGTGGCGCGGCGCGGTCTGCCCGAATTACACGGATTTTTTGTGCGCCGGACTTTTTGCGCGTCGTGTGCGTTACTGCATATAATTGCATAGGTTCTATTTTCACAGACTAAAAAGTGCGTCACGGATAGTCTGTCGTCTGCGCTGCACCTTAAAGATTTTTCATAAAATGGATTTGTTTTTTTTAAAGGGTTGTCACCAACCCCTTACCTAACAGTTTATTTACAAATTTTATTGTTTATTGCTGTCAGTCAATAGTGCAAAATAGATGTAAATGTGGGAAAAGGTAGAAGAGAAGGTGTTACAAGTAGTTACAACACATTTTGAGAGGCCTTTGTTCACTAACTAATAGACTGTGAAAAGATCATGATTTGTAATCTCAAATGGTTTCTTTAGATTGTTTGGTGAAATGCTTACCCATAATTTTATAAAGAATCTAATTTCCTGAAGATGGTATTGCAACATATATTGTATAATCAAATAAAATCACACAGGAAGAACAAAATAGCACTTGCAAAACATCTTGTTTAAGGGAAAAACCTAGCATGGGTTTCTTTATAGTACCTAAATTATTCAGTAGTACAGCTGTCTACAGAATACTAATAAAATTAAAGTTAACAAGGAAAATAACAAGTAGATGAGTTCAGATGTAAGTAATTTAATCAATGTTACCTCTTTTCCCTATAAATTATTATGAATGGCAGGTATAAAAATAATAGATATTAAGAATAAATAAATTAGCAAAAATTTCTGCAGTGGCTTTAAATAAGAATAGCTAGTTACAAAAAAGCATAATCCATTAGTTATTAGTAGATAAATGTGCAAAATTATGTTAGCATTAGTTATGTGATCAACACAATATATCAATGATTGAAGAAGGACAATGTACGAACACACACAAAGTTAAAACAAAACAAAACAATGCAAACACAGTGCAATCACCTCACATATAAAAATAAAAACACAATAATTGGTAAATCCTTACATAATGCAATGAAATTAACAAGGTTTCTTAAATATTGTGTTTTTATTTTTATTCCAACAGTATCCCCAGCAATGTATAAAAGTTAAATGATAGTAATGTTGGTTTGTGTAATGGCTTCTCTATTTTTGATAGCTTTAACTAAATTAACTTAGACATGCTTTCCCAAACAATGAGTGAGCGAATTGAAGTAAACACACAATTCACCAGTAAATTTCTTAAAACACAACTTAGTCTGTAAGTCAAAATAAACAAATGTTTTATAATGCACATGAATTATGTGTTTTGAAGTTAGTGTTGTCTAGAACATATCACTGGAAAGTGACATTTGTATGTAATATGTGAGAAGTATTTTTCTAAAAACGGTGAAGAAAATTATCTTAAGGAAAATGGCATAACTTCAAACCAAAATTTCAAAGACATGACATTACCAACCCACACTGGGTTCGCTTAGTGGATTACGACCCACTTCCTCTTACAGAGAGGAGGCATGTGTCCCAGCAGTGGGAATGTTATAGGCTGTAATGTGTGTGTGATGTTATAAGAGCGAGTTAGTGTGGGAGCAGCAAATGAAACAGAATAGCAACCAAACCAAATATTTAATGAATTAAATGTCATAGTACACATGATTTTAGGAATCTGTTTAAGTTTTAGGCCACTTGTGATTGCATACATGATTTGATGTTCATGAAGATTTCATAACATTATGAAACAATCTATGGCCATGACACATTATGGAGCTGCAGAGAACTGGTGCTGATGAATGATACATGTATAATGATAAGAATCAAGATAGCCTATGATACAAGCAACTATTTATTTGTGTGCAACAAATGCTTGAATAAAATATGTACTAGTGAGGAAAGGTTTTATTTTAAACTGTGCATGTAATGATGATTTCATATTATATAGGATAAATTCACACTGCCTCTTTGAATTGATTGATTAGCTGATTAAAGTTATTGTTACTCTTAGAATAAACATTTTGTATGTTAAAAGTACCTGTCGTACAAGAAAAAACTGTAATACGGTCTATGAAAGCAATCACTCTACAAAATCGATTTGATAATTTAGATATTAATATGAATGTTTGAAAAATATATAGGTAGCTATTACATTTAGCCATATAGTTCAATATATTTTATGCCTTAATCCACCGCTGTCTCATGAAGTGTGCGTTTTTGAAAAAGTACGCAAAACTGAGCTAATATTAAGAGACGGTTTCCCTTGGCACATTCCAGAATCCTAGTCCTTGGTTAACAATTTTCATTGGTTATTTCCTTGTTATAATGACAGTTATGTAAATATATTTTCTTTTAAAGCCATATTGTAGAGTATTCTAGTGTATTTTTGTGAGTCACAAGATATTTAATCAAGTGTGCGAGACTTACCATTGGCGGCGCAGCCATTATTAATGTTCGGCATTCCCGCGAAAACTATTAAAAAGGTTTCTAACACAAAAAAGTTAAGGCATATTTAAATAGATGTTGTTTAGTTATTTTTGAGTAACCGGTGCTACCTCATCGCAAATTATTTGAGGTTTCTAATGTGGATTTACTCCGCACGTATTCACATCACACCTTGATACGAATGACAGTTGACAACTTGACAGGAGCAGGAGAGAGAACGAATTCCGAATTGATTGATTCAGTGAAGCGATTCATACAATAAAAAATGTCAATTGACTGACATCTTGTCTATGGTAGCTAATCAATCACCATTAGTTAAGGTGATTGCGCAGTGGTTACCGCGAAATTCAATTTTTTTTACGTTTTTTGCAATTTGCAGGTCTGTTATAGGTTGTATCTTGATCAAAATTTGATTCGCGACTATAACAGGTACGTATCTAAAGAATTATAATCATTAGAATCATTAATACATCTTCCTAACTTAGATTTGTACCACAAGAAGAAATCTCTCATGGAAAAGTGTTTGTGGTACAAATCTCACTTAGGAAGATGTATTAATGATTCTAATTATTATAATTCTGTAAATACGTACCTGTTATAGTCGCGAATCAAATTTTGATCAAGATACAACCTGACACTGACCTGCAAATTGCAAAAAACGCAAGAAAATTTGAATTTCGCGGTCTACCACTTCCCATTCACCTTAAAGGTAGCAGCACTGTTACCCGTCTACAGACAGTCTTATTTTTGTTTATGCCATGACTTTATGATGACTATGATTTTTGTGTCGATCACAAATTCAACGAAAACTAACTAAAAGCAGCTGTAGGGGGAAGTTAAATAAAATATAAACACGACCTTCCACACCATAAAATAAAATTAAAAGGTAGTTTTGTAGAATTTATAATTTAATAGAATCTAATTCATCGGTTTAGGCTGTTGCGTTGTATGATAATGAAAGAATTTTAGATATGTTATGTATTATATGTATAATGTTTATCGAAATCAGTATTTTGCTTATAGCATTTAACCTAGTATTTTGGCATGGCAAGGAGAGGTACACATATATTAGTTGTGACGTTGTGACACATTTTACCGTCTAATAGTGTAGATGGCGCTAGGTTGGTGAACAAAACGGATGTTATTGATTTGGCGCCAACGCGTGGACAATACGATGACAATCTATTTCGAGAAATAAAAATTAAAATCTTTTAGCGATTCAAAATGCCGCACGGTGTGTTTGCAAAGAAGAGTGATTTTCTAGAAATCGGTGAATATAATTTTTCGTGGCCGGGTGAAAATGGCACTTTTCAGGATTTTGGTTCCGTAAATTACACAATGCCTTCAGGTATGTAAAATAGATTTTAAAAACTGTGTTAAATTTTGTTCATTAAATAAAATACTGAGAATGGGCTTGATAAATAAACAGGACCCTGGTATTGGCCGTGGTGTCCTCTTTGGAGAACTACACAGCATCCTCTCTTTCAGGTGAGTAAATAGAAAGGACATGTTTTCTTTGATAATATTCATTGCCTTAAACCGTTGGTATTGTTGATCGAAGCTTAAACCTTAAAGATTCAATTAGGTGTTTTTGTAGCTATCCAACATGCTCTTTGTGGCTTCGTACTGCGCTCCAAGTACCAAGAAAGGTCAATTGTGGATGCATACTATTTTAATATTTGGTAAGTCTTTTTTCATTATTTTAAAGCACTAGGGTAGGGCTAGCTAGAATATATTTAAAAAATGTACCTAATTTAACTTAAATTACAAATTCTGTGCAAGAACGAAGTAGGTTTAGGTTAATAGGTACCTAAGTAAGTAGTTTTGGAGTATATATACCTAGCTGTCGGAAGTAGGTAACTAGTGTAGGCACATAAGTACTTTTTTCCGAGGGGAAATCCTCATGGATACCCTCCGTCTGGGAAGAACAGAGGGTTATGTCGGACTCTTACCGACTAAAATCCCACTCTGTTCCTTCTAGTACCAGAGCCGGAGGCTCGGGAGATACTTGTACAGACGCCAGCACATTAAGCTACCCGAAGCTGTCAAAATGTTCCTAATCAACTTTGAAGTTTTTTTTTAAATTTAGCGATAAAGTTGAAAATCTCTTAAAGAAATTTGACAGATTGTAGTAACTTGATGTGCTGGCATCTGTACATTCGCCACACCCTCGACTGGTATCAGCCCGCCATGCTTAGCGGGCCCCATCACCAAGTGTGGCCGATCCCACGACCGCACATCCTTCCATTAAGGCGCGCATACTGCGTAGGTACAGTCAACAGCAAAAGTAGATGATGAAAATCAGAAATTCAATACTAATTAATGAACGGAGTTCGCGTCAGAACTGTGTGGCGTCGAAGTAGTACCTAAATGTTTGGTATAATTTACAATCACATAACGACACTTCGACGCCACACAGTTCTGACGCGAACTCCGTTCATTAGTATTGAATTTCTGATTTTCATCATCTACTTTTGCTGTTGACTGTACCTACCACCTCTTTGAACCTGACTGCTCGAGCGATGACACGGCCCCAATTTCGTCGCTCGCAGGCTTCTTATGGAGGCCGGAGATCGTTAAGCGCCCTTCGACGTCCGGCTGCTCTTCTTTCAATTTAATACCTCTACGCGTTCATGAGGAAAGGGGTAGTAAATTTAAAATTATTAAAAATATTTTTATTATATGACGTAACTAAAAATTTACGGTTTTCGCAATTTTTCCTTTATTTGTGCTATATGACGTTGCTTCGTACCAAAGGAGACGTTTCATTTTTTGTATGGGACTCCGGCCATAACATGTACACTTTAGAAAACCTGGAAAACGAACCCCTAATTACAATAAAGAATGTTTTTTTTTTATAATAATTAATATTGTTTAGGCACTAAATAAAAACTGAAAATGTTTGACGTTTGTTATGACCATCGACAGCCAACCATGACAGGTTGGAGAGATGAAGTTTACATAACCTAGAATTTGTCAAAACTGTGATTGTTGTTTTCCGTTATACAAAGCCAAAGTCGTAAGAAGTTAAAAGAAAGAAATTAAACGCAAAATAACACCGAAAGCCACGAAGTCGAAACGAACGAGACCACAACGAGACTGACAGACTGACCGATTTAATGTCATTGTCAACAATACAAACCTAGAATTTTTCTTCCAGAAGTAAGTACCTACAAATCTACAATCCACAAAAGTAGAATAATTATATTTTTTAACGATGAATTGAACACTTTCTTGTAATTAGTCAAAAAAAGTTGTTTAAGATAGATATATCTTACCATAATAGCAAAGAAATACATGCCTTTTATAGCTAAATATATAACGTCTACGCGACTACGAGATATTATAATGTAACATGATTTCTGGACGAAAGCAGTATGCAAGTAAGACGACGACACCATGTTCAATAGATTATGGCAATAGTTTGAAAAACTATTATTTTTTGTGCCGAAGTAATCAGGGGAATATTCAGAAAACAATATTTTTCCACAATTCGTGGAATTATTTCCTATTTTTACACTACCATACAATTTATGGCCGAGAAAATGAAACATCTCCTTTGCGGCATAAACGGCTGTATCTTTTGATTGCGTTGGCTTAGAAGTTTAATTTTTTTACAGCTCCAAGGGACAGTAGACTTGAGTATTTTATATACGTGTTCCTGAGAAAAAGGGTCTTGACAGACAGACGGACGGACGACAAAGTGTTAAAAATCAAGTGTGTCAAGTTTTTAGGGTTCCGTACCTCGAAAGGAAAAAACGGAACCCTTATAGGATCACTTTGTTGTCCGTCTGTCTGTCCGTCTGTCAAGACCCTTTTTCTCAGAAACGCGTAGAGTTACCAAGTTGTAATTAAAAAAATACTCAAGTCTACTGTCCCTTGGAGCTGTGAAAAAATCAAAATTCTAAGCCAACGCAATAAGATACAGCCGGAAATTTTCGTAAATTTTCTACACTCGCAAGGGAATCAACACCTACAGGGTACTTCCCGTGAACTCAGAATCTTGAAATTTGGTACGAAGCAACGTCTTATAGCACAAATAAAAGAAAAATTGCGAAAACCGTAAATTTTTAGTTACATCATATATTATAATAAAAATATTTTTAATAATTTTAAATTTGCTACCCCTTTCTTCATGAACGCGTAGGTATTGAAATTCATATCAAATACTCAGGTCTATAATACCTTTAAGCTGTAACAAAATCAAACTTCTATGTCAACGCAATCAAAAGAAACAGCAATTTAGGTGCAGCGCAGACGGCACACTTTTTGTGCGATCGAGTCTGCGGCGCACAAAAAGTCTGCATGGCGCGCAAAAAGTCGGTCGCGGATTTTTCACAGACTCATCGCACACGACGCACATCTTCGATCATTCTGTCGGCAGAGCTGTAGGGACGTAGACGCTATGGAAATCGTGCAGAGATCGCGAAGTATTATTTTGATAATAAATCGCGCCATGATAATAGATCGCGTGCGTTACGTCCACCCCTAGCAAATGCAGATTGCCGACTAAAGTGTGCGCCGTCTGCGTTAGCGCGCGTTGAAGCAAACGTTGCATTTTTTTCACAGACTTTTTGTGCGGAGCGGCGCTTCGCGGCGCGGCGCGGTCTGCCCGAATTACACGGATTTTTTGTGCGCCGGACTTTTTGCGCGTCGTGTGCATTACTGCATATAATTGCATAGGTTCTATTTTCACAGACTAAAAAGTGCGTCAAGGATAGTCTGTCGTCTGCGCTGCACCTAAGTCGCATATTTTCAAACTCGCAACTACTCGCAAGGGAATCAAAACCTAAAGGGACAGTGGACCTAGAATGTTGAAATTTGGCATGCAGCAATGTTTTATTGCACATATAAAGGAAAAATTCCGAAAACCTAAAATTTTTTGTTAACTACATCACATATTTTTAGGGTTCCGTGCCTCAAAACGAAAAACGGAACCCTTATAAGATCACTTCGTTGTCCGTCTGTCAAGAGCCTATTTCTCAGAAACACGTGGAGTTATGAAGTTGAAATTAATATCAAATCCCTTGAAGCAATCCCTTGAAGTAGTGAACAAATCAAACTTTTAAGTCAACGCAATCAAAAGATACGGGCGTTTATATTCCGTTTATGCCGCATATTTTGACACTCGCTAGGGAATCAAAACCTATAGGGTACTTCCCGTTGACCTAGAATAATGAAATTTGACAAGAACCAATGTCATGTAGCACAAGTATAAGAATAATCCGAAAACAATTTTGTCGTTACATACCTAAAAATTGTACGGAACCCTCGGTGCGCGAGTCAGACTCGCACTTGACCGGTTTTTTTCCTTTCGAAGTACGGAACCCTAAAAATGGATTACTCCAAGCGGAAACAGTACTACCAAGTATGAAAAAAATGTGTTTTTCGACATTAGCTACCGATGCGAATTCTTTCACTAAATAATGTCTCGAAAAGTAGGAATTAAGTTGGAAATCCGAGGAAGTTTTTAAAACAACTTTGGGGTCAGGGTCAATGCCATTTTTCTTTTTTCAAAGACTAAGTAATCTGTAATGAATCTTGCCGACCAAAAATTTTCCCTTTCAGCTAAGTTTTAGTGACTGAAGGTGATGGTTAGTTAGAGATATGATTTATTGATCGCAGACCATAACTTATGAACTTATAATAAAAAAAAATATTTTCAACAAATGCTACACAGAAAGAAAAAGTTAAGAAGTCTGAAGTCAATTGAGAATTTCCCAAAAATATATTACTCCTTAGCTATAAATAATCACTGAACATACATAGGGTTGTTTTGGAAAGCCCCTGAAGAGAGGCTTCAAAGTTGTTTCTTTGGACCACGTTTCAAATCAAATCAAATCAAAATAGGTATTTTATTTCACATAAGCTACAAGGGCACTTATGAAACGTCAGAAGCTAGGTGCATGGTTCCAATTGGTCGTTTCCTATGGAGAAGAACCGGCAAGAAACTCCACGGTTACTCTTTTAAAAATAATTGGCTTTTGCAATGTTTTTAATTACAGTATGTATGGTAGGACAGCCTAGGCCTGTCAACAAGTACCAGGTACTTGATAAAATAAAAAAAATGGTATACAGATCTAAAATCTACAAGGCCTACAAAGTCCTCACATTTACAAAATCAAAATCTCAAAGAAAGATAAATAAAATATAAAAACCTATTAAAACTAAGTGATTTGATTTCCATTACAACCACTAAAAAAGAGTTGGAAAATTAGAATTGTCTCTATATAATGTCAAATTGTGTCAAATAATAAAAAGATTATGTCAAAGAAGTATGTAAAAAATAAATAAAAATCGTAATTTGAGAGGTTTCACAGGCCACCCTATGTATCTATTCCCTTATCTGTGTAGGTATCTATCCACGTAGGTATATATACTTTTTCGTTCTAGCCTTCATGCTGTACTCAATATGGGCATGGCACGTGATATGTTCACCTGATGCCTTCTCCTGGAACTTCGGTTTCGTGTTCCTGAATCTCGCTCAAGTAGTCTACTTGGTTTATGAGATGAGACCTGTCAAATTCGACCCAGAGCTTGAAGAAGTTTATCATACGCTGTTTGAACCGTTCAAGGTAATATATTAAATATTTAAAATAGGTTTCTATACCTTATAAGCATCTAGTTGGAATATTGTTACATTATGCCTAGTGCCCGAATATAGACTTGTCTATTTAACCAACATTTCACGGTCTTAATCTTTCAATGGTATCCTAACCACCACAAATAGCCATATTACCAAGTTCAAGCCGTATTCTCCTTAGACGCTCCATTGTCACGATTCATTACTGTAGTTTCCATTTCTTTCGAATAAGTAGGTTTATGCCATATTTATATCTCCTCAATTATGATGTAGGTGTCCAGACTGCAGTTCAAGCGCATGGTGTCCCCAGACTTTGCCCACGTGATGTCATTGCACGCGGGTGAAGCGTACGCCATGCAGAACCTCACCAAAACCGACCGGCTTGGGCTACTGCTCGCTGGAAAGGTAACCATTAAGATAGGATAGGGCTCATTAACCCACGTTACCTCTTGCCGTAGTGGACCCCTAGTTACCTAACATTTAGTTTGACAGTTGAATATTCTAAGATGCGACCCTCCGGCAAGAATTCTGGATTGAATCCGAAGCCTCTGTTTTAAGTTTAACCGCATACATACCTACGTACCGTGTCGGAGATGTGACCGGGCCGTGGCTTTCTGTTCACACTGACTGAAGCTCGGGCGCCGTAACCTCAACTTGAACTGCATAATATAAAAGATGTACGCAACGATATTTTTTGGGAACACGTCCTAGCCACATTCTTGATGCGGAAGGGGCGCATCAGAAGTAGAACTTTACGTACGGCTTGCGCTTTTAAAATCACACATAAAATCTAACTTATGAGTCTGGATTCTGCAATTTTTAGCCCGCTTCGCTCGCTCTTGCATTCTCTCAGCAAACCTGCAAACCTTCGCGATTCAGGATTCTTTATTATTTATTTTGTAGAAAAACCACCTTTTCAGCTTTGCTGCTGTCTGGTAAAAAGGAATCCCAACGTATTTTGATACAGGGCCTATATTTGCTATCTACAATTTAATGCCCTTTTATTTACTTTTTTATTATTTAAATATACGATTTTATTCTGTCGACTCTGGGTTTTCTGCCCATACATTTTTGGGCATTCTCCTTTCCCTACGGGAATCTTGGAAAGCACTCTGCAATATTAAAGAAATCAGAATCAAGAGCCTAGAGAGCATTGAAAATAGCATCGTCCGCCAAACCTTAATTTACCTACATCCGGTTGTATCTAGTAATTAAGAAATAGATAGTCATTTGGAAAACATTTAGATAAACTAGGCCTTATTTCAGTGCATTTTCATTGAGCTTCATTTAAATCTTTTCTTTATCCCACTAACAAGCGTAGAGCAGCAGGCCATTTATCTCCAAACAAAAAAAAGCTAAATTACTAATTAAAAAGCACTTAATCTAAAAAGAAATGTGTTCCATCTTAGTGTTTAGCCGTGGAAATAATGCCAGATTGTCGTCGTCACGTAATCACGTTGTTTTCGACCTAATTAAGTACCTATACCTAAGTTCTCTGGTACCTACCTACTTTATTATTTTTTTTTCAGCTTCGTTTGTCCCAATCCCTTTCCTTTTTCCACTCAAATCGATCTTGAGCTAATACCTACAGATCTAAATCATCGGTGCATATTAACAGTATAACATTTTATTTAGGTTGCTGCTGGTGTGTAATTGGTTTTTGGGCCACTCTGAATGTGGACTACGTGGTTGTATTAGGTCCCACTGTAAAAAAAATTAAAATGGTAAATATAAATAAATTAAAACTGTCGGTTCACAAAATGTGCAGATATTAAGTTTACCTATATTCCCGCAGCTACCCATAGAGTTAGAAAATTTAAAACAATTTTTCAGGCAGCACGTGCCAATGTTTGTAATGAATAGGTACTCGTACGTATCGTACCGCGCCTCACCTAACGACTCGCACGTGCCTTTTTTTGCGATACCCTCAGATAATATTAGAGTAGGTACCTACATCGATTCCCACTCTTTACCAAACCATCAGTTTATTGCCGTGGCAAAATTGATCGGATAATGCTTGCCGTAGTTCGTGTGCCGTGTTGAAAGTTTTGAATGAAATGCTTCTAAGTACTTAGTAGATTTGGGACGCGTTATAGAGATTACAGACTTGATTAAATTATGGCAGATTACACACTACAATGCACCACGCGACAGTGCGTGGAAAACAGAGCTAAATTCCCCGTGCGTTCTTAAAAAAAAAAATTAAAAAATCATTATCATATTATAATCGCTATCTGCGCCCCGCGTGGTGCGTTGTAATGTGTGATCCGCCTAACTCAAGTAGGTACACACAACACACTGTGCTTCAGAATGTTTAATTAAGGTATTTGGCAAACATTCCGTTGCATAGTTCACAAAACCTAAGACCTAAGTTTTAATAAGTACTAGGGGCTATAGGACGAAAGATAATTCATTTCGTTGCTGACTACTTTACTGTACAAGATACCAGCGGTCTGTAAGCAACTTCGCACCCCGCTTAGTACTTCCAAACTTAATACTCCCAAATCCCCTCTTACAAATGAGCTGCTAGTGGTGAAAGCCGTTGTAAAATCCGACCAGAACTTTCTTTAATTAACACGACATATTTGTAGTATTAAGAAGTCTTATGATCTTCTATTCTATGGAACTCAGTATTTTGAGCAGCATTCTAGCTATTCAGACTATTTAATATTTCGATTGATCGCAGGACTAGTATCACAAAAGGGTTACTTAACCAAAGAAAAACTTAGACTTATAGATGAACCAAGAATAGAAGCTTTTCTCAGCAGAACAAATTAATAATGTACTTGAGTGTATGTAATTAATCTAGTTCTACTGAAAAAAACTGTGAAGTTTGTATTCACGTTACGGCTAAAAGCCGATGTGTAAAACGTGCCTTGATGTAGCCGGCTAAAACAGAATTTCATTATACCTAGGTAAACGTTATGAGCGGTCATCAGTTCCTGCATCCGATTTTGCCTTGTGAGTTCTTGGACTCTCCCGAGTTCGAGTCGAGTCGAGCCACGATCGACGAAAAATTTAAGGTGAGTTACTAATACATACTAAGTTCAAAGTCAACCTTGTAAAGTATGTAATCATTTTATTAACAACTAACCATGCATTGGCAATAAAATAATATACAAGCTAACACAAAATATTGAATATTAATTATTATGAGCAAGTTACTTGGCTACTGGCTTTGATGTTATGATATCCGTACAATATATTCTATCTCTCGCAATCATCGACCATATCTAGCAAAACTCAAAACAAACCCACTCAAGTAGGACCCATTTATCGCTACACTCCCAAATATTACCATCACGTTTGATGTTATCTAAAGGCATCTTATTTCACGCTATAACGCTTTGGTGTAAAGCGCCACCTTGTTAAGTAAGGCAATGGGGCTAACTAACACGGTTGGGTGGCCCACTGATGAGTTCATTATTCAAGGGGAGTGGAGTTCCTGACACTGTATTCTGTAGTAAATGCTCCGAACCTACTAACCTATTTAAATAAATGTTACAAAGAGTTATAGTTGAGTAAAGCTAGGTCGGGTTAATATCAAGTTGCTCTTTTGATCTACGATATTTTAGGGTTGTTTCTTATTGGATTTTAATTAGCTGTTTTAAGAACAGGTTAAGGATAGGAAGCGAAGAGCTTACTCATGAGAGTTTTGATGACCTTTTAGACATTGATATTTTTCTATAATATAATACTACTACTGCTACCTACTTACCAGTACCGTGTAGATGATTATTCAAATTCATGGTTCTTTGTGCTACTATTTAGTTTTTACAATTCGAAGGAATTACTCCCATATTTCACATTTTATTCTAAAAAATATACTTTGTCTGTTATCTACACTGGTGCAACAGGACCTAGGTTTAGACTTTGCATCGGTTAACTCATAAATCTTCAAACTTAAATTGCAAAACGTTACTAAGCTTCTTTTAAGGTTTTGCTAAAAGTGCCTACACAATAAATAGTTTTTGATTCACCCAATGCCCAAACTGAAACTAAAAAATTGTCTACACAACAACGTAACTAAATAACGCAATGAATATTGTTGACCTGTAAAAAGGAAAGCATTGCTACTGATAGTGTGCTACGCAATTGCCCCGCTGATCTGTGTCTTTTATCTCATAGATTCAAATTTAAATCAATACCCTTTCGCTCATGTCACAAGATTCATCTAAAGTTTTGATTGATTTTTATACCCTATGTTTTTTTGGCATTTTCGTTCGGTATCAGGTAAATGCAAGCCAACAGTCGTTATCACAGAGACTAGGCACTTCAAGCTTTACGGGACAGGTCATAAACAACTACAAACTAAATCGCATAAATTACCCGCGCGTTTCCAAGCCGAAATACCTCGCTGGCCAGCCGATGCACGCCAATTATTCTACCCAAAGTGTCAGCTGTGATAACGCCTTTGTGAATTAGATTAAAGGTGGCCTTATAGATATAGTAGCGATATTAGCCTATAATCTTGTGTAAGAAATCAGTCGTTAATTATTTTGCAGAAATCTTTGATGTAAGTAAAATAATCTATTAAGTCCTTTTGTTTTTGTACTTATTTGTATAGTTTGTTAGTTAGTCATTTAATTTAGTACCAGTTGTAGTGTAAACACTTAGTTGTATAAGTAGTAATTTACATTAAGTACCTGTTATGAAATAAGTAAATGATATACAACATAATTTTATTATTCCAAACATACACAGATTTATTTCGCTTAACAACATAGTAATTGAAATATTGCATGTTGTGATTCCTTAAATATTGATCAGAAATAATCACGGCAGCAGATTTTTTTTTTCAGTCAGATATTAAAGCCAGTTACATACAACCTAGGCGTAAGTACCTACCGAGCGTCAATAGACGCTTAGCGTAGCGATATTTTCTGAACTTATCATAGAATATGCCGACGATTTTACTACGAAATACGAGGCAGAAAAGATAAGAAGAAGTTTTATCACGCCTTTACCTTACGTACTTACATCATACAATGTGTCACGTATCGCTAAGTGATACATTTGCGCCAGAGGGCGCGAAGCTGAGTCATAGGTATGACAAAGAAGTTATGGCATCGGTTACCAACTCAACCCCCACGGCACCATTAAGTAGAAAGCTTCCTTCAATGGTATTACAGGTACGCAGATATGAGAGGTTTATGCACCGTTTACTAGGTCAACATGAAAACTTTTTTTTAATGGAATCATCTCATTCCCTCTCGATTATATGAAAATATGTTTTATATAATAGAACAGGATATTGTGTATTGTAGCTGCAGGTGGTTAATAAATCAAAATGAAAGAAGTATCTTTACAACATCAGACAACATACTTCTACGTATAATCAGCCTATAATTTTCCCAATTCTGGGACACAGGCCTCTTCTATGGGAGAGGGAGTGAGCCATAATCGATCACGCGGGTCCGGCCAGTGTGGGTTGGTGGATGTCACATGTCTTCGAATATTTTGGTTCTAGGACATGCTCGTTTCCTTTTGATGCTTGCGCTTGTACACTGAACACTGTGCATGTAGATGGTAAAACCGCTACACGTGCACGGCATGCACGGCATGCACGTGTGGGAGGCGCATTAGGCGTCCACATCACTGTTATCGGGAAATGTACCAAGAAGACTGGCAGCATTGTCACGTTGAATCGCCATGCTAATTCATTGGGCAAAGAACGACCCAACCCTCTGGGCACGTGATGTGTCAACCAGTTGGCGATTAAGTGTCGACCTATCCACATATGATAAAAATTTTGAATGCTTTCATGCGTAAATAATTTGTAAATTACAATCGTAAATCGTAATCTGGGCACGCTCGTTCCATCATAGACCTCATCCATCGCTTTCCATCAGGTGTGATCGAAGGCAAGAGCAGGCCCATTCAGTTTAAAAAAAGGAATATTAGGTACTTATGTGCTCTATATAATATACTGCAACAAACCGTTTAAAACTGCAAGTTAGTAGTTGTAATTACGAACAACGCCAGCTGATATTACTTTCGCGTTTGGTATACACACTCGTTGATCGCGCTTTGGCATTACCTACCCCATTCCGTTGACCTAATTGTTGCCTGATATGGCTGTGTAACAGCCGAAGTGGCTATAAATGCAAGAAACTAGGTTAATAAATATCGATGAAGTCTAAACAGTCTCGTAAAGACGTGCGGAACTTACCTAAATTGCTTCTTTAGCTTTCAATCACATTGAGCTGTAGACATTAACTTTTAATGTAGCACTTCTATTTATAGACTGAATTTTAAGTTTAATCAATAAATCTCTCTTGAAAATTGTTGCATCACTAGATATGATAAGATAATTCTGTTCGACATTTTATTTAATGGCTGGATCAGAATGTGTATCACTGTGTGAAGGGGCTTTCGGAAATATGTCGACTAGGAAGGCTCGAAGGCTTTCAACGTGCATGCTGACCAGATAACTGGATATTGAGTCGTGCCCTGATAAACCGCAGCATGCCATGTATATGTGTTTATGCATAAGTATATGTAGATTTGCATGCATACATATATGTTTTACTCTTTTATTTATACTTGGACAGAAAAAGGTGACTGGAAATCCTAATTATTGTAGAAAATATTTTTTTGGGAATATTCCACACTGGTTCTAGTTGTTGATGAAAATGTTATTAAATTAACCTATCAATATATGCCATGCGAATTCCTCGTTTAATTCTATCAGCCATCATATCCCCATAATAATAATATAGCACGTGTTTGGCCGGCTATTATTTTAGAATGGCCCCTCCGCCCCCCACACGTGGCGGCGGGCACTCAACATCAAGTTCACTAATAGCTTTCTTTACACCACCGCGATAACGGCCGGTACTACGTAATCGTATAGTGAAATAACGTGCTGCTTTCATGATATCTGTTTAATTATGTGCTGTATATCTTTTTTGCAGTAAAAAAAAAAAAAAAATATAGGTCAGCGGGTCGTTAAAAATCACTACATGGAATTCTTTTTAAAAGAGAATCAAATAACAGATGGAATTGCAGTACGTTTTAAGTGATTGCATTTTGGGATTGCAATATTACTATTATTTCAATAAATGCCTCAATAAACTTGTGAATGTTCAAAATTAGTTCAGATTTGTTAGCCGCAAATAGTGCCTAACCGCGTAGCGGTCGTAGCGAGTCGGTTATTTGCTATGACGTCGTAACCGAGCGTAGGCGCGATACCTTTACGTCAGCTACGACGTAGCAACAATGATTTAGTCCTTAAAATAGTACAAAGTCAAAACTCCGAGCTCCGGTATTGCTGATAGTAACTTTGCTTGTCATACAATGAAGAAATGACGAATAAAGTTTCTTTATTTCTTGTATTGAGACACGCAGGCACTTTATTTTTCACCTTATAATTCCAACTGATAATTATTCTTTTATTCTAAAACAAAACCTCTCGTTTAGGTGTCGATAGTAGCTGCGTCATCTTGCCGCTACGTGTACTGGCAGCGGAGTTCCCTCGAGTATTTGTTCGTAAAGGAGCCGTACCTTGCGTGTGTGGTGACTACGCTGATTGCTCGAGACATTACTACCAAGTTGTATGCGATGAACAACAAGATTGTTACTGAGAGGGGATCACATCTCGATATCAGGCTGCCGAGCATATCTCATGCGCTTGCAAGAAGTCCGAGGAAGCTTCGTGGAGCAAGTAAACTTCCACCCCCGACCACAGTCCAGCCCGTACCACCTGAAAAACGACCCAGTGAGTATGATCTTAGTTCAATTTCTAATGTAATCTTTATGTCTTGCGACGTATACGTATTCAAGCTTGGATAAATATGTATGTAGAAACATTCTCGACGTTGCATAAAGCCAACTCGTAAAAAACAAGACCGACGGTGCTACGAAGCCGCTACGGCTACAAAGTCTCTATGATTGTATAAAGTCTATATGTCAGCCGACTCCTAAAGCTGCAACTGTGCATTAATTTGATACTTTAGTGTGGTGCCTTATCACGACGTGCAAGCCCTCCTGGTACTCCATTAAGAGTTTTCATATTTATGTTTGTTTAAAGCATACTAAGTGAAAAAGACAACATACTGGCGGCTGCTACGAAATATTCCAATTCAAAATATTTACTTTTTCTCATTATGCTGCGGATGTACAGGTACTTACATAAAACTTTCAGGCTCTGCAAAATAAAGTTGAAATCAAGTAGCGCTTGACTTAGCCTCGGGTTGTTTGTTGTCAAATGTTGTGGTTGTTTTATTTTGCCCAACAGATTAACAGCTAAAATGATCCTGGCTGTATATGACATTTTCCGACCAGAGATTTGATATTACTGTGTGCAAACAATAACAACCACTAACAGAGAAACTAACTGATCCTTCCTTCACAGATTGCTGGTCCCGCGACACAGAACCTCTTCCCATCGCTGTGAAACGCAACTGTAACTCCATATACAACGGAGGCGACGAAGAACTGATGCCTTTAGCAGCGCACGAAGCTCCGGCCGCTTCGTCAGACGACTTATCTGTGGCGGACAGCTGTCCTGACACGTCTTCCAAGTACCACAGCTGCGAGGCAGTTGAGACTGATGATGAACTTCGGCATTAGCACGGTGGAACTTGAACCAATGCTTTGAAAGAACAGCCACTGTGTAACAGGAAATAAAAATGTCGAAACAGTTCCCTCTCGTGCCCGCATGCGGTTGCCCGCAATGGAATAGAAAAATTTATGTAACATCAAGTTTGTTCGATGCGGTTTGCGCGATTCGGTTTGCGCTTGTAGCACGTGCGGTTGAGCAAGGTTCAAAACCGCATGCGGGGATTTAACCATAAAAATGGCACCCGCTTTCTGTTTTGAAATACATCTACATAAACATAACCGCAGCCGCATGGGAAAATATCGAGTGCCATGAGGTTGGTCCCTGTAGTTATTTCAGTATTCTTTTATCGCTGACGTAGCGCGTAGTTACGTAAGGTGATGTGAAATGGAGGCTGATGAGTGATGAAGAAGCGAAGTGTGACATGACACAGTGGTGGTTGTCATTATTATTCATCATACATAATTATGCTAGTATTTTTGTTCATAGGGAGTTATTCGTAAGATTAAAAATTTAAGAACTTCAGTTTAAACAGTATCAACATGCCTGTTATTCAACATAAAATGTACTGTAACATGTATTATTTAATCTTTATTGTAATCAGTAATGTATAAGAGAAAAATAAACTCCGTTTAGTAAAATACAATCGTTTTCCTTATTTGTGTTATTTCAGTCACCCCACAAAAAAAAACAACCAGTTAAGGAAAACAATCGTTTTGCAGGAAAATGGTAAACACAAACAACCCCTTATACCAAACGCACAAATAAGTAGTTAGGTACATAAAGATAGGTGCAGTCTCCTTTCATCGTGTGTTAAAATACTGGGAAAGCATAAAATACCTCTATCTTATACGATTTAAATTCCTACAGTGTCATTTTCAAAGCAGTTGCATTTTTGCATAGCTATTAGTTTCAGCACTTATTCACGTGGACGATATGGTAAGTAAAAGGGTGCATTTTGTGATTTAATTCCTAATACCAGGAGGGTAGGGAGTTTAGAAGGGACGGTATAGTAATGGCTTCATTCATTATAAGTGGACACCGACCCGTCCCTCCCACGACCGTACCTCCCCACGACGACGGCCAATCAATCAGCGGAACCAATCCAGTTATCGCGACAATGCACACAACTTGGCGGATATTAAGGCGACCATTGACATTGAAATATAGGAATATTATTTTTATCAGAGGAAGTGTATTGTTGTAGATTTGAATGAAGCAAAAATATATTTTTTAAGATGATTTACGTGATATCATGCAAACAAAAAGTTTATAAAGTTATATCATACGCGAAAGTATTTAATACAGTTGTTTAAATTACAATAGATATATCAAATCTTATCTTGGTTTCAGTAAAAGCTCTAAAATTAGCATTTGGCATGCGTCGGGCAACCAGTTACTAAAAAAAGAATATATGATTTGTGGAGATATCGAGAGGCGAAAACAACGTCTTGGTCGCTGACGGGGTAAGTTATAGTTATGATTCGAACCAAACAGTGCAGCACTGTGCCAAATCACTAATTGGAACTCCTTTTCACATAAACTTCTCAGCGCCAAGCGGAAGAAGTAGAGCATAAACTTGGTGTCCAAGCAATAACCAAATCATGTTTGTAGGTATAATTTTCCATGTACATATTACATAAAAAGGTTTACATAATGAGGATTATGAGAGGTTCTCCTGTGGTATAATCAGTGACGAGTAATTTCTGAGATGTAGAACTAAGTACCTACAATTTACATTAACACTAATGGCAACGTAGGTACTACACAATCTATTCGTTATCGAATCTGTTTTCCGGCTCTTGCTAAGTTTAGGATGTGTTTGGGCTCTGAAGCGATTAGATTAGCTGAAATACGGTGAGAAATATATGTTACTTTCAAGAATGTAGGTACGATAAGCATAACTTTCCAGTAATGAAATTTTATAAACCCGTTTTCTTGAAAAAAAAAACCGGCAATGTTCGTGTCGGACCTCAAACAACGAACACACACTTGCTTTAATAAAAATAAGCACTTTAACGCATAATATTTCGCAAATGGATCCCTGAATCGAAAAATGGTTTTCACACACCCGTAATACTTTTGAACGACCTTTCCAAGGACATTCAACACCATGGGATAGACGAGTAAAAAAGAACATCGTGAAACATAGGACATGGCGAAACATACTAAAAACCCTTAATACAAATAACTACTAAAGCAGAACTAATTGGTCGACTGTTCAAAATAGAAATGTAGCTTCGGTATAAAACGAGTAGGATATCGGAATCAATATTGCAAGCTCTGTGCTCACAGCCGGCTAACTAGTTTTGTAAAGTGTACTTGTGTTGTCCAACAGAAGTTCGCTCAACGAGCTAAATGGGTCTTAAACTATCTTTGAAGTATAAGTTCACGCAACAGATAGATTTAAAAATATCGCAATACCATGATCTACTTAAAACTTTGCCGTTTTATAAGTTTTTGGTTTAAACATTGCTACTGTAAGGTAGTTATTGAAATGGATAAAATTGTACAGAGCTTTCTAATCCTGTGCCATCTGTGGAATTAAACACGTATGCTGGAGTCGTTTGGCTCTCAACCTGCGCCGTGATGCCAGCAAAAGCAGCAGATATCCGTCCCGGTCTGCCAAACACCCCCAGCCGCAGATCCTGGTCTTGTAGCCAAATTAACTTCATCTAACTGAGCTGGGAGCGCGTTGGTGTTGCTTTTTGGCGGCATCATCTAGCGTAGGTGCACGATACACGTTTCAAACGCTAATTAACATTACTTTCTCTCTGACATTTATGACTCCAACGGCCGTTTAATGAACAGAAGGTAACTTCAGTGTTATTCGCGTTTGTTTTGGCTAGTTTACTAATACAAATAGTTGTGTACAATTAAAAAGGCAAAGCATGCATTCATTTAAATTTCTGTGCTCAATATACACGCGTGTACGTAGGTGGTAAACATGCCCGAGCTGTTAAATTAATGCATAAATAATTTCACTAATGCTGTGGTAACAGAATGATGCGGTGCATAAAATAATACAGGCACGTGGCCATTATTTTCTTTCACTGAACCGTAAAGAGACACACTCCCCGTGTTGATGATGTAACTCGTGTATCGATAATATTCTTTTCTGATGAAAGTATATACACTGAGTTGTAAATGAGAATATCTCGGTGCATTTATAGTGTCTATTTCTTATTTCGGTTTTTTGTATACAAAAGATACAATTGGTTCGTTTATTTTCAGTTCAGTGCACACATAAGTCAGTTTTAGTCACAATGGGTAGGTACGTTGGTCACGCGGAGCGCCACTTGACCGGCAATGTGTCACATTTGTTGAGCATACGGTTTAGCTTACATAACAGTAACCATGGCATGCCTACGTACTTAATGGTTAAAATTAATTGCTAAACAATCGGGGAGCACGGTTACACGGCTAAGTTACGGCATTATTACAGACTGAAGGGTGTGATTGATGGAATAATTAACAGACTGTGTTGAGTAGTTGCAACAACAAAGTACTTAGCTCTTGCATGAAATCACATTATATTTTTGCACGTATATAGGTTGTAGGTGTAGGTATGATATTTCTTGTGGGCAACGTATTTATTTAAATAGGCATTGTACACACAATAGTATTAAGCATCCAATCGTGAATTTATACAAAGATACTGAACCAATATTACCTTACTTCGTAATAGATGCGATGTCTGCGGGAAACTTTTAAGCTCCTCCGTGAGTGTGTGAGCTGACATGTCTATTATTATATTACTAGCTTCTGTCCGCGACTTCATCTGCGTGACATTTCTTGTTCCCTCGATCCTCCCTGCCACATCGTATTGCCTACCCGCGCTATTACTTCGTTTTCACTTAAGAGTTCTTTCTGACTTTTTTTCTTTTTGCTCAGCTCCTTATGATCTTGGTGTGTTAGCATGTTAAATAGCCTACAGCATTCCTCCAAAATTAGGCTATCAAAAGCAAAAAGAATTACTTAAATTCGACCAGTTATTCCAGAAATTACCGCGTTCAAACCAACAAACAAACAAACTCTTCAGCTTTATCACTAAGATATTATTAGTAGGTATATAGATATCATATACTGTCGACTTTGGTATTGCTTTGCAGCGACCGTAATTTTACGAAAAGTTTGCCAAAGACTACAATCGTTATAGAGATCGAGGTATTTCGATATTCGCCGTTCCCTCGCATGAAAAGTAGGTAAAGTAAACTAGTTAAAGCTGTGCAAACGTGGGCTCACCCCCCAAAACGATCGATTTAACTTTTAGCCTACCTACCTCGCACATTAACGGCCTAGATCAAACTTTACCAATTACGATACGTGCCACGCTTACCACCTATGACATTTTGTTTGGTTTCGTCGAAAACAAGGGATTTGAGTAAGTGGCTATTAATTATGAGTTAATACATTTTCAGAAGTAAATAAAATGCCAACTTGGGCAGTTCTTATGCGGCCTATTCATGATTGATGAATGTGCGAACGGCTTGGTGTGTTGCTAAGGGCCTCCTGCTACTCGTTCCTTTCAAAGATGTGAATATCTCAGGAAACCGTCTTACACCACTTAAACATGTGCGGGTTTCAAACTAAGTCACCGTTATGTGATTAATTTTTTAAATTAAATTGAATCGCAAAGTTTTACTCGTGAGACATTCTTTAGGTAATACTTGTATTTGAACGAGAAGTTAAGTTAGTGTTAACATAGTTAATATAGTCTCAATTTTCAATAGGCTGTTAGCATAGCTAATAAAGATGCTAATTATTTAAACGATGTTCCAAAATAATTTGATAAACAGTGGAAGTGGCTTCGCGTGACCGTAACTATCATGTTCATGCTAAAACAACTTAATTAAATGAGAGGTGTTTCAAATTAAAACGTCATTATAATTTCACCACTTTTGATTATATTTATGTGTATGTCGTCTCTATGTATGTAAAATGTAGCGTAATTTTATTCTTTAGCTTCTCTTTTCAAGCTGTTTTTAACAGCCTCAATTACTTACTTGCAAAGGTCAGTTGCAGTTAATTCAAGCTGTTGGAAATTTACCTTGTCTGGACATTTTATCTAGCTTGTTATAGAAATTACAAAACATACAACAACATTGCAATGTTTCGCAAAGGTTATATGCCTTAGCAACGAATATGTGTTCTTATACAACATATGTGTTCTTAATACAACATAAAAATCTCTATGTCGTACAAGCTTTGCAATAAATTTAAAGATTCTATTTAAAACGATGTTGATACGACTCTTTATATAAGTAATCTTTTAAAGTCGGTACTTAAGACTTTCATTTTATACCATGCTTCACCCCTGTTAAGTACGTATGCCAATTATTAGCTTCTTAATTAAAAAACAAGCTTGAGTAAAAAATAGCCACGGGAACTTTGTTGGTATATACATTTTGGCTTTATGAAAGTGGTTGGAAGTTAAGCAAAAATAGGGTATTCAGTTTTAGGGTGCCGTACTTAATACGAAACCCTTATATTTAGTTTCGCCATGACCGTCTGTCCGTCCGTCCGTCCGTCCGCAGCTTAGCTCAGGGACTTAGTACTAGAAAGCTATAATTTGGCACGGATATACATATTAATCACGCCGACAAAGTGGTAAAATAAAATCTTGAAAAAAAAATTTTTTTTAGTGTACCTCTCGTCTATCCCATGGTGTGGAGTATTGTTGGATAGGTATTTCAAAAATATTCCGGGCTTGTGAAAATAATTTAAAGCTTAATATTTCACAAACGGATGTTTGTGAAATATTAAGCTTTAAAGTTCTAATTTTTTTTAGAGTCAAGTATATCCCCTGCCAACTAAATGGTTGCTTTTGGATACCTAAGTATGTGAAAAAATTCACGGAAGTAGTATATATAACAAAATTAAAAGGAAAAACTATCACAGCTACTTAGCTGTGACTGTTAGGTACTCGTAAACTTGTAACGACTACTTAGTCTTTACAAGTTTACGAGTAATAGTCGGCCAACTTAAATTTGCAGTTGCAATGTATAACATGGTTTTCGACTACAATGTTAAGTTTGTTCTTGGGATAAATTCATTCCAACTACGGAACCCTTCACTGTGCGTGGTCCGACACGCACTTGGCCGCTTTTTATTTATTATCATTTTAACATGACAAGTCAACATAAGCCTTTATTGTTCCCACTGCTGGGACACAGGCCTCTCTAAGAGAGGGAGTGGGCCGTAATCCACCACGCGGGCACAGTGTGGGTTGGTCAAGCGAAGGTAAAAATGTTTCCTTATTGATCCATAATTGCCTATATAACGTTCTAGACTAAAAGTACTTTAGCTAATGGGTTATTCAACCCTATTCATAAGGGAATAGAAACCTTCTCCGCTGAATTTATTACAACATGAACCTGGGTGTTAGAAATAGAAACCAAATCGCAATGAAATTATGTTTCGTGTCGACATTTCCGCAATTAAAATGGCTATGCTCTAAATATCTCAGACAACAATTTATCAATCCTGCCGCTGTTTAAATAACACCTAAATAATGGTAAACTTGCTGAAATAAAAGGATAAGTTTTCGTGAATGAATTGAATGGAAATTCACAAGACTTCGTAACGAACAACTTATAATCAATATTTATGGGTTTGTTTTCGTGTAATGTAATCTAATCAGAGTCAGAGAACTTACCGACAATGGTGTTGTAGCGGCTCGTCCGTCTTTCTTTATCTAACTAAATGAGCAGGTGACCTTACAGCACAAAGGTGACTCAACGTAGCGATAGTGTAAGATACGATCTGATCACCTGCAGGCCAGCGTGGTCAAGGCTGGCCCGGCCTGGCGCGATGCTTTCTTATCCACCACCGCTACGCCGCACTATTCTTGAGCATTACATGCGATTACCCACCATTTCAAGCGTTATCTGATGGCCTATGGCGCTGCTAACAAAAGACCTCTGAATAAGGTTGAAGTAAAATCGATATGCTTGACCGTCTGATCCAATATGGGAAAGGCTCTAGTGTAAATTAAACACGCTAATGAAAGATGTATACTTATGTATACTTAAGTATGCATGTAATTTATCTTAGAAGTATGCTATTTTAGATAGGCATTTTCCTGTTTACTCACTTTACTCCTCTACATTTTCTCCGTTGTAGACGAAAAAATACCTGATACCTAAGAGAACGTAAATACTTAACATGTAAAACTCAATATAATTGATACCAAAACATATTTTTCGTTTTAGTTCATTCCACTTTGGCCAGCTTTTATTTCAGTAGGCAGACTTTTAGGAGTACTTTATTTTTACCGATGCCCTTGTACCGAGCACCAAAACAGATAATAGGTACGAACACAACTTTACGATAATGGTATTAAAAAAATATTGAAAATGGTTTAACCCTGAACCACAAATACGTGCTTCAATGAAAGAATTTTGTACGATCAATGTAAATGTCTGGTTGGCAACATCATACTCGCGAATTTGTCATCATTGTACTGTGGTATTGTACGAAGGATATGAGATGCGAGACTGCGTCGTCGCTGCAAGGTCCCCGCATCTTGTCAGATTGGAGACGTGCCAGCCGCTAATCGTCGCGCGGTTATACCTACATTCAATCTCAAGGGTTGAAAAATGAATTCATTAATCAATGTTATTAATAATAATAAAATTATCACTGTCAATTTTATTTATTCACACACTGAAAGATTCATTTTTATTAATACCTACTTAGGTACTTTCGATAAGAAATTGACTAAAATGTTTCCACGAGGAAAGCTTAGATAAAAGGCTTGTGGGTACATATATTTCCGCTCCTTAAACTTTTATAATCTCTCACAGTTACCGCCTAATGTTTAACTTCCGCATGATTTATAGAGCATATCTTGCTGAAAAAGTCTGGACCGTTGCCGACGCTCGCCACTCGTGTCAATACTACTAGTATACTCCGTTACCCAAGTAGCTTCAGATTGAGGGTAAGAAATAATGTCACCAACACAAATCTAGCAACTTCTTTAGAAACGGTTTGTATTATTGTGCAATATTACCGGCGAAAATTAAAGTGAACCTCAAACAGTAATTTTGACAACTTTCGTACAAGTTTTGAAGGTTTGTAACAAATCACTCATTTCACACTCGATAAAGATACAATTGACAGGCTGCGGCTATCGGACGAGTTGATGTCGTACAATAATTTTATTGATAATATCTAAGTAGGTAGTAGCGAGATGGGAGTAAGGGTTAAAGCGGGTGTCGGGGGCGGCGGGGCGGCGGGCGCAAGGCGCGTGCGTGCGGCGGCGCCGCGCCCGTCTCGCGGCGAGAGCGGCCAGTGTCGTGCCGCGCGGCGCCGCGCTCCATCGCCGCCGAGCGCCGTGTGCGCCTCCTCACGCGCCCGAGCTCTACTATGCGACTCGCGTGCCGCGCTCACTTGTGTTGTGGTGCTTTATGATGGTACGGCAGGATTGTACCAGGTATGCGGACGTTCCGTGACAGACGTGCTGCTGAACTCACCACCGCCACAAGTGGGCGGAGAGACGGGACGCGTCCTATGCTGCTCAGGTGAGCGGCCCTTCGCATCTCACACCGTTGCACGCTGGCTAAAGACGCTGCGATCTCGGGGTCGATAAAGCACTTTGCTGGCTAGACTCGAATGAAAGGTACATCGTGAGTTTAATGTAGCTTATTTGCTACGGAATGCGTAGACAGTGCTACGCACGGCGCTACGTCTCGTAGCGCCATATGGCAATTTTGACTGTGGTTATTCTTAAATCCTACTCTATCTGCAAGTCATATTAGAAAAAAAAATTCATACTTTGTTGATCCACTGCTTATTTTTATTTATTTTTAAAACTAGTTTTACCTGTAGGCAATCTGTTTGGGCGATGCTGACGCTTGAAAAATGATCATTGAAATGAGCAAATCCTACTGTCTCACTGACACGGTTAAATATACCGTTCTACTTTTACCAATATGACAATTCTATCAACAACAAACCGAGAGAGAAACAATCGCGTCTCGATCTGTCTCCAAATATAAATTGTACACACATTACCACACACGTAGGTAATTTGCCCAAACTTGGCAACGTATCTACTATCGTGTACTTATCGATGTCATTGAATGTCCAATAAATGTAAATAAACAACTTCGTACCGACGTCTTCAGCGTTGAACAACCGTTAATTTAAATTAGCAGTGTTTGATGTAAAGTTTGTTAGAATAGTAAATTTTTTCATTCAACGTTTTTGTTTGTTCACGTTTCTAAATGCGATGGAAGCTTCTATGTCAATAAATTCCTTGAGGCATATTTTATAGAGCGATGAATCATGACTTGTGAGTCGTCACGCAATATCGGAAGTATAGCATATCTTGGAGGCGGAAGGCTTCGAGCCACCGCCATCAATCTCTAGCCTCCGAAAACGACAGCTCGTACACACGATGTAATGGTGATTGAATACATTGGATATATATTTTCTTTCAATGTATAATAATAACGCTGAACTTATGTTTTAGAAGGGTTCGGAAACAAATGAATACAGTGAATGGGTTATTTTTAAAGAACAACTAGTTAAATTCAGATAATGATAATATCTTATTTTTTAATTCTTTGTTTTACACCAAACATAATTATTATTACACAGTGATAAATGTAAAATGACTATCTGATGTTTCAAAAAAGCTACACAATGATACAGTCAGCAACATAAAAACTTTTTAACAAAAAAAAAAAACAAACGACTTAAAAAAAAACAAACACTACAAAGTGTAAAATAACTTTAATTTTAATTTCGGAAGCCGGTGTCTTTGGTTTTGTATTTACGTTTTTGTCACCGACTTCCAAAATTAAAATTAAAGTTATTTTACACTTTGTACTGTTTTTTTTTTTGAAGTTGGTTGTTTTTTTTTGTTAAAAAGTTTTTATTTTTTACTTTTTATAGTCAGAGTGCATCTCATGACAATTCCAATAAGCCCAAACACGGCTAGAATACATGGTTTTATTACGAAGTTCCGGTACCTACCTTCCAGCTTCATCATCAGATCGGTTTGATGGTACCATTTTCGTCAGAACTATTTATTTAAATTTGCTTCGTCATAGTCGCTTAACTATCTTAATCGAGATATCTTATCGCCATCCGTGAAATACTTATTATCATTGAAGAGTTCCTGTGGCTATCTGTGGTCTCCTTCATTAGTTCCACTTCACCAAATTATACTTTTTGAATGCAAATGCTTGACATGTTGATGAAAATATCAAAATTGCTATATGTATGCCTATAATATTTGAGGAGTTCCCTCAATTCCTCATGGATCCCATCATCAGAACTGGATTTTGACAAGAATGGGACCAATCTGGAAACATATCCTTTCAAATAAAAAAAAACAAATCCAAATCGGTTCATAAATGACGGCGTACTGAGGTAACAAACATAAAAAAAAAATACAACCGAATTGATAACCTCCTCCTTTTTGAAGTCGGTTAAAAAATGGGTTAACACTATGCAAACTTCTTCAAAATACATAGGTATTGTTTGTATCAAATTATTTGAGATTAGTAATACTTTGAAGACAAAGTGAATAAGGTACGATATTGAAAAGATAATTAGGTTCGAACATGACTGACTACGTTGATTATTACTTAAATCGCTTTTCCTTTCCTTATTCGGGGACTATGGGTATAAGATCAGATCTTCAGATCTTAAGCAAAGATATGCCTTTGTTCATCGTGGACTACTATCGGTCAACTTGATTGATAGATTACAAGTTATTTAATTATGTTTGGCCTAGCGTTACACTTAAAACACAACATCAGTATGTTTGTCTGTTCGTAACTCAAGAACTACTTATCCGGTTTAACTACGAATTTTTCTAATTTGTTCGCTGCTTAAATTTGTTCTACTTAGAGCTGATTTTAGTAAAGTCAGATATATTTTAATCGTGGAATAAAATTGACGTCTGACAGTTTTATTAAGGAAATACTGGCCCCGATTCTGTAGTTCACAAACTAAACTAAATTTAAGTTCAGTGCATCTTGTTCTTTCTATTTCATTAAGAAAAGGACAGAAGATAAATATTAGTTTAGTCCTGTCAAATTAGATAATCCATAGACAAGTTTAGACGTGATTAAAAAATTGGCTACTAAAAATACGTCAATTTACGTCAGGCGCTGACTAATTTGACAGGACTAAACTAATATTTATCTTCTGTCCTTTTCATAATGAAATAGAAAGAAAAAGATGCACTGAACTTAAATTTAGTTTAGTTTGTGAACTACAGAATCGGGGCCACTGTCAAAAATTCAAAATTTATTCCCAGGATAAGACTTATTCTATGTATAAAAAATTGGTGGAATGCACCCTTAGTGTGTATTTTGTCCCGATGAACAAAAATGTACTGCTTATGGCATTACTCTACCTATTAGTTATATGTTACACTACGTTATGCAAGTTATGCGGTACGCCTACCCATATTCTAACTCAAAGTTCAAAAACTGACACAAATTCGCGTCTGCAAAAAACATTTACACAGCGGGAATCTAATAGGCTATTAATTTACAAAAATGCAATAAAATTGCATTTCTTGTTTCTGTATAGGTCGGCAGTTATTCTGTGTGTAAGAAGATATTGTGAATGTAGGCGGCGAGACGGTCGCGACAAACCGTCGCCATGGCTGATGCCAGTGCCAGGTTGCACTCACACCATCACACATACCACATGTATTGTATACAAATACATCGCCTATAAATTACTGGAGGATAACTCTCTCACACATGGACCAATTGTTTATTTAATTTAGTGTTCTCCTCTGAGAGCAAGATGAGAAAAGGATTTTTACAGTTCAGGAACAATATAAACCTACCCTAACATCACGCCAAAATTCCTCGAAGGGGTAGCTTCCAGAAGTTTATAGTGCACCATTTTGCCAGCTAAGTTGTCATCCCATTTAAAAGGAAGCAAGCCTGTTACTGTTACAGCAGCCGGACACAAACCCAAGCTACGGGTTTTGCTTGCCACTCAAAATGTTTCTTATAGAGAAGCCCAATATCAATTTCCACGACCTGAGGATCGAACCCTGGACCACAGGTTTAGTTGTCGCACTTCTGACTACAAGACCGACGAGTCAGACTGAGTCAGACTGTGAGTAATTAGGGAACAATTACTGACGGATTCATGAAAATGAGAAAAGCATTACTGTAATATAGAAATAATATCCGTACATTGCAATGCCAATTTCGTGTAATATAGTGTATTGGTTTTCGAAATGACATCTTATGGCGCTCTTGCCAGCAGTTGATAGTAATCTTGAACCTATTGGAACATATTTTCTTAAACCGAACTAGATATTTCAAGCAAGCAGAAAACGTAAAAATAACTGTTGTGTTAAAATGTTGATATTATATTTTCCGGAGAGCATATATAGGGTGACTGGTAATTAGTGACCGATACCTAAACACGTGATTGTACTCATGGTAACAAACAACTTTTACTATGAAACCAAACCTGAAATTGTGAAAAAAAAATCTGCTGTTCAGTCATTTATGTTCGCCTAACTGGTCAAAATGTAGGTACTGAACAGCAGATTTTTTTTCGCGAATTCAGGTTTGGTCCCATGGTAAAAGTTGTTTGTTATCATGAGCACAATCACGTGTTTAGGTATCGGTCACTAATTACCAGTCACCCTATATATAGCCTCCGTTAAGTCTTCTCGTTGCCTATCCCACAGTGTTTGAAGACTAAGGTCTTCAACCAGTGCGTCCTGCCCGACATGTTATATGGTGCCGAATAGTGGACACTGACGGTCGGGCTGCTCCACAAATTCAAGGTTGCTCAGCGCGCTATGGAGCGAGCCATGGTGGGAGTCTCTTTGAAGGACAAAAATATCAGGAATTAAATTATCCGGAAAAGAACCGGTGTTACCGACATAGCTTGCAGAGTAAGTAAACTGAAGTGGCAGTGGGCTGGCCATGTTTGTTGAAGGACCGATGGCCGGTGGAGCAAACGAGACCGCGCATCGGCAAGCGTAGTGTGGAACGCCCTTCAGCTAGATGGGTGGACGACCTAAAGAAGGTGGCTGGGACGGACTGGATGCGAAAGGCGGAGGACAGGGTGTTGTGGCGCAGCCTGGGAGAGGCCTTTGTCCAGCAGTGGACTGCAATAGGCTGAGTTGATATATATATATATATAAATACTGGTACTTGGCTGCATCTAGTTAGACTGGAAGCCGACCTCAACAAAGTTGAGAAAAGGCAGAAGAAAATATTTTCAGGAGACCAAAAAGTAAAAAATGTTATTACTGAAAATGTAGTTAATAGTTATAGCAGGTACTTAAATAATGCCAATAAATATTTCCACTGGTACACAATATTTGTGTCGAAGTGTCACTACCGTGTAATTTAACTGAATTATGTTTTACGGCAAGCTATGTTATTCAGACGTAAAAAATACCTATTTGGTCGGTATCGTATTCGTAACCTACATGTACGATGATGAACAAGCTAATAAAACATGTTACTACCCGGGACAAGGTGAACGTATCACGAATCGTGTTACCCATGAGATTTTTACTACAACGTATTTATACGCCATCTATACATAATATAAAGTCGCTTTTTGTGTCTGTCAGTGTTACAGCGTTGTTCTTCTATACTACGCAACGGATTTCGATGTGGTTTTCACCATCACTTAGAAAATTTACTCTGGATTGTTTATATGTACAATATATTAATATCAGATAATATTTTTCTTGTCTGTTTATACAAGGTATAACATAATTAACGCAAGACCTCATACACCCCAATTAGAGTATTGAGTTAAAATCATAATACTATGACCAAAACTAATTTTTTTAAAGCTTGCTATTTTTATTTAAGAAATCATGTTGACACTAGCATTACTTTGTGCATTTAAAATTGAGTCTTATTGCCTTGAAATAAGGTTTAATTTTATTTGGCGTAATCGGCGGTCAGTATGAAAATATACATAATTTAAAAAAAAATACCTATATTAAAAGTTACTGAAATCGATTCAGTAGTCAATTATGAACAAACTAATTTCAGGACTTGCGTTTATTCTGTTACATCCTGTATATGTGTGTGTACATAGATGGTAAAATAATAAAAAAAATCAATGTTTTGTCTACTCACGAAAACCGACCGACCCCTGCTTTGCAAGCAGGGGTGGGTCACTAGACTCACTAGTTATTCATTACCAACGTTCTTGTCCACGTTTTGGAAATCCTGCTGAGAGATTACCAATGCCTACTAATGCCCGGTTCCTGAACGACTCGATAATCTCTCGATAGTTACCCATGAGACAAAATTGTCCAAAATATCGAACCAAAAACTATCGAATAGATAAACTCTGATGAAAATTCAGAAACTGGCGAAAAATAATCTCAACATGTCAACTTAAACTCTTGATTAGTGGCTTTTGTGGAATGAATCAACTCAGCCTATCGCAGTTCAGTGCTGGACATAGGCCTCTCCCAGCCTGTCAAACCTCGGTACATCTAGCTGGGGGACTTCCCACGCTATGCTTGCTGATATGCGGTCTCCACTCCAAGACTCGTCTCTTCAACCAGCCATTGGTCCTTCGACAAATATGGCCAGCCCACTGCTACTTCAACTTGCTTGCTTTGCAAGCTATGTCGGTAACTGCAGTTCTTGCTATCTATGATATATCTAGTTATCCGGTAACTTCATTTCTGATTTTATCGCTGAACGACCTTGAATTTGACCAACCCGTGTCCAGTTTTGTGGAAGATTCGACACAATTTCGGCAATTTCACGTAACTAGGTATTACGATAGACCATTAAATTCAAGAGTAAGTTCATTGATACTGCGGATGCTGCATGCAAGATTTGAGTATAGTGAAAAAGTACCACAACTGGCTGACCTAGTTGCAGACGGAACTAGGAATATTAAAAACATGTGCGGCCGGGGCACCCCCGTTGACCCGTTGAGAACTAAATTCCTTACACGATACTCGCTCGCACACACTCGTATATAATAAAGGGAGACAGAGGGAGAGAAAGTGTGAATTTAAAACTCGTTTTTAAAACAGAGCCAACTTTTTAGAAGCTTCACGAGGTTATCGCCATTTTAGATTTTTATTTTGATCCCACTATCGGCTTTTGCACTCTCAAAAACCGTGAAAATGATACCCAAAATTTGCAAATTTTTGCAGCCACCATTTTGGATTTTCATTTTGACCTCAATTTAGCACCCTCGAAAACCATGAAACTATACCTCCTCTCTGTCTCTATCTAGCATAACTAGCCGATAATATTCCCACTGCTTTTTTTTTTGAGGATGGGAAATCATCAAATGACCCCTCCCGCTCTGGGTGGAGCAGAAGGGAGTGTCAGACTCTTACTGACTAAAACCCACCCGTGTTCCTTCCTTAGCCCTTTGTGTTACGGGGTAGCGGTAACCCTTTCGGACAATCCCGCTGCCCCGGCAGGATATTCCCACTGCTGGGACTCAGGCCATCTCTCGGTGCTCACTGTGGGTTGGCAGATGTCACATGTCTTCGAATTTTTGGTTCTAGGACATGCCGATTTCCTCACGATGTTTGCTTCGCCGTTTTGAGAGCAGTGGAGAAAGTCGCATAGAGGGGCATATCGTTTTTTCGTTACGTGACGATTTCTTCCAGTTTACTCCTACCGCAAACCGCGTTAAAAAACTTCGCTCAAAAAACAAATTCAAAATATTTCATGTAGGCACTACATTCCTGAGTGGCTAGAGAGGCACCACAGCGCCCTCACCTACCGCCTGACGCAGGTCCTCACCGGACACGGATATTTCGGGAAGTTCTTGCACATCATCAGGCGGGAGGAAACGCCCGGGTGTCACCACTGCGAGAATCGCCCAGAGGACACGGTGGAGCATACGGTGGAGGTCTGCCCCGCTTGAGCGGAGCACCGCCGTGTTCTCGTAGAGGCGATCGGCAGCGGCGGCGACCTCTCGCGCCCGGCTGGTTCAAGCCATGGTCCATGGCGAGAGGAAGTGGGAGGCAGTCACCTCCTTCTGCAAAGAAGACGCTACGGGCTTCGGGAGCCGCGTGACGACTCCCGGCCACCGTAGGCGCGGGCCTGCGGGTGGAGAGTAATGGGTAACTCTACGTCCGATCAGGACCAGGCACGTGCCGAACGGTGCGTACGTGTTCCACGCGCGCCTCAAAGAGATGTCAGCTTTAGGGAAGGGGCCCGTAGGGACCGAAGCCTGCCGGTGCAGCGGGATCGTCCGAAAGGGTTACCGCTACCCCGGAACATAAAGGGTCAAGGAAGGAAAACGCGTGGGTTTTTTTAGTCAATAAGAGTCTGACACTCCCTTCTGCTCCACCCAGAGCGGGAGGGTCATTTGATGATTTCCCATCCTCAAAAAATAAAAGGCTCTACATTCTTCACAATTTGTATACCTTATGTTAAAATGAGTAACTCCATAGAAATCAATTCAGTATGAACACCGAATCACGAACTTAACATTGATGGATCAGTTAGGCCAAGTAAGTTATTATTACGTTATTTCTCATGGCTTTTAACGTTTTATAAAAATCCAATAAGCTTTTTTTTACTTCACCAAGACTCGGTATCAATAAATAAATAGAATGAAATATGTATATGAAGACATGTACATGAGCATTTCACATTAATATGCATCGTATCAAACGCAAGTAGTAAGTACCTACTTACCTTATTTAACTAGCGCAAAGCCATTTTCAACTTTATTTATATCCCCTCAAAAATGTTAATTTTGCAAAATATTAGAACAGTGAGACAATCGTCAAGCTTCATTTGCGTACGTTATTACTTTCTGTGGCAGCTGCATCCGGTTAGACTGGAAGCTGACCTCTAGCCTTTTCTCAACTATGTTGGCATAGTTGAGAAAAAGCTTGGCAGATGATGGTGATTACTTTCTATGGCAGACACACTGTATAAATGTAGTATTAATAGCATTCAAAATATGTGAAAGTCAAATTATGTAAATGTTTGTCATTTATGAACAGAACTACGATTGAATCTGCATTTAATTTCGAAAACTATATCTTGATTGTAAATATTTATTTATTTATTATTGTAATAACAAAATCCACTTATTACACGCGATAAAACTCTCTTATTGTTGAGGTAGCTCTTTGCCCTGTTACGAGTAAATAATCTTCAAAACTTCCACACAGTTATGAGTAAATCTCCCAAACTTACCCACAGTCTGACAGCCAGCAAATAAACGGCTACTAAAGAATCATTTTCTCAGTTTATGTGCACATGCCATGTCCACTTTGTTTCCTCGTAAGTCGGTCTTCACATACCGCCATAAATGTTACATATTGGGGTGTAAATTTTCCCCTGAACACACTACGCACCCTGCCAGGCCAGAACAACTTCTATTCAATGGAAAATTTCAGTATTATGGTCCAAATGAGTGGGACAACTATTTCAATAACCTACTGTGAGGCTGGCGAGCTTTTAATTAACTCTCGTGCTGAGTATAGTTATAATAGAAATACGAATAATAAAGCGACGGCATCGGCATACCGTACGGACATATGCCCTTTCCGTAAATGTCGAGGAAGGTAGAATGTTTTGCTTTCATTGGGGCGACTATATTTTCATTGTTTTAGAAATTATTATTACAACGTTATTATATTAAATAGTTATATGAATTTCAGGGTGCTTTTTAGGGTTTTAAATTAAATTCCTAGAAAAATTTTGGCTCCTATTAAAATCATTCTCAACGTGTATAATGTGTTTCAGTAACTATAGTTTTTCGTACAAAATAGTTCGGATAAATAATTTTATCGTTATCTAATACAGGAGTGCAGGGATCGTATTAAAAATAGTCTACTAGAAAGGAATATTATTTTCACAAATATAGTGCTCGTCATGGTGGTCAACATACTACGATGACATTTATCTTTCCCACCTCGTTTCATATTGAGATGCGTTTTACCGGAACAGACGACCTTTACAGGGTGCACAGGTTCACTGGTATAATTATACAACTCTACATAATCCTAAAGAGATTACAGTCAAGCCGGTTGGGTATGTACACCCACTAGATCTATTGTGTGACAAGATTAGTGTAAACGGCTGTGTAGATACCGGAATGTGTAATGCATCGATACTGTAGATCTGTGGGTACTTTGATTTTGAGCCCGTGAAAGCATTTTTAAATCTATAGTATTTCTTTTTCAAATATTTAATCATTTATTTTTTGGGAATTTTTCTAACTTTCTGGTTTGGTGATCTGCTAGAAAGAAGTGCGCTTAAATGTGTGTTTTAACTTTTTTCTGACTTTTTAAGCAAACTCTAAAGTATTGTTTTTTATAGAATACCGTAAGGCAGATAGTTTTTGCTATATAATAATGGGAATAAAGCCTTGCATATACGCCTTTGTTAAAGTTGATAAAGTCATTAAAAAATGTTTTTTATGTTTACGATTTTATGTTTACGACAAGTAGTTTTAGTTTTTAATGGAAAGCTGTTTCAAAAGTACATAACGACTTATGTAATATTTTCTGTGACGGCCTAGAGACAATGGCCCCGACTTACGAGTTTGAACTCAGGCAGGCTCTTTACTTTGTGTAAATAATTTCATCACCACTGCTCTCAAAACGGTGAAGGAAAACATCGTGAGGAAACCGGCATGTCCTAGAACCAAAAATTCGAAGACATGTGACATCTAGCAATCCGCACTGGGTCCGCGTGGTAGATTATAGCCCCCTCCCTCTTGAAGAGTGGAAGCCTGTGTGCCCCCAGCATTGGGAACATTATAGGCTGACTATATAATGAAGGGAAAAAATATTTTGTTCCCGCTACATTTTAACCCGTTCTCAATACTTAATTGAATCGTTCACAATACTCTACGCTTACTTCACAACCATTTGTAGAAAACTACATACCTACATATATCTTTAATCCTATCATTGCTTTACATGCGAAGGGCTTCCATTACGGCATGGAAACTAACCGATTTGTTCCAGTATAAAGGGTAAATGGAAAATAGTGAATAACCTACGTAGAATAAAAGTGCGTTACATGTTTTACGTTCCAACCGAAAGGGGGAGGGAGTGGGAAACGATTCAGATGTAAATAGCTCTATATTAGTCTCTATCACGTAAAAACCTACGTTTTAAATGTTTCAATGTACAGCTTTAAACTTATTCACCGTTTTATAGTCACCGCGAATTAAATGTTACGGTTTCTTGCAACTAAAGCACTTGTTTTTGTTGGGTTAAGTACAAGTTTTCTTTTAAATTACGCTATTTTATTGTAAACTAGCGGCCCGTCCCGGCTTCGCACGGGTGGGAAAAAAAATGAATAGAAAACCTATATTAATCAGTGATAATGTAGCATTCAAAAATTTCCTCTTTATAATATTAGTATAGATTACCTTTACGGAAATGGTGACCCAGTGGAAACTGTCGTGAATTACAAGTTAAAGGTCGTAGGTTCGAACCCTGGCAGGCGCTTTACTTTGTGTAAATTATTTCATTACCACTGCTCTCAAAGCGGTGAAAAAAAAAAAAAACATCGTGAGGAAACCGGCATGTCCTAGAACCAAAAATTCGAAGACATGTGACATCTACCAACCCGCACTGGGCCTGCATGGTGGATGACTCACTCGCTCTCACAGACAGGAGGCCTGTACTGAGTGCCAGCAGTGGGAGCATGGCTGATTATGCCACCAACCTTTTGGCCAGCATTAGTTTGTATATTGGATGAGTTTTTCATTAGCCATTCGTCATTATAATACTGATATTTCACTGCGCCTGTGAGTTAGGGTGAAAGATGACCCAAGCCTATTTATTTATTTTATTTTGTTAGTTTTAGGAAAACTTATAGCTAATACATTTTAATATCTAATACCTACAATGCGTAAGCGATGGCCAATTACAAGCTTCCACTAACTATTAGTGTGGGTAACATAAACAAATACGCGAAGACAGCGACGTAAGAGATACGCAATATCTCACGCTCAAAAAATACAATAATAAACAGAAGAAAAAAAAAATTATATGGTTATACATCAAAAAAACAATTGTTCAAACTTTGCTTTACTTCCTTAACACTACTAGTAAATAAATCTAAATCTAACTCGACATCAAAAAATAAAAATTATGAAAATGTATTAAAATTATTATTTATTTTACTATGAAAATTACTTCATTAATGGCATACAAAAATCATGATTACTCACATACGAGGCTAATAGCATACTTCGTCTCAAGTATGTGAATAATCCCTGCATTAAATCGAATATGTCCCATAAATGAAGCAATGCAAGTATATTCTCCATCGACATAAATATATTGAAGCAGATTATTATTCCTCGTCCGTCCCACGAGGACACAATAGATGAGACTGTGTAGCATCTTTAAATATTTTATTAGATTCTTTTATGTCACATTTCAAATGGACGTTTACGGACTTTACGATCCTGCATATACATACACTATGTATGTCTATGTACATATGTATGGACTATTCGCGAGCTACGTTGTCGGTGTTACTCGTCTGGGAAATATTTTAGAAACGCTGTCTTGAAACTCTTCCAAAATGCAAATAGTTAAGTCTTATTTGAAAGTTATAAAACATGGCCCCTAGTCTAGAAACTAACACTGCATTTACAATAGTTTTGATGGTCTGAAAATGATAAATGAAAATAAAGTTTTGTCGTATATATTTTGGGTGTATACTGCTGTGTAAATGCATTGCGTTATAGCGAATTGTTCGTCAGACGTATCCTCATAATGTATTGGTCGGGCAGTACTCGTAAGTAATGAAATTTAATGCAAATGTGTTGATGTGGCGATAACTAGCCCCACGAGTGCATAAGGCGGATTCCTCGCCGCTCGGCTGCCGTCGTTGCCCGGCAGTCGCGCCGCTGCCGCCCCGCAGTCGACCCGCACCGACCCGCCGCCGCGCCCGATGACTTAATGTGTGCGGAAATGTCGCAGATTACACGCCTACCGACCGTTGCATGCTACCCTATGTTCCGTCACGAAATAAACTAGTTGTATAGTTTTGTTTGTGCCTGTTCCGCTATGCAGAACACATACACGTTTACATATTTAGCTTTAACTTATGATGACCAAAACCAACTAAGAATCTGTGTTGTGATAAGCGGTTTAAATTGTTTAGTTTGCGTGGTGTGTTTCGTGTAATTGATATACACTTAGTAGATGTAGGTGGTTATAGTTTTTTTTTGCTGTAATGCTAATAAATGCTTTTTTCAGGGTTCCGTACTTCAAAAGGAAAAACGGAACCCTTATAAGATCACTTCGTTGTCCGTCTGTCTGTCCGTCTGTCAAGACCCATTTTCTCAGGAACGCGTAGAGTTACCAAATTGAAATTAATATCAAATACTCAAGGCTGCATGCAATCCCTTGAAGCAGTGAAAAAATCAGACTTCTAAGTCAACGCAATCAAAAGATACGGGCGTTTATGTTCCGGAATCAAAACGTATAGGGTAGTACTTGCCGTTGACCTAGAATCATGAAATTTGGCAAGAAGCAATGTCATATAGCAGAAATAAAAAGAAAATTCCAAAAACGTAAATTTTTAGTTCAATTACAAAAAAAAACCTGTTATAAACTATTTATATACCTACAAATAAAATTTTTACGGAGCCCTCGGTGCACGAGTCCGACTCGCACGTGACCAGTTTTTTTCTTTCTTAGGTAGGCATTTTTACAGATGTATATTTATTCAAAAAGGTAGGACACGTAGTCAGTGACAAAATGATCACCGTTTACAGGGCACCATTCCGTAATTCAATACTTAACAATAACACTTCGCCCGACTTCTAAGTGACTAAATTTTAAACAATTGATAACTGAATTGAAGTCATCATTCTCTCCGGGGCAGCGGGATTGTCCGAAAGGGTTACCGCTACCCCGGAACACAAAGGGCTAAGGAAGGAACACGGGTGGGTTTTAGTCAGTAAGAGTCTGACACTCCCTTCTGCTCCACCCAGAGCGGGAAGGGTCATTGGATGATTTCCCATCCACAAAAAAAAAAAGTCATCATTCTCTTGCATCTTGCATGCCTTATTTCAATTTATTTAGAGTCGACACAACATGTCACCCCCTTTCTAACAATAATCATCTTTCACACTCATCCGCATCACATGCCCATACCATGACAAAGATTTTCATAAAATTTTTCAGTCAACGGTGCTTCTTTCAGACTTCCGCTTATAACTATACTCATATCGAAAAAATCTATGTATGTAATCGCGTAACACCATTTTAACCATAATAATGTTAAACCATACTTGCGAACGCAACGGTTATACGAAACATCCCGGCCGAGTCGGCGAACTTTAAAGATGAACAAAAACTAATTTCGAGAGAAGCGTGCAGTGCGTAGCAACTAGCTACGCGACGTAGCCGTCTACGGATGCCTACGCCGCCTGACGTAGCCGTAGCCCCAAAGTTCGTAGACGAAGCCTACGCAAAGATACTAGACTTTTAAATTAAATTCGCATTCAATTATTCTCAAGAACGAGGTCATTGGGCCAAATCCGTGCACTATAGATTTTTATCAAAGCAGTGTGTAATTTTATTTCTTAGCAGCGTTAATAACATAGCGTAGGGGTTGTTTCTATACTTTTAAATAGATTGGTGGAACTAATTGAGAGTTTTCTTCTTATTTGTGAAATATTTGTTTACTGCCTATGCTTAGTATGCTCAGCTAGATTTAGGGTACGTAATTCTATTTTCGCAGATGTTTCATAAATTTTTTAATGCTTCCTCTTGTGTGTATTGTACGTACCTACATACATACAGTTTATACCTACTACCTCAATTTATTTTTTAATCTTTTAGTAGTACAACTGGACAACACCATTCACCATTAGATTTTTTCGTTCTTTATTTCATCATTGCTTTTTTGTTTTACTTCTTGCCTGCTTTATTTAGCAGTATAGTTGCTAATGACGATATCTGGTCGATGAAGAGTATGGTTTTCTAAGGTGGGGTTTAGGGTTCCACTTCGTGTTTAGGTCTACTTCACATCGGCATAAACTACTTACTTAAGATAAGTTTATCCCGTGATATAAAATATTGACCATGAAAGCAAAGAAGTTGTATTTTTCTGTCTACTCATGGCACGCCTACACAACTACATTTTATGATGATGACATGGTTGAGAACAGTTGAAATTGATTCAATTGATTTCAATTTGATTTTTGTTTATGCTCATTCTTATGCGTCATGTTTGCCGCAAATAAACGTATTTTCTTTCTTTCTTTTCTTCTTGAAATCAAGTGAGAACATACATGTGCCTGTGTCTGATGATTATAGATGTGTTCTCTTTTCTGAAAGTCTTGTTTGTCTCCAGAAAGGGTGTGCTCTAACGTGAAGTGGGCATCAGGGTGTGGTGATGGAGGTGGTAATACTGAGAGCGAGAGCCCAACTGAATCGTCTAGTGTCGTCGGGTGAGAGGCGCGCGGGGGCCGAGGAGCGCTCGCCGCGGGGGGAGGGCGGTGGCGGCGCGGCGCGGGGGGGCGCGGGGCGCGAGCGCAACATGGCGCCGGCCGCGCCCGCGCCGGCGTCCACCGCGCCCTGGCTCAACGCCACGCTCGTCTACAACGCCACCCGGCTCAACGCCACTTTCGACACCGACTTCGAGCTACTCAGCTCAAATTCCACCGACGAACACCACCACTGGTTTTGCGCTAAATGGACCAACGCACAACAAGATCTCTTTCAGGTACGATATGATCGACTAATCTACCACGCATATTTGTCTGTATCTGGCCGATCAAATTATTTTAACTTATCATAACGTTATGTTTATTACGTTCTACAAAGCAAGAAAATGCTGACTTTTCTCTTAATCCCGCAAACAGGCAGCAAACTTGTGTTTCGCGATCGCGTTCCTAGCGCCAAAGAGCTTCAAGCAGAGCATCTTGGTGCTACGTGCGCTCGCGGCGGCGGGCGCCGTGCTCATGGGGCTGTGGGCCGGCGCCGAGGTGTGCGCGCCCGACGTGCTCGCTTGGAGCCTCGCGCTCGTGCTCGTTAACTCTATTCACACTGTATTTCTTATTATAAGGTACGTTGTACAGTAGCAAAGTAGATAAGTCACCGACGTGCTCGCTCATTGGGCTGTGGGCCGGCGCCGAGGTGTGTGCGCAAAACGGTGCTCGCCTAGAGCCTCGCGCTCGTATTCCTCAACTCTAGGTATAAACACTGTGTTTCTTAGTTTATGATACGTATTATTATAGAACTAAGGTAGATAAGTCACTGACGTGCTCACTCATGAGGCTGCGGGCCGGCGCGGCGCCGAGCTATGCACGCCTCGTCAAATACATACTTATATCTTATTATAAGATACGTAGATACGGTAATAGATACGTTGTACTTTACCTAGATACCTGGATCATCAGTCACTTCATTAATTGCAATTGCATTTGGCAAGAGTAAACCTAAAGGTTAAAGGAAATTTCCCCTAAAATTATTTACAAACTCGGCATGTAGGGACCGATAACTAAGCCATTAGCAAGGCACGATGAGAAACCACTTGCCGGGTAATGCTTGCACATTAAATTGTTGCTGGACGAACTCAGCAAAGGCTGAATTGTGGACTCTGCCCACCTAAATTAAAGCACGTTAACTTTATTCAATCTTGATGGACAAACTTTCAGTAGCACGCAAACTTGTGATCGTGTACTTATCTATACATTAAATCTGTTTACAAATTAAACGAAAATTAAAATGTTATAGTTAAGTCCACTGCAGAAATGAGTTTAGTTAAGATAATTTGTCATTCCATTCTCTATCGCAGGTTTCTTCCTCCAGCGCTATCTCTTGAGCTAACAGATCTATACTTGAAGCTGTTCAAGCCTCTCAAAGTGAACAAGAAGCACTTCACAGAACTGACTCGCGAAGCTAGGATAGTGCGGCTTGAGCCCGGTGAGGCGTATGCGGTCGAAGACGTCACGCCGGCCGACGAGAGATTGTCTATACTATTAAAGGGAAAGTATGTTATTTTCACATTTCTTACACAATCTTTTTATGTACCTATTTATACCATCTCAAATATGAACATGTACCTAGGGATTTATTTATAAACGATGATTAAAGTTAAATGAAGTTCAAATGACAAAAATGCAGTTAGGGTTAATCTGTTTATAAATGGTTAATCACTACTTAACTTTAAGCAACGTTTATGAAAAAGAGGGTAAAGGTTTACAAATGATCTGGCCAGTGTTGTTCTTAAAGGGAAAAATGTTATTTTCATATTGCTTACATCATCTCTTCGTGTACTTATAAACTAATAAAGAACCTAATAAAGAACCATGCAACCACCTATCATTCACCACACCACCACCATCATTCTTATACCATTTCAAATACGAACCTGTAGAATTCTCAAATGGCCATCGTAAAGAAATTGTCTGTCCTTTGAAAGAGACCTTGACCTCTGACTTTGTTTCGGTATTTTGTTCTTCTCAGTGGATACTGGATGGGAAACAGGAAACACTCAATTTATTAAGCTTTTAAAGAATTAAGATCTTATAAAGGCAGTTCTTAACCAACTTAGAAAATAAAATATAGTTTAGTACATTTGTTTCCTACTCTCAATAATTAATTACATGAGTGCGAAGGAAACTATTAAGGATAACCTAACTAAACCTTAGGGAGGTTGGCGTGTGCCTCATCTGTTGCAGAATAAATTGAATACTGATAAGTGTCCCCAAAAAATCCTATGAAGATAAAATATCGAGGATACAGGCTACAAAATAAACAATTCAAAGACAAGCGAAGACCCTCACAATGTAAAATATGATATCTACACATGTTCCTTTTGTTTTTGTCGTAGGTTTATTTTTCTTTGTTTTACCATTGCTGGTATTGTATGGACTGGTATTGTACGTCATGAACTCTGAGAAATAGAAACATTTCGTATTCCGTCTGTGACTAAATCACTGACTTTGTGCGACGTTGCTCAGAATCTTTTAATTTACTACTATTTTTTTCTATCGAAGAAATACTTGATGAATTCATGAATACACACTCAATTGTTGGTCAATTTTATACGCCTAATCATCAGTTCCATAAAGTATGTGTGTATGTAAAATTTTACAAAACAAATAAGAGTCTATTTTACAGTAAAATCGACTCTTATTTGTTTGGGTTGGGCCACCGGGGTAATGCACGGCAGTCCTTCAGCTAATGGTTCCAATTCCCCCGTAAGCCATTTCATACCCATTACAATGAAATTAAGTACCTACTCTACCTAAGCACCGCATATAGGTACGCCTTATTAGATCATAGTATTTTTACCGGCTGCCTTAATTATTACACTTGCATAATATAATTAATTTACAGTATTAAATCACTATACACCGCAGCAATGGCAATTACCCCGGCTCATACAAATTTATAACCAGTACGGTGCTGTATAATTATAATAATTATCAAGTTTCATTATATTCCAAACGCTGCATAATTGTGTAGTTAAATGGCGTTATAGGTCACGTCAAATAGGCGTATTTATCGCGGTGATTATATCCCGTTTTCATTGATAACTCCAGTGGGAAGCTCTTCGGGAACTAATAGGCTGTGTTATCCTATAATCCAAGTTATTAGGGCCTCAATATAACCCTAATCAACCACACATAAACGATTTATGTCCAAGAATAGTGGTAAAATTATTTTTTGAGAAAACTAAGTAGGTTTACATACTTATTTTCGAACAGGATGCGAGTGAGCTGCGACGAAACACATCTCCACTACATACAGCCCTACCAGTTCATTGATTCTCCAGAGTGGGAGGCCAATCGTGAACAGTCAGACGACGTCTTCCAGGTAACTGGCAAAAAATTAAAAATTTGGTATATGATTTTCTTAATTTTCGCCAAGTCTAGGTATGCATATAAACTAAATTCTAGTTCTATATGCACGACAACGCCGTTGCTGAAAAAAACTAGACTAGATTCGTAAATGTCTTCGGTCGCCTCGGACAAGACACAACTCATTGTAATTCCACGCACAGTTACGTTAAATAATTCAGGAGCGCGGAGTAACGCATTATCGTAATGACTGGGTATTTATTAAACTGCCTCCACCAGACATGATAAAGTAGCTCGAATTGACATTTTCCAATATACTTATTTTTGTTTGTTACGATCGCGACGTTCGGGCAAACAGCCGATCGATTCTGTAAAAATGTCACCGTGATAACTTAGGTGAAGTGAGCGGGTAATCCCTAACATCAGGTGGAGTGACAGCTCACTTCACCTAAGTTTTCACGGTGAGATTTTTACAGAATCGATAGGCAGAAACTACATAAATAAACGAATCTTGCATGCGATGCTGAATGTGCTTAACTTATTTTTTTAATAAAGCGTGTATCGAAATGCGAAAACATAATCGGCAAACTTCAATACTTACTCGACCCAAATGTACTTATGGCACAGTTGATTATTTTTTCGCGATTAGATACGATGTCGGTCCCTTAGAGAAAGTTGTTCATTTTGATGGTCTGTACCGCAAACAATCTAATTTAATATTTTTTGTCTCGTACCTAATTTAATTAATTACTTTGCAACCTACTATTGTAAAAAAACAAGTTTTTCTAACTGAGCAGACAGCTGTGCTGCTGGGGAGTTTGTTGCGCCACTTTTTTTTCCCAGCGAAAGCATTGGGAAGTGGTGAAGGGCGGGCGATTTTGGGGACTATTGACGTTCGAAAAGTGCTTATTCTCAGCCTAATTTGAATAAATGAATTTTGATTAATTCTTAAATATTATCACAGATTGTTGATAGAAAGAATATCAAATTAACGATTTTATATAAGTGCTGGTAATTTTTATATCTTGTACTTAATTACCGTGGTTGGTTTTGATTATTAATCTCATATTCCATAACACGAGGCTAACAAATTCAACCAACTTACTAAGGTGAGGGGCACCAACCTCTCGCTGAGGGCGAGCCGTCTCAGGTGCACAGTAATGATCATCTCATTTACCCTTATGCCTTTACTTATACCGTCGAGGTACGTTTACTTGAAATATTTATATAGAGAGGAAAACCGTCTGTTACGGTCGGATTCAAGCGTTTGAGTGAACAGAGATTAAACGTTTTAAACGTGAATATTTTATTTGAATATTTTCAATTATTTTTTATTATTTTATTTTTTCCTTTCTTAGGTGTGTTTTCATAATATACCTACAGGTACATAGGAAATATGATAAAAATGGGTTAAATACTTAAGCATTTTGGTTTTGGTCGCGAAAACTATGCCAACAAAATCTTTGCCGTTAACCAAAACTTTCCCATTTCTATACCTTTCTGTGATTTAGCTATGTACCAGTGTAGACTGACTCTATCATAGTTTATACGACTGCAACATATAGCATTGTAGTCGTTACAAAACAATGTTTCAACTACAGTCAGTTAATATTATGGCGTAAGTACATAAGTCTGACTAGTTGTTTGTGCAGATTTGATTTAAATGTGGATTTCATTCTTGGTTATGATGGTCAATAATTTGTTTCGAGAAAACTTTGAATTAAAAAAACTTTATTATAAAAAACAACCGACTTCCAAAAAAAAACATTCGAAATTAAAGTTAAAAAAAAAAGAATTTTCAAATCGGTTTGTAAATGACGGCATTTACAAACCGATTTTAAAAATCCTTTTTTTTAAACGGAAAATAGTGGCCACTGTTACCCGTTTTAAGGATTATAATAAAACTAAACAATATAAAACTACCCTTTCTAATAATATTAACGTATAATCTTGTGAAGCACAACTTAACGTGCTTATTTTCTGCATTTTCATTCTAAATCGTATGAAATAACCAAACAAACGATGAGGCGCCACTGTGCGGTCGGCATAGTCTTATGGACTGTAAAGTTGGGCCCTCAGTTCTCATATAGAGGATTGAGGGCCCACCTGTATCTGATAAACTATGGACACTACAGAAAAAGTCTTAATGCCAAAATCTAAGCTAATGCCAAACAAAATTTGTGAAAACAAGATATTGTCACAAAACACTGTCCTACTTTGTATATCTTCGATCAAAATGGGCCCTCAATTCTCATACATATAAAAGTTTATTTCGCAAATAAAATGAAACCATTAACTTACAGCTACTGTTTGAAATCCTATATGCTACTAAATAAATTGTGATTTTTTGTGAAAGCAAGAACAGGTTACCACTTCTTGTTGTTTGAGAGTTATGACCTTTATAAAATTTGGGCCCTCACTCAGTCCTCCCATTTCTTTTGATTTCGTTTTATTACGCTTATCGTACGAAAGATAGGACAAATACAAAATTATCTCTTTTTGTGAAAAAAATTGTGCAAAAAATTGATGTTATTTATAGTAAATAAGAATTGCGATAAAACTACAAATCCTAATAGATACCGAAAATTAACTATTTTTTCATTGTGTTTGTGAGTACGGTGACAATAATACCTATAAGTTGTAAAGTTTTTAAAGTAAAATCTAATTATGTCTTACTCCAGAAAACATCTTTGTTATTGTGCAAGTAGCTACCTACTTGCAATTTTTTTATACCTAGGTATAAAAAAAACATCCGAGAACGCACTCCTTTATTATTATATTTAGCCTACATTGTCCCACTGCTGGGCAAAAGCCTTTATAAAAATAATAAATACATTATTTGCTTATTGTCATTAGTTATTTCGGAAGGAACGATATTTCGAGCAAAAATTATACGGGTACTTAACAATATATCTTTTTCGATCATACGATTTCCGAAATTATTCTTTTATCACACTGCATTTACTAATATTTACTGCAATCTAAAAGAAATTGTGGTCACCCGATTTCCTAATTCAGAGAATAAAAATAAAAGTCGATTTTCTTATACAATAAAGGGTCTTTTAATTTATTTCTGGTATCGAATTTGTAGCACAATTTTTTTCACAAAAAGAGTAAATTTTGTAATGTATTATCTTTCAAACAACAAGAAGTGGTCACCTATTCTTGCTTTCACAAATCTTCACAATTTATTTAGTAGCATATAGGATTTCAAACAGTAGCTGTAAGTTAATGGTTTCATTTTATTTGCGTAATAAACTTGAGAATTGAGGGCCCATTTTGAACGAAGATATACAAAGTAGGACAGTGTTTTGATAATGCCCATGTAGGCTAAATATAATAATAAAGGGTGCGTTCCCGGATTTTTTTTTATACCTAGGTATAAAAAAATTGCAAGTAAGTAGGTAGCTACTTGCACAATAACAAATATGTTTTCTGGAGTAAGAAATAATTCGATTTTACTTTAAAAACTTTTCAATTTATAAATAGGTGTTATAGTCACCCTACTCACTTACACAATGAAAAAATAGTTGATTTTGGTATCTATTAGGATTTGTAGTTTTATCGTAATTCTTATTTATAATAAATAACACCAATTTGTTGCACAATTTTTTTCACAAAAGAGATAATTTTGTATTTGTCCTATCTTTCGTACGATAACCGTAATAAAACGAAATCAAAAGGAATGGGAGGACTGAGGGCCCAAATTTTATAAAGGTCATAACTCTCAAACAACAAGAAGTGGTAACCTGTTCTTGCTTTCACAAAAATTCAAATTTATTTAGTAGCATAGGTATAGGATATCAAACAGTAGCTGTAAGTTAATGGTTTCATTTTATTTGCGTAATAAACTTTTACATGTATGAGAATTGAGGGCCCATTTTGAACGAAGATATACAAAGTAGGACAGTGTTTTCCGATAATATCTTGTTTTCACAAATTTTGTTTGGCATTAACTTAGATTTTGGCATTAATACTTTTTCTGTAGTGTCCATAGTTTATCAGGTACAGGTGGGCCCTCAATCCTCTATATGAGAACTGAGGGCCCAACTTTACAGTCCATAATTCGCTTATTTGACTTTCACAAAATCAGCCGATCGATTCTGTAAAAATCTCACCGTGATAACTTAAGTGAAGTGAGCGTGAAGTGAGCTATCAATAGGGGCGATCCCTAACATCAGGTGGAATGAGAGGTCACTTCACCTAAGTTATCACCGTGAGATTTTCACAAAATAGCACTGCTGATTCCAACTTTTACAATTCTTTGGGAATGTTCACTAAATCCTAGGCACATTTTCAAAGAGTTTTAACAAAGTGGCCCTCACACCACACGCACATTGTTGATGATGTTATAATAACTTCCTGTCACTTAGCCCTGAGGTAATAAACATAAACATTTTCCACCATATCATAGACCTCATCTATCGCTTTCCATCAGGATTGATCTAGGCCTATTCAGCAATAAAAAAAAAATACAACCGAATTGAGATCCTCCTCCATTTTTTTAAGTCAGTTAAAAAGAAACGCCACGGGAAAGCATTGAAGGGTGTGTTTGACGTACTTATCTCTTTTGTAAATCAAGCTCTCGATGTAGCAACACATAAAGGAAATGAAAAATCTTTTTTTATTTTTCGTAAAAGCCTGACGGCTAGAAGTTTACAAAAAAAATGCAAATGCACTATGAAATAATCGTATCTAATCACAGAATTAGTTACGTTTGCGCACCATATCATTTCAAGTTTATATTATGATACAGCAAATGTTTGAATATATGTTGCCGGCAGCTGCATATAAGGTATCGAAACTACAACGGATCAACCGGAAAACTGACTGACTTTATTGGAAAACTCGAGGCAACTCTATTCAAAGCTATACGAATACTTACTTGTTGTTGGGCAAAAGATCTTATCTCCGGATACTTTCGGTGCACGTGCTCGCGTCGAACTAAAGCATATAAGTGATGTAACCCCATTTTCGCTGAAAGGAATATCCACTGCGATTATCTGTGTTTCATTTAAAGCCGACATCTAAATGTTCATTGTTTTAATGTAAAATGTTTAATTTAACACTTTTTTTTTTAATGGCGAAATAAAACATCGTGAGGAAACATAGAAGCAAAAAGTTTTAAGACATGTGAAATTCACCAAGCCGCACTGGGCCCGCGTGGTGAATTATGGCCCACTCTCTCTCACAGAGAGAAGGCCTGTGTCCCAACAGTGGGAACACTATAGGCAGATAATGTCGTTTTGTATATTCAATTATTTTAACTGTTGGAATACATCTATCTTTCTCTTTTCATTTATAAGTAATAACCTACCCATGTATATTCTTATTATCATTTGCAAGCTGAATCTTCCTGGCTCAAGTCTGTTTTTGCCATAATACCATTTTACTCAGTCCTACTCTTTATATCTTCCAGTAAATATTATAACCTCCAACATTCTTCTACCTAATCCTCGTGGGGTTAGCCAGATATAGAAATCTGTCACAACTCCAATACGTCTTCATAATATAAATATCTACACAGACATCTATAAGACACTTAAGCCTGGCAGTGTTACACTTTGAACTCTCTGAGAACAGCCCTATATCATATACTTAATACATCCATTTACCTACTGGCTTGGAATAGCTGTCCTAATATCCTCCTGTCTGACTGCGGTCACTCTTGTCAGGATTGACTCTACGCTAGATTTTGATATATCGTGAACGAGTTTTTTTTACACAATATAGTATTCACATTAATAACCTAAGCTTACATTTACATTATTACTCAAAATTCAAATAATTGTAGTTTACTACCTAGGTAAATGACCTACTAGGTTACTTCCGTTACCATTATAAGTAGACTGTCTGATTCGAAATATTTGTCATACAAAACGGACACTCCCTACCCCACGCTCATATCAGGCCAATTCTCGTAATTTAAAACGTTTAAAATCTAGTCGCAGTCTCATCTCGGCGACAAACAAATGTCAAAAACTTGTCAAAATGTAGGGATATTTGAGGTATTTTTGACAGATTGAGACTGAGATCAGACTGTGAACGTTCTTAAAAATTAGGAGAATTGCCCCTCAGATACCGCACCTAACCTCGCACTTCGAGATATTCGTCGCCGACTCTTTCGTTAGGGCGCTCGCTCGCATAGAACCGCAGCACTGTACCTACTGCTGACACGAGCACGCAATTTTGCGATTTAAAAGTTTTATTTGAGTTTTATTCACGATGGTTGAATATTGTGATGCTTTTCCGAATTTGTATTTAGATAAACTGTTTGTTAGATTTCGCATTTTCAATACCATGTGATTTAATAACCGATTAAGTATTTATAGTTAAGTAAGTCATTAAACGAAAATATCTTAGTGTAAGCAATATTTAGTTAGGTACCTTATTTTGTTATAATTGATTGAATAAATAAACCTCTTTTACATAATAACTATATACTACTTCCGGAACCCCCCCGTGCAACGCCTGTAAGGAATATCCCTTGGAAGACTGTAAAGGGGCCTCCCCTGACCTCTGAAAAACAGTACCTACCGTAGGGCCGTTTTATCTCGTTCTTCTTCACAAGCACGTTTGACCTTTGAGATAATATCCTGCTAGCACTTTTATTCACTTTCGGCATAATGATAGCGAATATTTGCATTGGAAACGAATACCTGATGAACACCTGACATAAACGTCAAGATGGCGGCAAACGATTAGTTCCGAATTTGGCCGCCCGCAGACTTATTTTGCGTGCACTCTAGGGATCGTATTGACAGCTGACAGAATAGATCGGCTGTAGGGACACACGGTGACACGTCAAGCTATAGATAACCAGTATAACCTGACTTCTGTAGGCCAATTCTGCTAATTTAAAACGTTCAAAATCTAGTCGCAGTCTCATCTCGGCGACAAACAAATGTCAAAAACCTGTCAAAATGTAGGGAAATTTGAAGTATTTTTGACAGATTGAGACTGAGACCAGACTGTGAACGTTCTTAAAAATTACGGGAATTGCCCCTCTGATAGTACGATAAACCTATACAATGCGAGGTCAGCTAAAACTGGAAATGTATAGCTTGATGTGTTGCCGTGTGTACTTTCTAACGTGGTCAGTTGAACTGACAGCCACAATGTTTCTCAGGTGAGCGTGATTGCGGAGGAGGTGTCCACGTGCGTGTGCTGGCCGCGCATGCGCCTCGAGCGCGTGTTGCGTCACCGGCCGATGCTCAAGGTCGTCCTCGACTGCCTTATAGGTCAGTCCTCCTTCACTGTTGTCGTTGCAAGTCCAGGAATTCACTTAGCCTAAGATGCATCCAGACAGAGCAAGGCATGAGCGTTGTTATATAGGTAGTGCAATCCACGAAGACGCGCCCCACTCTTCTTCCGAATCGTTAGTGGTTATCGCTAGTAAATTCCACTAGTGTTTTAGTTTTTTCGATATACACTAATTACCCACTAATAATAATTAGTGTGTATCAACAAAACTAAAACACTAGCGGAATGTTGCAGACTTGTGCTATAAGCATTAGGAAAAAGAGTGGGGCCGTCTTCGTGGATTGCACTATCTTTAGGCACGGTCCTCAGCCTGAAGCAAACGTACAGAGGCCAGCACATCAAGCTACCCCAATCTGTCAAATTTCTTTGATAGATTTTCAACTTTACTACAAAGAAATAAGGTTCATATTCAATTGGGAAAATTTGACAGATTGGGGTAGCTTGATGTGCTGGCCTCTGTAAATATAAAAAAAAAACATTTATGGCGCATGCTTCGCTCTGTCTGGATGCACTTTTACAATTTTAGCAAAGCATTTCACATTAACATAATCACGAATTTTAAAGAAAGAAAGAAAATACATTTATTTAGCACAGACCAAAAGACACACAGTAGGTAAACCATAAACATACATTAGATACAGTCAAATAAAAATAAAACAGAACAGTTATATTTATTCTTCACTTCACATTAATGTCAATGTTTTTGTAGATATTTAACATTTATTTTTAAGCCTTAAAAAAACTACTTGAACGATGAGTCACGGCACGTTTCGTGATCATTACTCTTTTCTCCGGAAAATATCTGGGGGCCGCGTGCAAGACGCATTAAAGTTAAAATACTTTTTCATCAAATACAAGGCCCCCGACTAAAATAGCTTTCTATTATATTATGGTTAACTTATAGGATTTTTATTGGTGCCAGGGGCTTTTGTTTATGTAAACCGAATTAGGGAGTGAATGCGCGGCTTTTCACTTCCAATACTACCAATTTAGGCTCCCCTAAAATAGAACAAATATCGCCAATATGAAACATGTGGTGACTCGACAAAATAATGTATTCATCAAATGTGAATTTTTAGGGTTCCGTACCTCAAAAGGAAAAAACGGAACCTACGATCAGTCGATCACTTTGTTGTCTGTCTCTCTGTCTGTCAAGAGCCTTTATCTCCAGAACGCGTGGAGGTATCGAGTTGAAATTAAACTATATACTCATGTCTGCGATCCCTTGAAGCTAAGAAAAAATCAAACTTCTAAGTTAACGTAAAAAAAAGATACGGCCGTTTATGCTGCAAAAAACGTATATTTTGCCACTCTCAAGGGAAAGGAAAAATCCGAAAACTGTAAATTTGTAGTTACATACCTACATTTTACGGAACCCTTGGTGCGCGAGTCCTACTCGCACTTGACCGGTTTTTGTTTATAGGTACATACTTACAGCAGATTCTTTCTTTTCATTCAGTAAAGTTGATATTTATTTTGAGTTTTAGTCAACATCTTGCCATATGTTATTATTATTTTAAATACACCGAACCCGCGTGGTGGATTAGGGCCCACTCCCTCTCACAGAATGGAGGCTTGCGTTCCAACAGTGGGAACATTATAGGCTAATTATGAATTAAAAAAAACCCAAAATGTTTTTGGGTTCATTTGTTGCGAAACTCGAAAAGTTCTTAATGCGGCATTGCCGCGCCTACCTCCTCTTAAAAATATCTATATGTGATTATGTTCAAAAACTTTCCAGGCAAAGACATAACACATAAGCTGTACTCAGTGAGCGAGGGCCTGACCGCCGGCGTGGGCGCGGACCACGAGGGGCAGCAGTCGCACCTGACGCGCTCGGCCAGCGTGGACGCCGTGCACGAGGGCACGCGCGGCCGCTTGAGGAGCAACGACTGGCGCGCGCGCACCACGCTTACTAAAGGTAAATGGATATAAAGGTTTTATTGACTTCTTGAAACAATCAACAAGTTGTATGGTGAGATTTCTTATAAAATTTTGTAAACGTGTTGGTTCCCCAGGAACATCGTACTGGCAGCCAATGGTGGCCCGGCAGTTCCTTCGGCAATCACCGTTCGGGCGAGTAGCTCAGCCTCCGCGACTGCTAACGCAGGTGTCGTCAGCGAGTCTGCAGCCGGCGGTAGCGACGCGGAAACGCAGCCCACCACGGCGGACTACTTCGTTTAGACGTGGCAGAGAGGTGAAATTTGCGGAGATGACGATAGCCACGGAACCAGCCGTGTGACGTGGGCCGCGGCTCCAGCCCGAGCTGGTGCCGCTCGTCTCGCCACAAACCTTCTCGCCCACTCACACGTCGATATCGCCGTCTCTCAAGACACCCTGACCGCTAACCGAGCGAACGGACTCGCCTCGTACCACTGATTTCTAGCCTTCGTCGTTTACTGTGAACTTAATTACCCAGTGTCCTTGCAACAAGTGCTATATTTTATAACATAAAACATTGAACGTCTAAAAGTAAGTGAAATGCGAAAGATTATGACTTTTCGTTAGTGATTTCGGTTCGTTCACAGAAAGAGCTTCCTGTTATAAAATACTCAATATTTATTTTGTTACTTGTATAGGTAACGTTTTCTCGTTCGCTCGAAATAAGACTCGTACGGTAGAACTATTTAAAAAGTCTGCTGCGGTGGCACTGATCTAGCAAGTGAAAATTTAGTGTAAATTGAGTATATGATAATTTTAATGAGTGCCGGTGTAAAGATATTGTGTGAGAAAGTAGTCTAGCGCCGATGTACCTATCAGCTGTACGTATTACAGTGTACGTGACGCACCTAACGCTCAAGTACCTAACCAAAAGAATACTATCTACGCTAAAGTGAAGTTTTTTTTATAAAAAAAGCAAAAGATGCGAACAGAGCGATATAGTTCCATAAACTGATTGAATGGAATTGTAATTATACCTAATTTTTTAGCAATTAATAATTCAAATGTGGAATTCTAAAAGTATTTTAATGTTAAAGTAATTAATTGTTTATTAGTGATAAGATGTGTTAAATTCGTGATAAAATAAATTAAAGTTACTGCGCGAGTTATTAAGTTTTATTACTGAATATTTTCGAGTTCTGTGTTCTGTGAAGGATGATTTTCAGGTTTAAACATAAGCGTCATTTAGTTATTTTCACAGAAGAAAATGTCAATAGGTTGATAATGAGCCTCTCGTGTAGTAAAGTACAACCAGCGAAGTTTCCAGTGATACCATCTACAGCACCGTATAATAACCGTAGCGTGACGTCTACACTGCTTGTAATAGTCGTACCTATTCACAAATTACCGATGGTCATAAATGGTATTTCTGCTGAGTGTACCGATATTATTTTTATAAAAGTTTTGACTGCTTCTCTCTACAACAATTATGTAATATTTACAAGAGGATTTGTATGATTTATTCGTTGTGTTAAACCACGAGAAATATCTAAACATCAAAAAATACATTAAGTACCTATACTTTACACTTTATAAGTTAACAAAAACTTAAATTAACATTTGAGCAGAGAAAGTCAATTTATGAAAATTATCAACGATGTGCGCGTCAACATGTGACAAGCGTTAAAGGAAAAATATTGTAAGTAGTGAAAATTACAACGAAAGAAGTGTATTGTGTAAAAAATGTTGGAACTAAAATCTAAATCAAAATAGTTTGTCGATGTCAATAAACAATTGGTATAAATACCTAAAGTTTTGTTGTTTTTTGTAACACACAGCATTTAAAATCGAAGATACTACTGTAAAAAAATACCTGAAAACTAACAAAACTTATAGATACTAAAGAGAACAACTTTTTAAAACTTTTAAATATGGTATTATTTGGTCATCACTTTTTACTTATTTTGTTGACATCGACCAAACTATGAAAGGTAGGCATAAAGACAAAAAAAAAATCAGTCTTTCAGATGCGTATGGTCAATGTGTAGAGTTTTGCCTTAGGTTGAAATGTTTCGTGGTACTTACTTATTAACTACCATTTAGGACATGAGGACAGCCCCGAATTTAATTGCAATACTTATTCAAATAAAAAAACCTTTTTTAACACCTTTTAAATAATTACATAAAAATTATAAAATAAACGACCCATTGTACACCAAACGGAATTTATAGATAGTATAACTTTAAGAACTGTTCTAATGTTCAAATTGCACATTTGGAATATCTCACAAACAAAAATATTCAAATTCATTGAGCTGAGCTTTTAGTAAATGTATTTACTCATAAAATGTAAGCATCATGGGGACTCATAATCGTTATAGATATCTAATATAAGTGTCATAACACATCTGATTAGGGAAAGATTCAAACATCACAAGCTGATGAAAAAGGAAAATTGTAACGAAATAGAGTATATATTCTACCTACATAAGCTCTATCCTTTCATACACGAAATATTTTTAAATGTACACTTATACAATAGATGAAAAAGAAGCCATAGAAACGAAAAAAATAATTAGTTAATAAAATTTATAATTTAAAATTTCTTGACACACATCATTTTGATACTGGCACCTTCTTATTTTTTCACATCTATTACGGTAGTTTCTACGTAGTATTTACTGTCATTGAAGCGTAGTATCGTGTCCTGTCATCTGCCGTTTACAGGAACTGATGGTCGCTGGTGATGGCGCCAAATAAGTAGCTGAATTCTGGGCCGACTCCATTTATATTGCTATCGACACACTAAGAAGATTTTGATATTGGTTTGATTTTTTGGAGTAAAGGTTTTATGCAAAATGTCTCAAGCAATTTTAAAATTATAATAATTACGTAAAAAAAAAACAATTCTTCAACTTCTTTACCACTTATAGATGTTTCTTTTAAAATATTTCGTGTATGAATAGAGGGACCTTACTTATACAGGGTTATTTGTAAAACACCAGCAACCTCTTAAGAGGTCATTATGAACAACTTTTACTATGGGACCAAATCTGAAATCGCGAAAAAAAAATCAGCTGTTCCCTACGTTTTGACGAGTTACTAGAACATAAATGTAGGGAACAGCTGATTTTTTTTCGCGATTTCAGGTTTGGTTCCATAGTGAAAGTTGTTCATAATGATGAGTACAATGACCTCTTAAGAGGTTGCTGGTTTTTTACAAATAACCCTGTATATTGTTTACAAGTGAATGGGTATTCTGCAATGAATTACAATCTTAAAACCTCCCTGATTCGGTCATGTGATGTTTGAGTCAGTATCATAGATACGTCATAATAAATTATTCACCTCGATGTTTAGTTGATGTTGTTGCTTCACTATACGTGTACGGTGTCAGACTAGATGAGCATGTAGTTCGGTACTTACTGTACTTAAATTCGTCGGAATGATACAGTCGACGATACATACGTAATTTAAGAGACCGTACAACGAGGATCAAGTCATCACTCTTCACTATTAGATAGGTAATCTTAATTCAAAGAGTGCTACGTACTCTCATTTGATAGACTACGGCAACAAGAGAGAACTTCGTAATAAGTAATAAGGTAAACAAAATAGATTTGTAACCATACTTTTCTGATAATATTGCAGAGTATTTTTACGTTTTGTAACGTATTTAAAAATGGCAAATAAGCAACTGTGTCAAGTTAAGAAATTGATAGGGAAGTAACTATTTTCAATGTAATTTTTGTAATTTTATTACAAAGAGGAGTATTTTCACGTCATGAATCTGCCGTTTCGTATAAGCAGGGTCATTTATTTATAGTTAATCCAATTCTAAGTTCTATCGAGACTTCCAACATTTAGAAACCTTAAATTTTTAATGAGATCGACTGAATAATATGATAGCCCGAAATTGGGCCAATGCTTCCCTTTTGAGTCTTCCACTATAGACTATTTGTTGGCCACTTCCAGAAGGGATTTCTATTTTAGAAAATAATTTTGCGTCCCTGTTTAGATAAACCATAGCAATACTCTTTTAATAAATCCCATCATTATACTGACGTCATCATTCTATCCTGATTGTACGGTGTCTGTCACGAATACATATCGTTCTTCGTCTTGTCTCGTCTTGTTAGTTCTATATGGTGTAGTAGTTCTTGATGGGCTAATGTTTTTAAAGCAGTAGTTGATACGAACAGACTTCAGACGCATTAAATAGGTTTTCACACCACATCGTCACCGTCATCATAGCAATAAAACGCTTTGTTAATGACTTAACTAGTGGCAAAATACGATCAGAGACTGGTGTGATGTTGTTAAGTGTGCAATATCGCAGAAAACTAACTTACAACTTAGATACACTTTAAGTTTATCTAAGACGTACATGCAAGAGGTAAGGAAGATACGCTGTAAGGTTCGTAACAATGTTGCATCGTTCTCTACGTTTCTGCAAATTACAAAAATGTTGGCCTTGCTCTTATGGTGTAATAAAATAACATTATAAAAGGCTAGTGAAATTTTGATAACTAAATACCAACTAGACTTGAAATTATAAATTGATAAGGTAAATCATTATGACATTATTGTATTACTTAATTAACATAATACTCACAGTGTATTTCATGATCAGACGCTTTTTGGATTTGAGTGTCATAAGTTACTGATAAGGATTGGATACCACATGCTTAAGACGACTTCGGATTTTCGGAAAAAGTGATTCGATGTTATCACAGGAATTGAAACCGGACAGCCGGACTACCGGAACCGTTACAGTTGCAGTAGCGTCAGCCAAACGTTTGTTTGTACAAAAACTGTTATTTCCTGAAATTCTTGACAAGTACTGGTTCTTCACTAAAAATCCAATATCTCCTGAAATTATTATTTTTAAACATAAAGAGAACTTCCCAATTTTCCTGTCATCGCTTTAACATAACTGTGTGTTTTAAAAGTAACTTCCAAATATAATCAAGTCTAAGTTTGTACGTTTAGTACTGTGTAATTTTAGCAGCTTGAAATATATGCAACGTCCTGCAATATACTTAGGTATTGGTAATGTAATCGCTTGATTGTATTTATTTGTAAGTGTCACTAGTTTGATAATGTAATTTATCGTCAAAGCTACTTGTATTTGTACAAAAACGGGAGCAAGTTCTTTATTGTTTAACGCTTTTGTATATTTAACTATTATTTCAAAAGCAGGCATATGTCTGTAGCAATTATGAGAAAATATTATAATTTGTCTATTGTGTATAAACAACAAATGTCATAGTCATACCTATAAGGACTGATCTTTCAATCATCTGATAACTTTATTCGAGGAATAATTTTGATATTTTGACTATTATTTCATACAAAAACTGTCAAAGGTAAAATTTTATTCCTGAGATAAAAGTTATCTGGCAATGGAAAAATCAGTCCTAAGTTAATAATGATTCGTTCCTTGTCATAAGAGAATAAAATTGTGTATGTATTAATAAAATAAATGTGATCAAGCACTTATGTACACAGTTAATACAATGCAATAAATCTTCCAAAGGAGTTTCTTAAAGTCTCTTGGCATAAAACCAGAACATGGGATAGAGCCGATTTCTTCCAATATATATCACCACTTGACTTTTTTAAACACATTCATTTTAACGTAACTACATCTAAATATAATGTTGTATAATTATTCTTCAGTAAAATTAGATACAAGTAGGCAGTTACGATGTGATACTTATCAACATATTCATAGACTTGTGAAAGGCGCGAGTCGAAGCATGCACAGTCATTGTTTTAGAAGTTTTAGTTCCATCTACTGTGCAGCGAATAAAAGCAATAGTTAATAGTGATAATGAGAACTTAAATGCTATTTTATCTGTGTGTTGTTACATAGTATGTATAATGTATCTGCTGTGAACTAAAACAATGATCGGTAGCGACACTTGGCAGAGCCTCTGTGATACACGTTAGCTATTTAGAATAGGAGTCGTCGGTTCATATTCATGTATTCGCCATCTGATGTTATTCTCAATATGGGTTGCCTCCTGCGTCTCGTCATACATGACATTACAGTTATTGATTATATTATTGTATTTATTCACTTTATTAACATGTTTATTATGTCTTTAATAAAACAATTGCTTATTACATGGTTTTATTTTAGTGGGAACATTACTTTGCATAACACTTAACTTTTGTATTGTGGAGGTCAGATAGGCAGTCCGTCCATGTAAAATACTGGTATTCCGCTGCATCTGATTAGACTGGAAGCTGACCCCAACATGATGGGAAAAGGCTCGGCAGATTGATTTATAATTTTGCATAGCAAACCAGCCGGTCGATTCTGTAAAAATCTCACCGTGATAACTTAGGTGAAGTGAGCGTGAAGTGAGCTATGAATAGGGGCAATCCCTAACATCAGGTGGAGTGACAGCTCACTTCACCTAAGTTTTCACGGTGAGATTTTTACAGAATCGATAGGCTGGTAGTGTAGTTGTTGTAACTTAATTTTGTTTAGGTTTTCGTTTATTTTCGATTTTCACAAGGAACGCTAAACACAACAGCAACCAACTAACGCGCTGGCGCTGCGCGCTGGTTCGCGTATGCCTTACTATATACACTAACTCACAACAATCAGTTTGTACCTATAGTGGGGCAAAATGCCGCAATCATTGCAACGACACAGGCAGGTAAATAGGTGGATGATTAGTTCCCTTCCAGCAGCGTAATGAACAAGACATGTTTCATACAAAATTGTGTTTACAAGTTGACTTTTAGACGAACGATGACCCGTGCCCATTACGTCATACAGAGTACTTAATCGACATAACGTACGACATAATGTTGTTTAAAATGGTAATCAATGCGTGGAGCGCTGATAATGAGCTGATAACTCAGTAGTGTGTGCGAAGGCAGGGCACGGCGCCGGCCCACGACATGAATCTTTTTTATTTATGACTAGAAAATTGTTTTACTTATATATTATAACATAGACAAAATGTCGTTTTTTATGAGAAAGTGTATCGTGAACTTGAAGAACGTAAACAGATGTAGCAATGTGTGTGTTTTGATGCAAAGTGTAAGTAAAACAAATATTTTTATTTGACTATTATGTAAATACGTAGGTACGTACATATTCGTCGTCAAAATACCGGTCTATATTAATTAAAACATCCCAAAAATAATCGCAAGACATTTATTTATTTATATAAATAAAGAATTTCAGTCAATTCAGTGTCAGTAAATTAACTAAGAATTTGCATCAGTACAAAAACGGGTTATGAAGGTCAATACCAATGTAGAATTAATCCGAACTATTATCACCGGCATTACTTCGAGCAAAGTATATGTAATAGTGGGTAATCAAAGTGATTACCTATGTTATAGCACGTTTGAAATAATCAGTTCCACACAAAAATCTGAACGAAGTTTCTTCATAGTAATAAGATAATATTATAAAGAAAAGCAAAGCTTATCAACTAATTACCAAATAACAGTGGGAGGCGTTTTTTATAGATAAGACTCAAGGTAATACTGAATTCGAAGTTGTAAACAAGATTTAAAAAAAAAAACTGGTTACCGTTACCCAGCATTATCCCACTGCCGAGCAAAGGCCGCTATGATATAAAATATACATAGAACAAAATTAGTTCACAGCAAAATCGATTATCTATATACAGAGTGTGGCGTAAATAATGGATAACCCTGAAACTGTCGACTGGCCAGATTATCATCTATCATTTACCCCACTTATATCACCATATAAGTTAGATATATTATTATTATTATTCGATACAGGGTTTCAACATCTATAATTCCCTAGAAAACATGTTAAAATTTGAGAATAAGTATTTTTTGCGAAGTATATCTTAGATTATAACAAAAGAACTTGATACTGGTCTGATGACACAATTATTCAGGAGTAACATAAAAAAACAGAACGAGAAAATTTCGCTAATTATAGAAATGGCAGCTGATTATTTATGAGTAAGTACGATTTTTATTTAAAATACTTATCAATAATTTAGTCATCCATGGGCATATGGTGATCTAAGTGGGGTAAATGATAGATGATAATCTGGCCAGCCGACAGTTTCAGGGTTATCCATTATTTACGCCATACCCCTGTAGGTATATAAAACAAAGTCGGGTTAGTTACACCATTTATAACTGAAGAACGGCTGGACCGATTTTTATAATCTTTGATTTGTTGGATTTGTCTCCGCCCCGAATAGCAGAATAACTATTAAAACATGGAAAAAATTCAAGAAAAAATAACAATGAAGATAATTCATTTTCTCATACGTCCGTTCTTATTGATTCTGAGGCGAGGCGGTGTGAAGTTTGCCGGGACAGCTAGTAAAATATAAATAAGTACTTAGAACAAAATGACTATTTAAACATAGTTCACAGCAAAATCGATTATAACATAAGTAAGAAACGGAAAAATAAATGTAAAATGAGAACGCGCATAGGTACAATAGGGCAGATGCTAATGAGGCAGAACGGAAGCGCCGCATATTTCCGTTTTGCTCATTAGTTTCTTTTCAACGAAGAATATACCTATAAATTTTTCCGTCCAGTTAAAACGATGCCACATTTCTACCTATTCTAATGCCTTACTCACCACTTAAATGTATGCTTTATACTGCAGTGTCAGAGTCTATTATAAAACTTTTATTTAGGCAAACATCTGTTTTGTTTCTGCTTTATAAATATTATATGTTTCTTCTTCATCGTCATTCTCTTGCCCTTATCCCAATTTATTTGGGGTCGGCACAACACGACTTCCATCCATACTTCTCTATTAGTCGTCAGCTCGGTAGTCACCCCCTTTCTAAATATATCATCATTCACGCAGTTCATCCATCGTTCCTTTGGTCTTCCCCTACTCTCATAGCCATCGACATTCATACTCAAAACTTAATGTTTTTTGCAAGTCTAAATTATATTTTCAGGGGAAGCATCGATTACATTATTCAACTAGTAATATTCTCAAACGCAGTATATTGTTATCTGATGTGTATCTACGACAGAGGAAGTTCCACACGAGTCAAATCGTCAATAAAATTGTCGCCTTCAAACTATCGGACATCGGTGAAGGCATACGAGAAGTAGTTATAAAGGAATGGTAAGACCCCATAACCTCTTTTTATGTTTCTCAAGTTTTATCTGATAAGGTTGCAGGTCCAACATGGCCCGAGACCGCACAAGACATAGGTTTCAAAAGAAAAAGTGTAGGCCTTTACCCAAAAGTGGGCATTATAAATAAATAAATAACATATAAATAAATATACTTTAATAAAAAAAAAGTTTTATACCCATTTTACTTTTATTTTTTGTGATATTTAAATACTGAGACGTCATTATAGCTCGGAAATTAGGCTAGGTCGAATACTTCCAGTTATTGATAGATCTTTAAAATACATTATTACAATAATTAATGACTGGGCATTCAAACTAAATGTATCTATCATTTACTAGAGATATCTTATGAGTTGGTCGCGTGCGCATGATGAAACAGTTATGTATTTTTGCATAACAAAGACTATTTTGTTTTAGAAATGACTAAAAGTTATTTTGTTGTTACACTCTCTCAATAACAAATGCCTACATAATATCAAATTGTTTTATTGGCCTTAATAACTTTACTACGTGTATTATCTTGTGGACTTCATCTATCTTTTCTAAAGCGCGAGGAATAGGTAAGATATGTGGCGGGGCCATCGGCGCGCAACCTGTTAGCATGGATTCAGTAGGTAGGTACATAATTCTGAAATTTTCCTGTGTTACAATTTTTCATCTATTATTCAAAAAATTGCTGTTCCATATTTTGACCGCGTATATAGGTAATGCACTTTCCTATGAAACAGCATTTTTTTTTATTAGTGATGAAAACAGCATTTTTTTTAATGTGCTGAATTCATGGTTACAGTTTGAGCGTCGATTTCCCGCCACCTTGTATTATTTTGCTAGAAGGAGTAACTATACGTACCTACTAGAAAATATATATTCGATTTAGCCAACCCGCCTGTGCCGAATCAGGAAGATACGAACATGACATGTGTAGCACCCCTATCTGACCAACTCTGCACAATAATTGGAAATCCCTATTGATCTTTAGTCTCCAATTCCAGGTTCGTGAAAGTAGGTGATAAGGTGCAGCAATTCGACAATATCTGTGAAGTACAGAGTGACAAGGCTGCAGTGACGATCACCAGTCGATATGATGGCGTAGTGACTAAACTGTACCACGAAGTTGACCACATCGCGTTAGTTGGACAACCACTTGTTGATATCGAAGTAGTGGGAGGGGCTGATGAAGGTAGGTTGGAATTATCAGCTGCTAATATACCTACATATTAAAAACTAGCGACCCGCCCCTGTTTTGCTTGGTTGTTATGTTAAATATTAATGTAGGTATTAGATGCATAAACCTTCCGGAATAACTTCTCTAAATGATGGAGAAAACCGCATGAAATCCGTTATGCAGTTTAGAAGAACAGTGAGGTCACACAGGCACACACGAAAACCGACTTTATTGCATACTATGTAATTTTGATATCAAGTAAAAATTATTGGTACGAATGAGAGTGGTAATTGCTGATTAGATCAAACAGATTAATTTGAATATCAATCTTTAATTTTCAGGTACATCACCAGCACCAGTAGAAGAAAAAGCTACAGCTAGTAAACATCAGGAGCCAGCAGCGGACAAAAACCAGAAAGTGAAAGTATTGACCACCCCCTCCGTCAGGAGGATAGCCGCGCAATTCAAAGTTAGTTATAATAAAGAATTGGAATAAGGTTTAAAATTATTTAACCACTTCCACATCAATTCTTAAATCACATCAAAATCACCTGAACGTTATGAGATTAATTATTTTGTGTGAGTGTATATGATATCTCAATGAATATTTTACAAGGATCATTTAGATACGAAATAATTATTAGTTATTGCCATGGCTAGGAGTAAAATAAGAACAGTCCATTAATCAATTTTCCCCTATAAGCGCCCTTTCATTCATTTAACTTCCTATTATTTACCTATGCATCATTATATCCTTTTCTTTAAGGTAGACTTAAGCTCAGTCAAAGCCACTGGGAGGAATGGAAGAGTTCTCAAAGAGGACATGTTGGCACATTTGAATATCGACTCAAATGGTTCTAATGAAGTTCCTGATCTATCAAGTGTGAATGCAATGGCTATACCTCTGGTACAAGCACAAGCAAAAATGGAAGTATTATTAGAAGACAGAGTCGTACCCGTATCTGGTTTTACCAAAGCTATGGTGAAATCAATGACAGAAGCAATGGTAAGAAATTTCATGCAGCAATACTAATAAAACATTGTTTAGGTACACCTACACCTACAACATACCTAAACATTGTTTAGGTACACCTACACCTACAAATTTCACTGCATGGGGGGGGGGCCCCCCATGCAGTGAAATTTTGCGTCATTTATTTTTAAAAAAATTGCTGTTTTCAAGTGCAATAGCTACGCGGTCAAAATGTACGGAACAGAATTTTTTTTTACTAATCGACAAAACCCTTGGAGTCCAAAATCATGTACAGACGCCAGCACATCAAGCTACCCGAAACTGACAAATTTTCCCAATCAATTTTGTACCATATGCTTTAGCAATAAAGTTGAAAATCTATTAAAGAAATTTGACAGATTGTAGTAGCTTTATATGCTGGCGTCTGTACTTACTGAATCTTTGGTCCAGGGCACAGTACTTATAATTATATAGTTCGAAAAGAAAAAAATTAAAAAAATATTGCGATCAACCTTTGCAGAAAATACCCCACTTCGGATATAGCGACGAATATGATGTGACAAAACTAATTGAATCGCGAGAATCATTGAAGAAATTGGCAGAAGCAAAAGGAGTGAAGTTAACATACATGCCAATCATTATAAAAGCTTCCTCCCTAGGTCTGGAACAGCTTCCCGTACTCAACAGTAGTCTGGACAGCAATTGTGAACATCTCACTTACAAAGCCAGACACAACATTGGGGTTGCGATGGACACACCTAACGGATTAATCGTGCCTGTTATAAAGGTAATTAAAACCTGACATTGGCCCCGATTCTGTTGTTCACAAACTAAATTAAATTTAAGTACAGTGCATCTTTTTCTTTCTATTTCATATGAAAAGGACAGAAGATAAATATTATTTTAGTCCTGTCAAATTATATAATCCATAGACAAGTTTAGACGTGATTAAAAAATTTACTACTAAAAATACGTCAATTTACGTCAAGCGCTGACTAATTTGACAGGACTAAACTAATATTTATCTTCTGTCCTTTTCATATTGAAATAGAAAGAAAAATATGCACTGAACTCAAACTTAGTTTAGTTTGTGAACAATAGAATCGGGGCCACAGTGGACTTATTTACAAAAATCTCCAATACGGGCGGGGTTTACGGGCCTGTTTCACCACCTGCAGCACTATACACCAGATAATTTTAAAACTGAAGCTTGAAATTATCTGCTAGACCAAGCAGATAATTTCAAGCTTCCAGTTTATAGAAAAGACCGGCTGAAACTCTATAGCAGCTAGAAAATTTAACCAGCCGACCTATTCCGTAAATCTCACCGTGAAAACTTAGCTTGAAGTGAGCTGTCAATAGTGCCCGTCCCAAGCGTTAGGTGGAATGACAGCTCACTTCACGTAAGTTTAAACAATGAGATTTTCACAGAATAGACCGGCTGGTCTAAAGGCTTGGTCTATTATAATGCAAGTACGCACATTGCGAGGCATGTGCTTCGCATGCGATACACCGCTGGCCTCGCAATCGCGTGTGAATCCACCTTTGTAAGCAGGAGGTAAAATAACAAACATCATATAAGTAACAGTTCTATTTTACATCTCTAAGCTAGTAAAAACAATATAATATTATATTTTCCAGAACGTACAAACGAAAACGATACTAGAAATAGCTCGTGAACTCAACTCACTTCAAGAAAAGGGATTGAAGGGACAACTAGGACTAAATGAATTGACTGGAGGAACGTTTACAATATCTAACATTGGCATTGTAAGTAGCTCATAATTTCCTTAGATTCCTAGATTCAAACATTAGATAATCATAGTTTCTTGATAATATGACGTTAAATCAAGCGCATGAATGCATGATGTCTCGTAATTAAAGGCGCAGTGCAATGAATTCTATTAATGTCAATGAAGTTAATGAATATTCTCTAATGTTTTAGATTGGAGGGACATATACTAAACCTATTATATTACCACCGCAAGTAGCAATTGGCGCCCTAGGAAAAATACAGGTAATAATTGGAATATAATTAACTTTATTTTATTTAAGTACCTGTAACGTGGCGAGACGACCTTGACGCGTACTTACCGCAAGGGTTGGATCGAGGTGGCTTTAAAAAAGGATGCCTGGAAAGATTTAGGAGAGGCCTTTGCTCAGGAATGGGATAGTGTAGGCTAAGTAAAAAATAGATAAAAAATAATATATGACATTTCCTTGGCGAACACTATGTGTACGGTAGTAAATAGTGAATATTGTCATGATTATATTCACTACACTGAATCCATGGTTACAGTTTGCGCGTCGATGTCCCTGCAGAAAAAGACTAGTCTATTCAAACGAATGTTTCAAATTGATGTTATTTTAAGTTAAATAAATATCAACTTTAATTTAATGAAAATTAAGTTGATTTCAAAGTGACTAGCACTATTGAAAAAGTTATAAAATGTTGAAAGCGAACTTATTGTGTAGGAAATAAAGTTATTTTTCCATAAACTCATATTTGTCGCGCAAACTGTAACCATGAATTCAACACATGATTCTAGACCCTCTAGCGTAGATATTTTAGATAGTTATCAAAAAATATCAGCTGTTTCATAGAAATACCTACGCGGTCAAAATGTATGGAAAAGCAATTTTTTTTTTTAATCTAACGAAAAATATTAACGCGGGGTTTCAGAAATATGTACTCAATCCATTGGTAACAGGTCGCGTGTCGATGTCCCTCAACTATTATTACCCTGTATTAGGTACAGTCGAGTAACGAGTTCATTAATATTAGGTCGGGGCAAAGGTATTTTCGTATTTTTCATACAAAAAAAAAATTGCTTTAGGTTTAATTTTTTATTTATTTATAATATGTATGTGCCGTTTTGATCGATGACTTGTTGCCATCTTGTGGGCAATGCCATGATCCCATTGCTGTAGAAGTTTTGAGATTTTTATCAAAATAATCTGACAGGTAGTTTTCACAGTGTTCTTTTGAGGTTAACTTTATGCTTCCTAAAGAGTTCTGAAGTGACCGAAACAGGTGAAAATCTGATGGAGCAAGATCAGGGCTATACGGAGGATGCATCAACATATCCCAGCCAAGCTCTCTCAATTTTTGCTGAGGTGCTATCGATGAGTGCGGTCTGGCGTTGTCGTGATGAAACACCACGCCCTTCCTATTCATCAGCTCCGGCCGGTTTTTCTCAATAGCTTCTTTTAACCTCATTAGTTGTTGACAGTAGAGGTCAGAATCGATAGTTTTACCCGGCGGCAAAAGCTTATAGTGGACGATTCCTTTCCAATCCCACCAAACACACAGCATCACTTTGTTCCGAGTCAGGCCGGGCTTTGCCACGGTCTGTGGGGCTTGCCCATGCTTCGACCACGATCTTTTTCGGACATTCTTATCGTAAGTGATCCATTTTTCATCACCCATGATCAACCGTTTAAGACATGGGTCGGAATTATTACGTTTCAACAAAGAATCGCAAATGGAAACAAGTTGCATTAAGTTTCTCTCAGTGAGATCATGTGGTACCCAAATATCAAGTTTTTTCTTGTACCCAGATTTTTGTAAATGCCGTAAAACTGTTTTGTGATCAACATCCAGTTCTTCAGCAATATTATAACTACTAATATGTCGATCTTGCTCCACTTTTTCAAAAATGGCACTGATTTTATCCGTGACAGGGCGTCCAGAGCGAGCTTCATCCTTCACACTACCTTGAAACGCTTGAACCACATTTGTGCTACTCGTATTGATACCGCTTTAGGTCCGTAAACCGCACAAATTTTATTTGCGGCGTTCGTCGCATTTTTACCTTTTTTGTAATAAAATTTTAAAATGTACCGAATTTCTTCGTCACATACGTTCATGTTGCTTGCTTGAAAAACAATTGAGAAATGGCGGGAACTAGTTTTTTTTTTTAATTTATTGCATCTATAAAATGTCAACATTTAATAGTATTAAAACCAGCCAGTTACATTCAGTACTGCCAAAGAGGTTTGATTACTAACAATAGATTCAAAATACGAAAATATTTTTGCCCCGACCTATTATATCGACAGTTTTAACTACACTTTTTAATAATATTTATTACGAATCATTAACAAAACGTTATATTAATATATATAGCTCGTAGGTTTTACATAATTATCCTTATGAAGCACACACTAATTATTCTCGCAGCCGAGCCGGCAATCGTCTCGTGCGGCGCGCGTTCTGCCGACCAGTGTTGCCACTAGATGCCGCGGGGTTCTCACACGCGGCGTCGTGGGAATTTTGAAACTCGCGCGTTACACACTCCCCCTCCAAGTTAGGATCGCGTCCCGAGTCCAACTTGGGATTTAATTCACGGTCGCGCGGTCTTCCTCTACGTCTTTTCGGCATAATCGGGGCTGCTGTATCTAACGGAGCGGCCAATAGTGTTAAATCTGTGCTATGGTACTTCCCTATCACGTTATTCGAGAGGTCGGTAAGAATAAATGTCGTAGGGCTAATGACCTGCCTAACGCGATAAGGACCATCCCGTCTAGGCATGAATTTCCTTGTAATACCTTTTGATGCGTTACTTAGGTTATGAGACTTGAGCAGAACTAAATCACCCACACTAATCAATGGTTCTTTCTGACGAGAGCCGTCAGCTACTTTTTTGCGAATATCCTGATACTTCTCTACACGTTCCCTAATATCAGAAAGAGATGAAATAAACGACCGCAAGTAGGGTGTGACTTGAGGAACGAAGTTTTCTTTATCTAGGATACTGCGGAGATCCCGATTAACATCGAACGGAGTTCGCAACTCTCGTGCGAATGTTAAATATGCAGGGGTTTTACCTGTGGTGGAGCACACGGCGCTGTTCATGGCAAACCGAACATTTGCCAAATGTTTAGGCCAATCGGTGTGAGTTGTCTGAACTAACATGGACAGCTGTACCTTAAGGTCCCGATTCTTCCGCTCCGCGGGATTGGCCTCTGGATGGTATAACGGTATGAGCTCCTGCTTGACGCCCATCAGGTGCATGCACTGCTGCATGACAGCAGACACGAATTGGGTGCCGTTGTCTGAAACAACACGTCGTGGCAATCCATAACGGAGGAAGTAATCTTCCAGGAGGATGCGAGAACAAGCCTCTGCGGTAGCATCAACAAGTGGAAAAAGCTCAACCCACCTTGTAGCTACATCCTCTATTAGAAATATCCATCGCTCCCCCTGGTCTCCAGGTGGAAGTGGACCAAATAAGTCGATAGCTAGGACTTCGCCTCGTTGTTGCAACACAGGAGTTTGTAATAGGCCTGAGGGTTTTTGGTTCGATGGTTTATATCGAAGACAATCGACGCATTTTTTTAAATAATCTGTTACATACCTGCGCATGCCTGGAAAATAATATCTCTCCCTTAGTCGTTAGAGGGTCCGCTCTACTCCCTGATGTCCAGCAGTAGGAGAGTCATGTAGCTCCTTTAGGATCTCTTCCCGCATGGAGCTCGGCACCACCAACTGTGCGTCTTCTGCATCAGAATCAGGGTCATATCGATAGAGAATACCGTGAGACATTACATAGCCTCTCTCCAACCATCGAGCACAGGTAAGTTCGTCGGGATCTTCCAAGTCTTGCATAATTTTATGTAATTCCGGGTCGGCTAACTGAGCAGCTCGCAGGTCAGCTGGGCTGGTAGAAGGTAAGTTTATGACAATAGGACACAAACCGTATTCTTTCGTATCCTCTTCCTTAGAACATGGGGGACGGCTCAACGTGTCCGCGACTACGTTAGCCTTGCCTGGTGTATACTGATAGATAATATTAAATGACTGGAGTTTAAGTGCCCAGCGGACCAACCTACCTGATGGTGACTTCACTGTAAGTAGCCACTTCAATGGCTGATGGTCACTTCTGACTATTACCTCGTGTCCATCAATATACCCTCTAAAGCGCTCTACAGCCCAGACCACGGCTAAAGCCTCCCGTTCTGTGGTACTGTAGTTTTTTTCCGCAGGGATTAACAGACGGCTTGCGTACTCTATAGGCCGTTCTTCAACGCCGTCGCCCTGTAGGAGAACTGCACCTAATGCATAATTACTAGCGTCCGTTCTGAGTATAAACGGCTGAGAGTAGTTTACCTGTATTAAAATAGGGGCAGAAGTGAGGCGCTTCTTTAACTCTTCAAAAGCGTCTGCTTGCTCAGATTCCCAAACCCAAGGCTGGTTCTTTTTAGTCAGGCGCGTTAGTGGCTCAGCTATAGCGGAGAAGTTAGGCACAAACTTCCGGAACCAGGAACACGTCTGCAGGTAAGTTCTTAACTGTTTAGGGCTTTGTGGTGGCTTCATATCCACTATAGCCTGCACCTTGTCGTAATCAGGAGACACACCATCCTGTGTGATAACATGTCCAAGGTACTTTACCTTTTTCCTACAGAAGACACACTTATCACGATTCGCCCTCAAACTAAAACTGCGCAGTTTCTCAAAAACGGCGTGCAGAGCAGCTACGTGACCTGAATACGTTTCAGTAATAAGGAGCAGGTCGTCTTGATAAGCCAATAGCGTAACATTCTCACCTTCGATTTGACAGAAATCGCGGTTCAACGATGAGCGAAGCTTATCAATCAGCCGCTGGAACGTCGAGGGCGCATTTTTGAGGCCAAACGGCATGCGTGTAAAGCGGTAAGTACCAAAAGGTGTTTGAAAAGCGGTTTTGTCTTTGTCGCTGTCTTTCATTATTACCTGCCAGAAGCCACTCCGCAAATCTAGCGTGGACATGAAGCAGTTGCGCTTAGTCGACTGGACTAAGTCATCGATGTGGGGCATGGGGTAAGCATCGGTTTTTGTAACTGCATTTAATTTGCGATAATCCACGCAAAATCTCACCTTGCCATCTTTCTTTGGCACGAGCACGGCAGGAGAAGTCCAAGCAGACTCACACTCCTCGATCACGCCTTCCGCGAGCATTCTCTCCAACTCAGCCTTCACAAGCTCCTTTTTGGCGGGCGTGAGCCTGTACGGCGGAACTGATATTGGAGGATGGTCGCCAGTGTCGATGTGGTGCTCTGCATAGGGCGTTGGCCTCCCCTGTTCTGCAAAAACATCACTGTTTTGCTGCAGCATATCAGACAACTGCTGTCTTTGATCAGGACCCAGCATAAGCCCTTCATCATCACGCAAAAGGTCAGCAGCAAATATATTAGTGTATGGCCTTGGACGCTCATACTCAATGTCAAACAAAATATGCTCACCTGAAAAGTGCCAGGTTGAAGAAGCAAAATCAAGCACAATGCCAGCTGCCACCAAGAAATCCATTCCAAATAGCGTCTCATTATTATCAGCATCAGGAAAAATGGTAAACTGAAGTCTTACTGACCTTTCCGGGGTTATCCTTACTTCTAGAGTGGTAAGTAGAACTTGTCGAGTACGGGTGGAGCCATCTGCAAGCCTTACCCGTCGATTCGCCTCCTCGCATGGATGCTGGTGCGTCAGCAGCAGCTTGTATAGCAGGGCGCCGGCCACACTGCTCTTAGCGCCTGAATCCAATAAAGCTTTTCCTCGAACTCCTAAAATCTGAACACTTAAAGTTGGCCTTAACCTAGCCTGATGTTTAACAGAGTCACTCCGGGAACCATTTTTATCAACAATATTAACTGTGGAAAACCGTCTCAAATTTTCCACAGACACCCTGTCTTCGTTCCTCGAGGTCACCCTACTTGTTGAAGAAACAATATTTTTCTCACAAAAATTACAATTATCTATGGAAAAATGTCCTGGACCTTTCATGGACATCCTACCATCCAATGTCGCAGTCACCCTACTTGGTGTTAAGGAATTATTTTTATCATTAAGATTATCTAAGGAAAAATATCCTGGGTCTCCCATGGACACCCTACCATCAAATGTTGTGGTCACCCTACTTGGTGATAAAGAATTATTTTTATCATGAAAATTATCAACAGAATAATGTTCACCAAAGTAACGCATAGGCATCCCGCTATTATTATAATTGCAAGTAACAGACCTATCATTGGATTTACTTACATTACTAGGTTTGAATTCGGAGAACCCCGTGACATCTATGGCATAGTGGTCTGTATTACACTTAGAACATTGTGACCTAGTAACACCTTTCGTATTACAACCATAACATGTTGGTATCCGATCAGTTTCTTGCGTATCATCTTTCACTTTTAGTTTAAAACAGTTGTCACGGTTGTGTCCATGCCGCTTGCAATATGAGCAAAACTTTTTCTTCAATGACGATGAAGCAGCGTCGCTCCCAGGACGCATGGTGGCGCTGGTGCTGTTGCCAGGCGCGACAGGGTCCTTGCTAGGCAGGCCGCCAGCGCTCGACGCATTTTCTCTGCGGGGCTCTCGTGGCGTCATCGTTTTCTTCGAGGGCGCTTCGCCCGTGGTTGCGGATGAACACTGTGGCGTCCTAGGGCGTCGATGCTGGTATTCACTTGGGACTTCGTCGGTCGCGTCTTCAATATGTCTCGCCTTGTGTAGTAACATTTCGTATGACGTAATTTCATCACGACGTAGGCGCTCGCGGACACGATGATGTAGAAGTCCATAGACCATATCCAATTGCACTTTTGTGCTAAGGTCGCCGACTGGAAGTCGAGCAAACATTGCTCGAGCTTTTGCGACAAATATTTCCGTCTTCTCACGACCTTGTGACATATTGAACAACTCCCGGTAGATTCTATGAGGCGGACGAGTGTCACCGAAGGCGCTTCGTAGTGACGTCACGGCATCGCTCCAGGTGCTGATGGTAGATTTTATGCCCTGCCACCAGACTGCTGCATCTCCAATTAACAGCATCGATAAACCTCGTAGGGCATTGTCGTCTCCTACATAGGCACATTCCTTATATGATTCCATGGCGTCGACGAAACCGTCGAGCAAGTCGTCAGGCGCTCCGCTGAACCGCGCTGTACATTTAGCGAAGTTTCCGGAAAGGGGAGTGGGCGCAGGCGCCGCGGCCGGCATGGGTGCCGCCGCCAGCGTCGATGACAATGACTCGCGACGAGTCTCGTGTTCGAGGACACGGTCAAGTAGGCGTTCGAATGCTGCGATTTGAGTTTGCTGTAGCGTCGCCATGATGGACGCCATGTCGTCGGGGGTGAAGCTTGATCTAGCCGTCGGCTGTGTGGAAGGTATTTCTGCGGCTTCATCGGCGGCATCTTCAAAATCCGATTGTCGACGTGATTGACGGCGTGTACGCGTCATTATCGTGGGTCGCACTGTGTGTGTATTTCACAATTTAAAGGTTCACAACTGTCACACACAGGCCCCACGTTGGGCGCCAGTTTAACTACACTTTTTAATAATATTTATTACGAATCATTAACAAAACGTTATATTAATATATATAGCTCGTAGGTTTTACATAATTATCCTTATGAAGCACAGGAGCACACACTAATTATTCTCGCAGCCGAGCCGGCAATCGTCTCGTGCGGCGCGCGTTCTGCCGACCAGTGTTGCCACTAGATGCCGCGGGGTTCTCACACGCGGCGTCGTGGGAATTTTGAAACTCGCGCGTTACACAGTGACAATATTTCAAAATATTGTAAGCGTTAAAATAATCATATACCTAATTCTATACAAACTTACATCAATAAAATGTTATCATAATAAACTGTTCATAAGGTCTAAGTTTGTATGGAATTTATGATTATTATAACGCTTACAATATTTTGAAATATTATCACTGCCAATATCTTAATGAACTCGACTTTACATGAATAGCAGTTACATTACAGATTTCCTTATTGCTACATGCAGGTTCTACCGAGGTTCGACGCTGAAGGCAACTTGAGAAAGGCTCACATGCTGACAGTGAGCTTTTCAGCAGATCACAGGGTCGTGGACGGAGTCACTATGGCGCGCTTCTCAAATCACTTGAAGAACTACCTCGAGAACCCATACACATTGCTTTTGGACTTATAGAAAGAAAATAAGTCGCATGTTGTTTTTTGATTAAGGGTTGATTTTTCCATCGCCAGATAACTTTTATTCGAGGAATAAAATTGAAGTTTGACAGTTTTTGTATGAAATACTTGTCAAAATTTCAAAATTATTCCTCGAATTTATCAGATGATTGAAAAATCTGCCCTAAATGAATACAGGACATATTTTTAAACAAAAGGGGGTCCATTCATTATCGCTTGTTTTAAAAATACGCCCTGTATCATACAGATATTAATGTAGGTATTTTTTATAAAATAAAAGCGTGAATTGTTATTTATAGTTTTATTCATACTGTAACACTTTTAGACATATTACAAAGTGCTAACAGTATTTAATATTTTCACTATATCTAACACTGGTATTTCAAGAAACAATGTTCTGGGCAGTTGGACCCCGGTAGTCAGTGGGAATGTAAGTATGCGCGCAAGACATAAAGCCTGCAATACATATGCCTTTAACTTGCACAAAAGTATATAGGTATCTATACAAGTAGCTTGCATGCCAGTATGCCAAAACAGCTTCTGATTGGACAATGTCACAATGGCATTCAAGCTACTAGCATACTTTTGGGCCTTACTTGTTTTGTTTTATTATAAGCCAAACTCGAATTTTCGTTTTCAAATACTTTATGTTAGTAGTTAGGGAAGTTAATTGTTAAGCAAATGTAGGTACACCATACATCAATTTGTCGTGTTATAACTATTTCATACAACTGTCAAGAATGATCCGACAGATGACAGTTGTGTTGGTAATTTATTTGATAGTCATATTTCGCACTTGATAGGCGCAACTTTTTTTTTAATATTAAAAAAAATGGGTTGTTATTCTCTGAACAGTTACTAAGTATTAAAGGTACTGGTATTTTGATTAATTTAAAAAACCTGTCGAAAAAACAAAATATCGATAGTCGTGCTTCTTCTAGGGAGTCTTCGTCGGATTCTAACGGCATAAAGCAACAGGTGTATGCATGGATACCTATATTACTAGTGTGACATATATGAGTATCACTGCCTGAACCAATTATAAACCCAAGTTCTCTCAAATCACAAGGTAGTCCACAAGTTTTGAATCAAATCATCGACGCAACACTTCGAAGCGAGTCACCTTAAAGTAAGCTATGGTCCATTCTGGGATACTGTGCGGTGTATATTCTCGGTGAAATCTTGCAAATATCTCGGTAAATATCAGAGCATCAACACTATTGATAGGAGCCCACTTCAACGCCAAAAACGCCATATCCACATCGCAATATTTCTTATCTGCAATATATAAAACAGTATTCTGAAAAAACCGGCCAAGTACGTACCAAAAGGCAAAAGACAACAAAAAAACACGTTTCTTGTATGGAGACCCCTTAAATTTTTAACTATATTTTCACAAAGGGTTTGTGTACGGAACCCTAAAAAGATCTTTTGTCTTATATGATGCAGCCGACTGTCTTGAGGAATATTGACAATGGGAAACCACTGAACCTCAGATTAATAAGCTGGATTCAATTTCAAGGCTGCAAACCGCTTGGATCACAGAAATTATAGGAACAAAATTAAATCTGATTAAACAACAAAACTGTTTCGTTATATTTTTATTGTTACATTCCAATTTCTATTCCTGTATTGAAAATATAAGGCAATCTGCTATACAAACAGAATACATAGATTACCAATTTATACAGATTTTGTATTCAATTGTACAATCAGGCAACATTATTTTAGATTTCCTTCAATATTTTTTTTTAATTCCACGTTCATACAACATCGACAAAATTACATAGGAACGAAAGTTCATTTGCTGCTTTCGTTTTATTTTTCGAAAATTCGGTAGGCGCGTGAATGATGTCAAAATCCAACATCGTTGGATCGGATCACTTTGTGTTAACACATTTCACTTTGAATGAAAAATGCCGAATGAAAATCCATGAAAAGCTCCGAGCAATAAGGTAGACTTAAGTTCATTCATATCTCTTCAGATGAGACCGTCGTAACAGTGTGCATTTTCACCCTAGGTAACGTGATCCTATCCAAATATCTTTTAGGAAGATCAAATTAATTTCGATTAAACACAATCTGTGTAACGATTACTTAAGCAAACATATTTATCTTATCTTGTTTTTCACCTCCAAGGTGATATACTTAACAAAACAATTATTAGGAATACCCATTAAGATACATTTGTTGCTACGTTAGTCAGTGGTGTATGTAGATAAAATACTCTTTATTATGTGCACTATATAGGTTACAGATTAATGTAGAAATTTTACATAGACTGGCCATTGTGCCACTCTATGTAAAATTTATCACCTAACCTTTTTTGTGTTTGGGAAATCCTCAGGGGTACATGACCCTTCGTCTGTGGAGAACGGAGGGCCATATCAGACTCCAACCGACTAAAATCCCACAGCTCCTACCACTACCATCAGTCGGCAGTTCAGGAGATACTCGTACATTCGCAAGGACCCAAACTGATATCGACCCGCCATACCTCACTAGGCATAGTGCCACTTAACCTAGCTCCCGAAGCAATTCGGGCAGAAAACGTTGTAACAAACCAAATAATTGGCTTAAAAAATTAAGAGGCCCAATTTGTTAGACCATATAAACCCACTATCAACCAATTAGTAACTAGGTAAAAGTAACCTATTAGTAAAAGAAGGAATGATACATACCAGCTATCCTAATGAAATAAACCTTCCGAGGGGATGAAATCTGTATGTCGTCAAGACAGAGCGCCAACAGGGAACGTTGTTTGTCGCCCCAATTGCGGTCCAACTCTCTCATCAAACTCAACCGAGCCGGCTTCGTCAACAGTCCCTGCAAGTCCTTCAACTGATCTTTGCTTATAACTTGCGTTACTCGCGATATAGCCTGTAAGTAGGTATGTGTAAACATTAGAGATCGTATTCTAGTACAAGGGACAAGCATGAATGTGGATCAGTCAGATCATCATGGATAATATAGGGTGACTGGTAATTAGTGACCGATACCTAAACACGTGATTGTACTCATGATAACAAACAACTTTTACTATGGGACCAAACCTGAATTCGCGAAAAAAAATCTGCTGTTCAGTCATTTATGTTCGCCTAACTGGTCAAAATGTAGTACTGAACAGCAGATTTTTTTTCGCGAATTCAGGTTTGGTCCCATAGTAAAAGTTGTTTGTTATCATGAGTACAATCACGTGCTTAGGTATCGGTCACTAATTACCAGTCACCCTATATATTCTGGAATGATATATAGATCATACAGCCGTCTTCAAAAATGTAGGAAAACTAAGCTTGAAGTGAACTGTCATCCCATCTGATGCTAGGGATTAACAGAACGTTCTAGCTCACTTGACCAACATTTTCACGCTAAGATGTTTAAAGATTAGCACAGCAATAGGCGTTATGGAAAGCGAATATACCTACTCGCCTCTTTAAAGGTCAAAATCATGTGTTACACCTTGTGAGGCTCATAAATGGATATGTTCGAATAAGGGTCAAATCTGATTGAATCCGGCCTAAATAGTTCAACAAGTCAGGTGGACCCAATCAGTGGTCATCAGCGCATCATGATGGGCTGGCCGCCAACAGTTGGTAGCTTACGTGGTTGTAGGTAAAGAAAATATTAAGTGGCGTACGATAACGACAATCGAGCAAAATTACCGACTTGATAAAAATTTGGTTCATGCTTATAATCAATAATCATGCACCTACAGATACATGCATGATTATAATATTAGGCAAATCACAGCAACGATTCAATTCTGGAACCATAAATATAAATCCACTTGTATTCACGGTAGGTACCTAGAGGAATGTCGATTGCCAATCACACTGAGTTGGGCGCTTACGAGCTTGGTGAGCTTAATGCTACTGTCGATCTATTCTGTAAATATCTCACCGTGAAAACCTAGGTGAAGTGCGCTGTCTCACGTCAAGGTCACTTCACCTAAGTTTTCACGGTGAGATTTTTACAGAATAGATCGGCTGAAGTCTTAACTGCTTGAATTACAAAACATGTTAATCTAAGGTAAATTATGTACCTACAACTACAAAGTTTAATAAAATGTAACTCTACCTGCTTGGTCCCGTACTTGAACTCTCGCTCTACAAACAATGGATCCCAAATGTTCCTTAGGACGCTGAAGTCAATTTTGATCATTAGCCATGTTAACGGATTTTGTAACAGAATTAATTTGGGAACTCGCCTCTTCTTTGGCTTATCGGATTTCCTCCATGAAAATGATTTTTGAAATCCCTTGAGGGAACTTATAGAACTTTTTGTACGGTTTATTAATTTCACATCACCCTTATCGTTGTTTCGAGAACCTAGCTGCCGATATTCAACAGAGGTGCTATCATTAAAGTAGGTGGTTAACGGAGAGTATGGGTTGTTTTTTTGTAATAGTACAGAACAAGTTTTGGTTAGAGCAGAAACATTGTTGTATTTATTAACTTCAATAAATCGCGTTACAACTGGACATAAACGCCTATAAAGAAGTATCATTGGTGATGCCATCTGAAAATGTATCATACGATGTATTAAATTTGATGAAACATCAAAGGGATATTTAGTACGTTATATAATTGGTAAGTTCAAATTTCAAACGAAGTAGGTAGCTACTCACCATAAGTCCATGGCAAGTTTAGTGCATACCGTTATTGTGAAAACTTTTTCATTTTTATAATTTAGATACTTAGAGCTGAAAATTTTACACAAAATTTTGTATTTATGTAATGTGATGTGCAACGATTAATTTATAAGGCCATATTGACATAAAAGCTACTGACATTTTTGTTAAGTTTACAGATAATCCAAAGGTCTTAATGACATTAAATAATTCAATTGTTGCTTACCTAAGGTTTGATCGGACCTCTTTGGTACCCATCAAATCTTGGGGGTCTTTCGATTCGCTATAAGAATTTACGGAAATTAAAATAGCTCAGATTACAGACCTTTATTTTATAATCTGAGGAAAATAGCAAATAATTAAAATATTAAGCTGATGAATAATACGAAGAATGATCTGACGAATTAATAATGTGATCATACTTTTGACAATATCTATATACCTACCTATCTATCAGTATTCGGTTAGACTGGAAACCGACCTCAAAAATAGTTCGGAAAAGACAGACCTGTGCCAGCATCTGTCTGAACACCAATGGCTAGGTACAGCCTTTAACTATTTTGCGTAGACTTTTTGTGAAACAGCATGGGAGAGTTATTGCTCAGGGTGCTTGCATAAAGAAGCGGGTTCCCGCTAAAGACAAGTCGGTACTGATCGGTGCGAATGAAGTAGTCCCACATTAATTTATACAGGGTGGTCAATAAGCCGTGGATCAAACGAAATAGGAATATAAAGGTCATTTCCAACAAAAAATCTTTCTACAGCATGGCCATAATTCAATTGACCTAAAAGTTAGGTACGAATATTTCTTAATATTTCTTTTACAATTAGATTAATTTAAAGAAAGAAAGGCAGAAAAGAAAAAGTTTATTTGGACACAAAAAAAAATGTGGTAGAAAAAATAAAACAAACGGTGTTGTATTATTACTAGATAATGTATCAGCACTAAAAAAGTTCTATTGCGGCTCTGGGTACCAAATTTCAAGAGCAATTACTTTTTTTTTTCAAAAATTTTGAAGCGTTTCTCACTTTAAAAGCGTTGGATATGATCTCCTTTATCTGCCTATTTCGTTTGATCCACGACTTTTTGACCACCCTTTATATGCTCACTTTAAATAAAGGAAACGGTTCCTACCGTAACCGTTTCCTTCCGAAAAGACCTGGGGGTCTACTCCCTAAGCACGAAGTCCGTCGTTTCGGCCTTCGTTACGGGCGTTTCCTACTCCCTATCACCTACGGACGGATGATTCGTTCGGGGCCCGAACGAAGAATGAATGCCACACCGATTTGACAGTTGTCCCTACTCCCGATGTGTTTTTGCCCGTCCGAACAGTTGAACTTGACAATGGTTTCGACGGATAGTTATGTCAGTTGATACGACATCAAAATAGTTCTCGTGCTGTAGACGAAAGTTACCAGTTTATAAGATCCTAACTATGGCTGCTTGTTTAATTATTGAAGAAGCTTTACAGGAAGAGTGGAGGCAACGTTGATATTATTTACGCCTAAATTTTAGATTGTTTTTTAGGTAAAATTGTCATTGCCTGCTGTGTTTTACACAATATATCGGGCGGGCTTCGAAGCACCTACCCTCAGCGAGGAAGACCTGCAATTAGAGCGCAATAGACAGGGAGATGTGTCTACCTCTATAGCTATGGCGATATCCTCTCCTCAGGCTCATCAGCAAAGGCAAAGAGCAAGAGACATTAGTGCAATTGCGGGAAAAAATAGGAACTTATGCAGTCTCACAAGAAAACTTTCTAAATAAAACATAAAATGCATAGGATATTTGTATTTATATTATTGATTAGGGTATTTATTTTGTGAATTTTTTTATTTTCCTTACAGGACTTAATGGGTGTTGGGACTGGTAGAAAACAGACATACATAAGTACCTACATAAATATACGCTGATAAACACATTACCTTCCTTTGCATCGCGCAGTCGGGTAAAAAGAGACAATGTTTCGGGATTTTACCATTAGAGTTTAGTACATACTAGGTTTTGCCAATAACGGTTGATATATATTGGATTTTTTTGGAATAAAACAATTAATTATCTTTAATAATTTAATTCAATTACCTATCAGTCATAACATTACATATTTTAAATTATTCTCATTTTATTATCATTTCCTCAGTGGATGTAGAGGCTTGCTCCTGGGAAAGTCGGTCAGCAAGTGTAGCAGCATGGGTGGGTGAGGTGGCGACTGGCTCTCTTACAGGTGGAAGCTGTACAACAAAAACTGAATGTCATTGACGGATACAACAAAAAATATATACTTAATTGTGCACTTATCCGTAATTTAATATTACTTAATAAAAAAAAAAGGCACCGGAAAAACTCCATACACATAATTATAAATACAATGTTGCTTTTAGTTTTTTACCTCTGAAACAAGCTTACTATCATAAATTATAAATGTAATTCTTACCAATTGAAAAGCTGGCACTCTTGATTCGGTTTGCGGCTCTCCGAAACCCTCTCCCATTATCGGTAGTATCTTCAATTCCACTTGGGAGAGGGTTGGTGCTACCGAAGGGCCTCCACCTGTAACACTTGCTGACCTTCTGGCAGCTCCAGCCGCTTTTTCAGCAAGATGTTTTTTGTCAGACCACACCTAAAATTTGAATATTTGGTTAATTTTATAAAGCAATATAAAAACCACTATACTCGTAAGTACTCCCTACAGATAAGTATTTGGAGGATGACTGATTATCATTGTATTCACTTTACTGATGACAAATATTGACGAGTAATGTATTAAACTCACCCTTTGCCACTGCTCGACGGACTAGTGCAACTTACCATTGAGTTAAGGGAGTTGCACAGGTTTTCCCACAGCCGTTTTGAGTGAACTCTCCCATCGTCGGCACCCCTCAACAATCCGCGAGCCAATTCTTGGTTCTCACCCATAAAATCGAGAAGGGCCTCAATTTGCCCATGTGTCGCTGCAGCGGTTGGGGCCGTTTTACACAACAAAAATGCTAATAAATATGAATATTGAAAATATTAAAACTTCTCGGCTAACAATTTGACATTTCATTTGAAAATTCCCTTCAAAAAGTAAACAGGCAAAGGTATCAACAGGATGATGCCGGTTTCCGGACAAAAATGGTAAAAATAATTCAATTCTATATTTAAAAACATAATAAAAGGTATATTTTTATAAATGTGGTCTTTTTCTAACGACAAAAGTATTAATTTTTGTTTACTAAGCTAGAAAACTACAAAATAAGTAAACCGGTAATCGACCGGTAAAATAGCGCAACTCTATCGCCATACGTCTTTCGTTCACGAATATTGTCTATGATTCCGTTTGAAACTGATGAATCCAAAATCGTTAGGGAGTAGGGTTCATTCCGACGTATCGGACTACTGTCGGACGGGCCCGTTACCTCGTTGACGGACTTAGGGAGTAGACCCCCTGTACCGGGAGTCGGGGCCGAAAACCCGCTTCTTTATGCTCGCACCCCTCACTTGATTGGCCTCTAAGAGACTGCATCTCGATGTTGAGGTCATCCTGCGACGGTTATATCCTGCTCTTTATCGTCTCCCGACATAAGTTCTGTCTAGTAGAGTCAAATTAATTAAAATGAGCCAAAAGTTCAAATCCCCCCTCCCCCACCGTAATTCATTTCATTTCAAATATCTATATTTAACAATTGAACAATAAAAAAGCATTTATGATGTTACATTAACTCATTATAATTTAGGCACATTAGGAGGCTATTCACATTTCAAAGCTTATGAAGTTATGAGTTATGACCCATTATGTAGGTAGAATAGTTTTTTACACAAAATAATCATGGGTAGGTACATGATGACAATTATGCAAATTATTATAGTTATAATTTACTGATTGCAAGGTATTAACAAAAATTGTTGTAATTTGCTGATCGCACCAGTGACGTATGTGGCTAGCAACCGTGAGACCAGTCAATGATCAGTGGACGGGGCCTCCCTGCCGCCCGTGCTCCGGTGTATCTGCGGCCGGGGCCGGAGTGGCAGCACAGATTACTAAATAGTTACTTCGTAAGTGGCAGCGAGCCCCTCGGGGGTCAAACCACTGGTCGCTCTTGTCTTGGGTGGAGGGATCAAAAGGTAGTGATGCGGTAGACGGTATTTACACGGTAATATTATACATAGATATTGGCCCCGATTCTGTTGTTCACAAACTAAACTAAATTTAAGTTCATCTATTTCATTATGAAAAGGACAGAAGATAAATATTAGTTTAGTCCTGTCAAATTAGTCCGGCGCCTGTCGTAAATTGACGTATTTTTACTAGCCAATTTTTTAATCACGTCTAAACTTGTCTATAGATTATCTAATTTTACAAGCTAACACTAAAATTTATACCTACCCCGCCCCCGTTGGTCTCGTGGTCGCAAGCGCGACTGCTGAGCGTGCCCTGGGGTCCTGGGTTCGATTCCCGGGTCGGGCAAAGTGTTATTGAGTTTTTCCATTAGGAATTTCTTAGTAACAGCACGGAGTTTGGAAGTTGGCGGTGTGATACCCCCGTGCCTTGGAAAGCACGTTAAGCCGTTGGTCCTGCGCCTGTTCTCTCTCCGGTCGTGTCAGATTGCCGTCCCATCGGACTATGAGAGTGAGGGAAGAGGGAGTGCACCTGTGTCTGCGCGCACACTTGTGCACTATAATATCTCCTGCGTACCCGGCTAGTCTCCGTTGAGATTGGCCACCATGACCGGAATCCGTCGGGGAGGCTATTATTATATACCTACCTACGGTCATTGACAAGTTATGCGAACATAAAAATGTAAGGAACGGCTGATTCTTTATTAATGAATAAAGAATCAGCCGTTCCTTACATTTTTCTTGGGCATCAAAAAATTCGTTAATGGGATAGTAGGTAGTATTAATTTTGTCTTTATCTTATAATCTTGATGATATTTTAATTAGGTACGTGATTGATTAATAATTCAAAATTCAAATTCAAAATTCAAAAATCATTTATTTCAATCCATTCCTAGATCATAAACACAATAAGTTAATGGAAAGTTGTTAGTTAATGGAAGTTTAATTTTTTTATGTAATTTCTTAAGATTAGTTTTAAAGTTGGTTTTATAGGATATTTTTACCGCTTTATTTTGGACAACTTGCAGTAGTTGATGGTTAGAAAAACATGACTGTGCTACTCCAGACAGGGCAGGCGTAAGGTATACACGGACGGACAAGCGTAGTATAAATACTTAGTTTAGTACTGCTACATAATTTGCTTTTGCAATTCATTATAGGTGGTTTAAAGCGCCAAAGGCTTGGGCACCCTTCAAACGCAAGTCAGCAATACGTTTAGACCAATTTAGATGACTATCCATTTTGATCACCAAGATAACGCACACAAGATTTCTAAAGCAATGTATGGCCTGCTATTTTTTAAAGTTCTTGAGGAGGGTTGCAAAAAAAATATTGCTTCAGTCTTATCCTCAGTAATTTTGAGTTTCCATTTCATAAAGTAGTCAAGAAGCAAATCTATAGAATACTATCTGACCACACAAACGTCGGTTTGCAAAAAAAAAATAGATAGTAGCCGATTCTTAGATCTACTGCATATGTATATGAAATTTATGGAGGAGTATGGTAACTAACACTGTGACACGAGAATTTTATATATTAGACTAGCTGACCCCGCAAACGTGGCTTTGAAAAAAAAAAAATAGGGGTATGAAAAATAGATGTTGGACGATTCTCAGACCTACCCGATATGCACACAAAATTTTATACAAATCAGTCCAGCCGTTTTGGAGGAGTTTGGTAACAAACATCGCGACACGAGAATTTTATATATTAGATTGTAGGTGGACCTATGATCAAATCGGTATCATCCGAAGAGGTATAAGAGGCAGTATCGTCAGCAAAGCAAGCTAATTTAGTTCGAGTTTAAATAGGTACGAGTATGTATCTTTTAAAAACAGGAGAAATAAATAGGGTTCTACAATCGAGCCCTGGGGAACGCCAGCTGGGACATTTTGAGATGATAAAGTGGGGTTTCCGATGTGAACCTGGAAGTACGAGTATCGAACGAGTTTAATTAGAAGCATAGGCACATCCAGCAACTTGTGTAGCAGGCCTTCGTGCCACACGGTATTAAAATACTTTTTCGATATCCAGCAGAAACATAATTATATACTTGTGGACTGTTTGAGATTTAGGTGATAGAATATGTTTTCAGTCACCCTGGCTAGCTTTTAGGTAGTTGAATGAGTGGCACGAAACCCAAAGATCTTGGTTCAAAAACTGCCCAGTGGCGCGTAATAATCTTGTACATATTACAGACCTAAACAGTTTACCAACAGAAGGTAGTAATGTAAGGGTAAAGTACCTACTGTCTTTTCCAGGTTTTTAAGGGGTATTGTTTTAGCATTTTTCCAGATGTTTGGGAAATAGCCCATACCGAAACAGCCATTGAAAATTTTTGTGACATACGAGTATCACTTTCTGTGGCAAGTTCTTTAAAAGCAAGTTATGGATCCCTCATGACTTACAGATTTACTGGAAAAATTAAAATTTTACGAATCTCTAATGTCCTCACCGGCTTTATAAAATCAGAAGCGAGATTGTAACTATTAATGGCAGACATAGAGTTCGATACCTCATCCATGAATTCCGAGTTACAATCCAGTTAGTGGTAAGGCTCATATTGTCGCAAAAGGCATTTGCCAAAGCATTATATTTTTCCTGTAGCCAGCAGGGACCTATCCAAAAGTATAAAGGGAGGGATGTTCGCAGATCTAGGCTTGAGAGATTTAGTTAGACACATATATCTTGACTGGGTTTATCAAAGTTTGCCAGTTTAGCATTCCAAACGTTATGGAGGTAATTTCGAATATTAGTGTTTATGTATGTTTGTAAAATGTTCATATTACTACGATTGAGCCTTCTAAGGTAACCACTGGGTAGTTTTTGTTCAATACGAAGCAAATAGTTTTTGTAGCGGATTTAATTATTAACGGTTGTCTAATGTTTACCCGAAGATCATATACCATAATCATCATATTCCCGAATTTCATTTGCCCGAATGTTTTGTTTGCCCTAAAAGACATATGACATACTTTTAATTGCCCGAAATTTAGATACCATAAGATACGAGTGCCATACGTATTATTGTTCATATTTTTAATTGCCATAATAATTATTAGACATAATATTTAAACGCCATAATGATTATCAGACATAATATTTAAATGCCATAATAATTATTAGACAAATATAACCATGAAAAGGATTGTAAATGGTCACAGTTCTAACCTAACCTAACCAAAGTACTTCTGGGTGGCTTATAAAAAAATAACCGCGATGGGATCCAGTTTCTCCTGATATAACAACCGTTACACACCCAATGTCGATGGCAAATGATGTTATGGCATATGATAATTATGGCACGTGATAATTAGGGCATGTGATAATTAGGGCATGTGATAATTAGGGCATGTGATAATTAGGGCTTACAATGATTATGAGAAATGATGTTATTTTAAGTGACTTTATGGGAAATAAAGCTTCTAGCACGTGACTAATATAGCAAACAAGAGTAGGACAAATGAATATTACGTCATATAATATTATGGCTGTTGACTTTTATGGCAAATGATATTAGGGCAAATAAAATTCGGGCAAACGGCGGTATACCTATATTAACATACCGAGGAAGTTTGGTAGGGATATCGCTAAACACATGAGTCGTGGATGGTATGGAGGAGTCTCTAGCTTCGATAATAGTTTGTTGCAAATAAACAATGGCAGTATCAATCTCTTTTTCAGTTTTAAAGGTCTTAAAACTAAGCATGATGTTTTTATTGAGGTAAGAACGATATTCCCACCGTAAATAAATTCCCAGCTACAAGCCTTACAGAGAAGTAGTTATTTTACAGACACGAATAATAATATCTAAGTAGATAAATCAAATGTTTTCTTTAATGAGCAGGTAGTCTATATTTTGAAAAGCATTAGTCAGGTGAAGCGTGTGACTGTGCTTATTGTCACGGTTCCGGTTGGTTAGGTTTGTATATGACCACCGTGTAATTTCCACTTCACTGACTACTAGGTAATAATACTATGCTAAAACAGTTCGAATCAGGATCAGACCAACTGCGGTGTAAACTTGGCGTCATACCAACTTACTTAATTAAAATAAAATGAATCGGCTTCACTGTAATCATTGTTTATTTATTTAAATTGGAGAATTTTAGTTCTTCTGCTACAATAAAGTTAGAAATTAAATCCGAGAACAATTTAGCTTGCCTTTACTGATTGTTTTTGTTGTTTTTGACTCACTGCTAGCCTGCTAGGTACTGTACCTTGTCTCCTTAGCCATTTAATCTTGATTCAAGTGTCGTTTTATCGAAGTGCTGAGTACATATAAATTCAAGATTATTAAGATATCAGTTCAGTTTCGGCTATATTTTTGAATCGGTAAGTGTTTCTTTTCTATACTTATATTAGTTTTCAATATGTATGTTTTCTGCCATGTACGAGTATGACTCGACTCGTGCATTTTATCGGAGCTCATAATATGAACGGCTCCCGTAAAATAAATAGTACTAACGAGTAACAACTTAAATGAATCACGAGTTTTATTATTTTAAACATAACTGGCGAAATATGTGCGTACACGTCTCTGCCTAACCTTCGGGGATTACAGACGAGATGATATGATGTTAATGTTGAATTATTTATTTGATTGATTTGATAAAAAAAAATATTATATAGGCATTAGAGACTTAAATCCGTGTTACATATTGCACAGTTTGTCAATAAAAAACAATCCGTAAATTATAATATAATAAACTAATCATTTTCTAAATTTGAAAGTAACTCTGTCTGTATGTTACATTTTCACGCCTAAACGGCTGAACCGATTTTAATAAAATTTGGCAAGGATATAGATGGCATCCTGGGGCAGGACATAGGCATAGGTTACATTGGATGAAACTTTTCATGGGAAACGCATCATTTCTTAAGTTAGGGGTTAAGTTGTGTTATATAAATTTATGATTTTGGTAAGAAATAAAGAATTACGTGTTTCAGCGTTGTTGTAAAACATACCCCAAAGAGGTTAAATAGGGGACGATTTTAAAGTTTACATTGAAATTGTGTGAGATGTGAGGGATTAGAAATGTAGTCATAGGTAGTTTGTATCTTGGGATAACTTTCAGTCTTTAACTATTTCATTCAATTTCCAATTCAATCGGTCCACTCGGTACTAATTATTATAATTTAAAGTCACAAATTAACGTGTCAACATATTATAGGTAATTACTTGGTCAATGACGACGCTAAAGTATTTCAAATTAATGATGATAATTATTAAATGAATAATTATTATTTTTAAGTTAGATATTTAGAATTATAAAAACCTACTTTAATTACTTATTAAAAAAAAAGATTATTTGAATTTATGATTGTCCGTTACCTTTTCGCGCTCGCGGATTTAGATGAGAGGCATATGGATAGGCCATGACCTGGGTTAGGACATAGGATACTTTTTATCTCCCGCTAGACGGTACCGTGAGATTCGGCACGATCTCTAAGAAAACTTCCTTCGGATAATCCGTGCCATTAGTACCTGCCTATACCTATATACACACATCAAAAGTGTCTAGGGATCAACATATATTTTTGCAATAACTTTTCTCCTGATTGATATTAATTAAAATTTTCTTTAAGGATTCATCAAATAAAGTGTTTTCGTTTGTCACAGTAACGATAAACCAAGTCACCTTTGCATTAATAAAGAAATTTGCCATTTTCCTAATAAAGGGATTTTTGACATTTGAACCACTAACACAAAAGTTCGAAAAAAAGACTGAAATAACAGTTTTCTCTAAAATTTTATTGGGTAACTTAAACAATTAATAATCCGTGTTTCTACCGCGAACACTAACAACACAAGAACATCGGTTTGGCATACTCAAAATGAGTTCATCCAAATCACGCTGTGGAATGGCCGCCCATGTTCGTTGCAACAACAAAAAAAGGTCTTCTTGCGACTGGATACCCTCCATATTCGGCAGAGCTCTTCTCTGTAGCATATCCCATGCATGCTCAATCGGGTTCAAGTCTGGCGACTGAGCAGGCCAGGGCAGGACATTGATGTTAGCTGCGGCGAGAGTCTGTCTTACAACTCTTGCGGTGTGCGGTCGTGCATTATCATGCATTAACTGAAATAAGGGACCGATTTGCACTTGTAGAGGAACGATGACGTCTGATACAATCGTCTCAGCATAAATTTGAGCGTTGAGGTTGCCTCTGATCCAAATCAACTCAGTTCTTCCGCCGATCCAAATACCCGCCCATACCATGATGGTTCCACCACTATAAGGATGGACTTCCTGGCAGGATTTTAATCGCTGTTGGCGTCCAGGGGTTCTCCAGTGTCGTATACGTCTTGTATCCGGTCTCATACCAAAACGAGACTCATCAGAAAAGCACACGAAACGCCATTGTTCTTCTGCCCAATTTCTGTGTTCAAGAGCCCATTGATATCGAATCCTACGATTGTGCATTGCTATAGGTGGTACCCGTAGCGGTCTTCGGGAATGAAGGTTCACTTCATGCAAGCGGTTTCTGACTGTTTGGTCGCTAATTAAGTTCCCTGAAGAGTGATGAAGCCTCACGGCTAACATCATGGCGGTTATTGTTGGAGCTCTTCGAGTTAAGATTTGAATGTATCGGTCTTGTCTCCGTGTGGTGCAGCGATACCGTCCTCCATGGCGCTCAGCCTCGGTACCAGTGCTTCGGTAACGTGTCCAAAGTCGACTGATAACACTCTGACTTGTATTCAGAGCTAAAGCCACAGTACGTTGCCGGGAACCAGCTTCTATCATTCCCACGGCTCTGAGCATTTCTTCCCTGCTTAAATGACGTCGCCGCTCCTTAATAACGTTGGTTTTAATCAGTAGTAGGGAAACAGTAGCACTAATAATGTCTTCAATGCGTTGTATGTTTTTATAGGGAAAATATTGACAGCTGATTTTCATCTTTTACTCGAATTTAATTCACAGTTCCTGATTCAAATTATGAAATGCACCAAAAAGGATCCATATAAATTTATAAAATCATAAATTTATTACAAAGCCACATCTCAATCTCAAGAAATCCGCATAAAAATGCTTGATCCCTAGACACTTTTGATGTGTGTATAAGCCATAACTAATTTGATATTGCTTACAGAAAATATGTGGTCGGTGTTAGCGGGCGTGTTAGCGGTCGCGTCTTTGGGCGCGGCTTGCACCCCTAGTGTTACCACAGTCAGCGGCACTCATGCGCCTGCCACGGTCTGCTCAGGCCAGTTGATCTTCAACGATGACTTCAATACTTTTGACCTCGAAAAATGGCAGCACGAGAACACCTTAGCTGGTGGTGGTGTGAGTAGAGTGTTTTATAATTGCCCTTTTTTTCTACTCCCTATTGAATCAATTATATGGCCCAAACAATAATAGGCCTACGGATCTTTGAACAATGTTGTGCCTTTTCAAAGCCAGTGTTCCTCAACTTGTTATGTAGGTATCAATCAATCTTCTTTTGTTAAGAGTTTTTCACTGTAAGTAGTTTATTTATCAGTTTTCTACGAAAGCAAGCGCTTAATTTTTTCGCGATATTTTTTGCGTGTTGCGTAATTACCTAATTACTAAAAGTATTTAATTAGTATCAATATTTTACCAATACCAATTATTTAAGATATAAATCTGCACAAGTATTAAGATAATATAGCCGTTTCAATTAAGTCGTCATTACTTTGTTCTAGAACTGGGAGTTCCAATACTACAACAACAACCGTTCTAACTCTTTCGCTCACAGTGGAAGGCTGTTCATTCGTCCCTCTCTGACGTCAGACCAGTTTGGAGAAAACTTCCTTTCTTCTGGACACTTAAACATTGAGGGAGGCGCACCCGCTGACAGGTGAGAATTTATTTTCAAACAAAACAATTATGTGGATGAAGTGGCAATAAATATAGCTGGTGATACTAAGAGAGATACATAGAAGGAGGATACCATGGGAGGTCTTATAGGCTGATGATAAAAATGACGCCCATTGTTTTTAAATCAAAACTTCCAAGACATCCCCTTCCCAAATAGGTTACTCGAAAATGTTGGTAGGTAGGTACAGTCGCCCCAAGACGATGGTAATAGTACCTATAACCTTGAGCTGACGTAGCGTAGTTAGTAGGTACGGTCAGTAAAGGAGATCAGTATACAGGAACGTCGAATACTTATAGTTGAAGTTTACTAAGAAACCGATTGATGTTTTCGAATGAAATTTAATTTGATAAATGAACTGTTTGTTTTCTATTAATTAAATTAAATTATAATCGAAAACATCAAACTTCAACTCTATTCGACGACCCTGCATACTTATCTCCTTTGCTGACTGTACCTACGGAGTTTCAATAGTATTAGAGGCTAGCCTAACAAGATTAAAATGAGCATCACTGAGATCTCTCAGTTTGTCAGGCGTGATGAATAATGGCATCTGCTTGGAGACTCCCATTTTCAACTGTGACTTTTACCTTAACAATTTTCCGAGTAGGTATTAGAATTACCTACTAGGAAAAGATGCTATTACTAAGCTGTTTATTTGACAAGGGGAAGTCTCTAGTCCAACGCAGCCAGGAAAACAATCGTCACCCATTCTCGATTTCGTCGCAAACCGCAACACGATAAGGCTGTTCGCCCTGCGCACTAGCAATGTTTAATAAGCACGTCAACATTAAAATCTGACAAACATCTGATTAACAAAAACGCACGTCTTTACAGTACGTTTTAATTAGGTAGGTAGTTAATTCCTAGATAAGATACGAAAGTAATCTAATCTATTCAATGGTGATCATTTTCTGATTGCAAAGATTTTTAACCGACTTCAAAAAAGGAGATCATTGGATCATTGGGTTCTCTTCAAAATGGTTGAGCTGAATGGTGCTGATCCATACGTCATGTTCGTGAACGGGCGCCGTCAGTAGGGACTGGTCATCTCTTAGCCGCCACGGCTTATTTTAATTTATGAATTGTTCTTTTTAGTACGGACGCCTTTAACGTGCACGTCTTTCTGCATCGTTCTCACATGTATAATTTCAACATGAATGATGTAACCAAGATTTTTGTAACAATTTTATGATTTAAAAGAGTGTCCGTGGAGTTTCTTGCCCATTCTTCTCCACAGGTACCTACGCTTTGGAATGGGCAACTAGCTTCATCTTTCTGACTGACCGACCCTTGACAATTCAAAAGTGCCTGTAAGTGGTTTATTTGAAATAAATGCTTTGAGTTTCAGTTTGAGTTTGAGTTTGGAGGTTCTGTATTCGACCCGTATGTATGTATGTATCTAGATATGGTTGTATGTCCGCGATTTTGTCAAAAACTCAAGAACCTAATTTGATAATTCTTTCATTAATGTGATCTACATACTTTCAGGAAGGTTTTAGTATATAAGTAATACTTACATTAAGTAATTATTCTTATGTAGGTACGAAGTTTTATGCAAAAATGTGTAATTTGTGTGGGGTAGGTACCTACAACTAAAAAGTGAAAAATAAAAACTTTTTTACAAAAAAATAATAAATGCGGAACCAACGACACTGACTTCCAAAATTAAAGTTATTTTTAATTTTGCACCGTTTTTTTTAATTTGGTAGTTTTTTTTTTGTAAAAAAGTTTTTATAATTAGCTTTTTATTTACGTAAGACTCCTATTGATAGCATTGGAAATTTGGAATTCTGCTCAAAAATCGAAAATAATACCGTCATGAAACGAAACAAGCAAAACGTACTTACCTACAACTACTTACCTATTTTTACCGACTTTTTAAGTTCTAAGCCGGCTTCAATGCATTTGGAAAAAGGCTAGACAGATAGTGAATTTCTAATTGTAGATCCAAGCCACACAGTGGCAAAAATAAAATCAAACTGCAATCTATCATTTTCAAGATAGGTGATGTAAAGTGCCGACTTTACATCACCTACCTTGAAAGTTTTTTAAACAGGGCTTGGCCGACCTGCACTTTATCATGTTTTAAATTCAAAGATTAATTTCATTTCTATGGTTTCCCAACAGATGTACAAACCCGCAATGGTTTGGTTGCGAGCGTACGGGCAGTCCTACAAACATTTTGAACCCAATCAAGAGCGCACGTATCCGTACCGTTGAATCCTTCAGCTTCCGTTATGGACGCGTTGAAGTTCGCGCCAAAATGCCTGCTGGAGATTGGTTGTGGCCAGGTAAGCCGCTCAAATTGTATTAAGTTGGTAGACCGAAAGGCGCAGAGTTACCAACAGTTTCAATTTTTCCAGAGATGTTCAAATTTTCTACTTGAACGGTTTTTTTTTAATGTAGAATACAGCTTTAGAGTACTGCAATAAGAAAGATTAAAAATTTAACCGATAGGTACTTTTGGTCGGTAACTGTAACGCCTGCTGATCTTAGAGCACTAAAAGCTGCTTATATTTTATACTATTCTAAATCCTTGGGACTCCGTGTCACGATAGAAATTCCTGCATTGCTATTCTGTAAAAATCTCACCGTGAAAAATAAGGTGAAGTGAGCTGTCGTTCCACCTAATGTCAGGGACTGCCCCTATTGACAACTCACTTCACCTAAGTTATCACGGTGAGATTTTTACAGAATCGATCGGCTGGATCGAATTATAATCTTATTTCTTTTGGTAGCTATCTGGTTGATGCCAGCCTACAACACGTACGGCACCTGGCCCGCATCCGGAGAGATCGACTTGGTGGAATCTCGAGGCAACCGTGGCATGACATTCAATGGTGTGCATATCGGCACACAGGTAAAGAATAGACTACCTATCTATTGATCTCCTTTTATTCTCTAGGTACTTCTTATTTTATGTTCTGGTAAATTCCGTAGTAGGTATATTTACAATACAAGGCCAAACTAAATTAATTGGTAAAACTTCACATAATGTTCTCACAAATGTGAATCCTAAGAATATGAAACAAAAAAAAAATTACGAAAATCATGATTTGATTTAGGTATTTTACTAGCGGCCGCTGACCCCATTAGCTATAGTTACCGAACTTTAAATAATGAGTTTGAAAGTCATTTCATTTTATTATAGGTATTTCGCTATCGATACCCATCACGCACGACTGTGGGGTTTCACCAGATAATTTAATTTGACCGTTTTTGAAGACCATTTTAGACTACTATGAATGCGACCTTCCCTGCCAGAATTATTTTGTTAGCCTTTCTTTGCCATCTAGCAAAAGATATGAAATGATTGTGTACCCACAGGAAGCCGGCTCAACCCTGCACTACGGACCCTACCCTGCCCTGAATGGTTGGGAACGTGCTCACTGGCTCAGAAGGAACACTGCTGGTTACAACAGCAACTTCCACCGTTACCAACTTGAATGGACCCCAAGTATGTAACTGACACTGAGTTACTTCTATCCTAACTAATATTAATAATGCGAAAGTTTGTTTGTTACGCTTTCACGCTAAAACAGCTGAACGGATTTGGATGAAACTTGGCACTTGAGTAGACCATGACCTGGAAAAGGACATGCTTAGGCTACCTACTCGATCGCAGACGAAGTCGCGGGCAACAGCTAGTATCTATATACATATATACGTTAAAATAAAGTCGCTTTTCGTGTGTTTGTGTGACCGCGATATTCTTCGTAACTACGCAACGGATTTTGATACGATTTTCACCATCTTTTAGATATTTTTTTCCGGTTTATGTTTATAATAAATAAATCTCGATGTTTTGTCAAGTCGTATAGAACCGTACGAAGTAGGGGCGAGTCGCTAGTACAGCCCTATTCAAACTTTATGGCGGCTCGGAACATGAGGCGAGTACCTGCGCATTAACAAATTCACTTGTCAGCGGGGGTGAGGGGTGAGGTACTGCGCAGCGAGTAGCGCACTTCAGAGCCGCCATAGACCGCTATCCCACTAGGTAGCGCTTTACGAGCGTCGGCGTCTCTCGAACGTCTGCGCAGCGTCAACGTTGCGCAAACGCGACGTTGACGTCGCGTCGTCGCGTGACAAGCATTATTGTCCGCTGAACGCGACGTCAACGTCGTCGCCGACGCTGTGCAGACGCAACGTTGACGTCAACGCTCGTAAAACGCCAGTGGGATAGCGGCCATAAAGTTTGTATCGGGATGTACTAAATATTTTAATTAATTGCTAATTAGTGTGACAATAATATCTAATTCGAGTTATTCTGTGCAGATTTCTTGAGGTTCAGCATTGACGACTTGGAGCTAGGACGTGTAACCCCCGGCAATGGCGGTTTCTGGGAATTCGGCGGCTTCAACAGCAACTCTAATATCGAGAATCCATGGAGATACGGAAGCAAGATGGCACCTTTCGATGAGAAGGTACTAACCATAATATAAACTTACTAGTTAGTGTTACTAAAAAGAAGACAAAGCCATGAGATAATTTGAGTTCGTACCAACTTCTCGATGAAAAGAGACCTTTCATAAAATAAGATAGTTTCGAATTTGATATTAATTAATTACACAACGTTTCAGTTCTACATGATCATCAATCTGGCTGTCGGCGGCACAAACGGATTCTTCCCTGACGGTGTCAGCAACCCTGCTCCTAAGCCCTGGTGGAATGGATCACCGACGGTAAGCAGTTTCTTATAATTTTAAATAGAAATGGCAACACTGCCCAGTAAACCATCAAAGTGAACAGGATGTTAACGGACCATCGTCAAGGCGGAGTCACATTTACACCTTTTAAATATTATACTAAATATAAAATAGTTAAAATTTGAACAGGATTGAATGGAGTCAGGTCAATCTTTACTGTGTCGTACTAATTTGTTGCTATAAAATCGAAACAGTCTGCCCAACCGTTCGGGGAATACATGTTAAATTATGTGTATCTTAATCACGTGTCCACGTCCACAGACGATCTAGTAAAAATGTTAAGACTGTAATCACATACTTACTGAATTATCTCGATACTTATTTTGACCCGTTATCTTTTTAATCCTAGGCCGCACGTGACTTCTGGAATGCAAGAGGGCAATGGTTACCCACCTGGAACCTGAACTCCAATAACGGACAGGATGCTTCCCTACAAGTCGACTACGTTCGCATTTGGGCTTTGTAAGCTAATATATCATCACCATCATACACAGGGGTGAAGTCGGGCTGACTTCAGCCACTGCTGAGCACAGGCCTCTATTTTCGTGTGCCAATCCCCACGCTCCTGGCCAGCCACATCCAGGTTCTACCCGCAATCGTAACAATGTCGTCAGCCCAGCTCGCAGCAGGTCAACCGACGCTTCGTCTTCCAATCCTTGGACGCCACTCGGTCACTGCCTTCCTCCACCTAATATGCGTTCGCGATTTATTTTCCAAAAATGTAAACAAATATGAATGAATGGAAAAATAACTTTAATTCCTACACAATAAAGTTCAGTTTACGCTACAACTTCTAACATTTTTATAACTTTTTAACCGACTTCAAAAAAGGAGGAGGTTCTCAATTCGGTTGTTTTTTTACGTTTGTTACTTCAGTACGCCGTCATTTATAGACCGACTTGGAAAATTATTTTTTTATTTAAAGGATATAACTTCCAGATTGGTCCCGTTTTTGTCAAAATCCAGTTTTGATGATGGGAACCTGGAGAAATCGAAGGAACTCTTCAAATATTATAGGCACACCTATAGCGATTTGGGTATTATTTATAGTAACTCGTGCATTTGCTCTCGGAAAGCGCCATTTGGTGAAGTGGAACTGATTATAAAGGCCACAGATGGCCACCGAAACTAGTCAATAATAAGTAGGTATTTCACGGGTTGCGATTCTTGCTAACAATTTATGCTCGTCACAATGCGAATGGTCAAATGGAGCTGATGGTGGAGTACCAGGAGAACTCCTCAACAATTAAGGTCCCAGCATCGGGAAAAGCCTATTTTGTAAAAGGCGATGAGCAAGTTGACATTAGGCTATTGTTACTTAGATGCATTATAAACAGATCCACTAAAAAGCGAGAAACAAAAACTGTTTATCCAAAAAAAACCGACTTCCAAAAAAACACTACAAACTGAAAAATAATATTAATTTCGGAAGTCGGTGGCAATAAACTAAAATACATGTCCAAAGACACCGACTTCCGAAATGAAAGTTATTTTTCAGTTTGTAGTGTTTTTTTGGAAGTCGGTTTTTTTTTTATAAAAAGTTTTTCAACAGTGCTAGTCACTCTGAAATCAAATTAATTATCATAGTAATAAAGTTGATATTTGTTTATCTTCAAATAGGGTAGGGATGTAGGATGATGCACTTTTACTATAATATCTTCACTGCGTCTTGCCAGGTGCGAAGTGCGAAGTACCTCAATAAGTGTTATGTATGTACATAACATACCATAAACATAACACAGCACAAACATACACACACACAGCATAGCACAGCACAGCACACAGCACAGCACAGCACAGCATAAACATAGTTATATAACTATGTTTCCTGAATGTAAATTTCCAACTTTGTAGGTAGGTACATACATAATCAGCCTATAATGTTCCCACTGCTGGGACACAGGCCTCCTCTCTAGGAGAGGGAGTGGGCCGTAATCCACCACGCGGGCCCAGTGCGGGTTGGTTAGGTAGGTACATGAACGACTGAAATTACAATAAAATGTTTCAATATTATGGTATATCGTCTTTCTTGTGTAGAACCCACATGTTTCATGACTGTCCTAATATTTAAAATTAACGAATTTAAACATGATAGATTAGTTCATGTTTGTTAGAGTATTGTGCGACTCAATAATTGCATTATAATTACATGTTTAGCTACTTAGGGACTAACCACACTTATTCAGCTCTGTTCAGCTTTTGTCCATAGAAAACAACGATTTTGTATGAGATGCGTAGGTACGCATCCGTTCAGCCACGGAAAGCTGAACGAACTCCACACAAAATCGTTGTTTTCTATAGATAAAAGCTGAATAAGTGTCCCTTACAAAAACAGTTTGGGATCTCCTATTGTATAGATAATGTTCTGTGTTGACTTATCAATGAAACGGAATACCAAATATTGCGCTATTTCAGTTGCTTGTTATTTCCTGCAACTGCCCCGTTGGTCTCGTGGTCACAAGCGCGACTGCTGAGCGTGGGGTCCTGGGTTCGATTCCCGGGTCGGGCAAGTGTTGAGTTTTTCTATTAGGAATTTCTTAGTCCCGAAGCTCGGAGTTTGGAAGTCGGCGGTGTGATACCCCTGTGCTTCGGAAAGCACGTTAAGGCGGATCACCCACTGCACCGCTTCACGCAGCGGGACGCAGATAACGTGCCACCGCGCGTGATTTTTTAAATACAAATTCAATAAAAACGCACTTCCGTGCGGGGAATTTGGCTCCGTTTCCCGCGCTCCGTCGCGCGAAACGTTGCAGTGGGTGATCCGCTTAAGTCGTTGGACCTGCGCCTGATCTCTCTCGGTCGTGTCGAATTACCGTCCCATCGGACTATGAGAGTGAGGGAAGAGGGAGTGCACCTGTGTCTGCGCGCACACTTGTGCACTATAATATTTTCTGCGCCGAAGGCTAGTCTCCGTTGAAATTGGCCGCCGTGGACGAAATATGGTCTGGAGGGTTTTATTTCCTGCAAGTTCTCGGTAAAATCAAACGAAGAAAAACGTGCAAAATTTAATAATCTACACACATGACATCTAGATGTGTTGTAGGATTGTAAGAAAAACTCTCGCTTTAGATATTCATAACAACTTTATACCTACATACAATGGAATGATACAAGAGAACAAGGACCATACCATAATCAGTCCATATGATAAAACCGTGGGCTCATGTACTGAGCTGGTTTGTTACTCGAAAGCGGCGTCGACGTGGACATAATGTACGGTGGGAGGCGCCGCTTGTCCGTGAACGGACTCACTCTCGAATAATAACGCCGTTCTATCACCTAAAAAAAGTAATCGGAAGTGTTGACTCCATAATTGGCTTCGATGTTATCTTTATCAATGGTGTGCTCGATAATGAAAAGACAAACAATTAGGCTATGTATGCACTGACAGGTGGCTTGCTTAGCGCCTAGCTAGAGCCTAGCGAGTCACCTTGCGTGTAGCGAAGGGAAATGAACGCTCTAGAATATTCGCAACAGGCCGCATTGCACGCTTGGCGCCTTCGCTGGTCGCCTAGCGTGGTTCAAAGGATGTTAAGGTGATTGCTTCAGGTAGCCCGCGAAATTCGAATTTTCTTACGTTTTTTGCAATTTGCAATTATGTATTAGGTTGAATGTTGATCAAAATTTGATTCGCGGCCGTAACAAATATGTGTTTACATAATTTAAATTGCAATAAACGTTAGAAAATTTGGATTTCGCGGGGTACCTTGAGTCACTAGGCTCTAGGCCGTAAGCGAGCCACCTGTCAGTGCGTAGTCACGGTATAATTATATACAGTATTCCATCTTCATACAAACGGACGATGCGCGAGCTATGCCTACGCGCCTCGATCTCGGCATTCGCTCGGCAGGCAGACAGTCGCGATTTTTTCACTAAAAATAAGTTCAAGTACATATTTAATATGACGAGTAGGATATATTGTGCTGTTTTGGGTTGCATGAATTCGTCAATAACGCATCCAGGGATAACTTTTTTTAGATTACCTGGAAACTCTGAAAGGTAAGACTATAAAATAATGTTACTTACTAGTAGGTAGGTACATAATGTGTCTTTTTAATGGATAAGTATTTCCTTTTATCTCCTGAAAAAACGATGTCTGGTGTAAAGTGAATAGAGTAAAGGAAAGTGATTGACAAGAGTGAAATAGGTAGTTATAGGCGGTTCATGAATCATGATACGGTAGGTACTTACGCTTGTGTTAAAAACCTCGGGGTATGTGTGTTTTGTTTTGTTAGTTTGTATAATACAAAGTAAAGACGTGGTATTTTATTATTAATAATAGTTGTTTATTGTACTGTGTGTATGAATAATACTAGAAAAAATAAATTTGACCGTCTGTCTGTCACTAGATAGTTGAAATTTTCGCAGATTAAGTATTTCTGCTGCTGCTATAACAACAATTATACCACTAAAAACCGTTTTTTTTTTCTCGGTATTATTAACGACAACAACAGCTAGACTCATGAGATATTCACAGAATATTTAAATATTTGATAGGGTTGTGATTTTAAAACATTCGTAGCCAGCTGTTCAGCTTGGCATTGGTGGCCAAAGAATTTTTGTTTTGAGTTGTTGCGAGTTGTAGGTACCTAATTTATAGAGACGTTAATAAGCTGAGATAAAAAGTTATTAAAATTACTCGTCAGCTGTTTCTTGCATTGTAGTTGAGTAGGTAGGTGTTGCTTAACTCCAATCTTTACAAACTTCAACACCTACCGTGTTGAAGTTTGTAAAGATTGGAGTTCTCCACCTTGTCCATGTTTTCCAAAACAATTTTTAATTAAGCTTTATATTAGAATGCGGATTTTTTATACTTTAAAATTTAATAATAAAGCGTTTCATACGTCTCAGTCAAGGCGCACATATTTTTCGGTCGCAAATTTATAAGACGGATTTGTTATTCAAACATAAACATGGTTTTTTAATTAAATCTACCAATCAAAAAACAACATGCATTTTTATTGAACACTTCCTATTAAATTCACAAAGTACTTACTTATTTTATTTTTTTATATAAAATAAAGTATATTTACAATCACAAAACTAAATGGAAACACAAAGTAGGCAAATGTAATTCAAATGCTGGAGGCGGGCTGCCCTATCGCATGTTTACGTACCGCGCGGCTGTAGGCATTTATGTCCAAGATACGGCCGAGTTACAATACTGTATATAATTATACTGGGGCGTAGTCTAAAGCATTTTACCCTCTGCGTTAGAGTGCGTACTCGCCGTACTCGGTGTTCCTGATTTAATAGGTTTATGGAATTAAGCGTCAAGCAAGCACAATACCGGTCGATGTAGCGATGTTGCTCCGCGGAATCCTATGTCCGACAGTGGACGTCTTTTGACTGAAATAGTGATGATGATGATGGACCTACATATTTATGCAAATATCAAGTTTGTGAAATACGTACTTTATCAAAGAATCTAGTTAGTTTGACGGAGTTGCTCGTTCCTGCAGCTAACGATCTGGAAATATAAAACGAACATTATTATATTAGGATACATGCTGTTTAATGTACCTACGTAAAAGTATAAAAAACGCTGTAATATAGCCATGAATAAGTAGATAGATAACTTATGACTTTCTAAACTAAAGCTGGAAACACTTGGGCTTCAGTTGCCTGATAATAAAATGATTATTATTATTATATAAATCAAAGGCATGATAATACAGTTCTCATTATGCCGGTCGTATACAGGGTTATTGGAAAAACATTAACAACCTCTTAAGAGGTCATTGTACTCATCATTATGAACAAGTTTTACTATGGGATCAAACCTGAAACCGCGAAAAAAAATCAGCTGTTCCCTACATTTTGCCGAGTTATACGAACATAAATGTAGGGAACAGCTGATTTTTTTTTTCGATTTCAGGTTTGATCCCATAGTAAAAGTTGTTCATAATGATGAGTAGTTAAAATGTAGGTACAATAAAATAAAAACCTCTTATGAGGTTGTTAATGTTTTTCCAATAACCCTGTATATGAGCACCGTACAAATACACGAGCGGCACGTTGTAGACGGCTGCAGTTGCCTCTATCGTTGACGCGTGTCGCCCGTGATTATATTTTTTCCCGTATTACAGAACGTCACTCAATACTCAAGCATTACTTAATACTAGTTTCAACCAATCAAATGGCTTGAATCTAGTTTTAAGTAATGCTTGAATATTGAGTGACGTTCTGTAATACGCGCCTTAGTCACGACTTCATAGAATTACATTAACATGGACTACCCACCTCGCTTGATGACAGTTTACGAATATTTCATCAGCGCCGCACTGCTCTGCTATGCTGCTTGCTAACCTTCTGTACTGATTTTTTCTTTGTTTCTCTTCTGCCATATCGAACTTAGTTCCAATTACTAATATAGGAATCTGAAATTAAGTTAAATGAGGCTTTTTATGCGATAAAAATAAGAACTTTTTTGTCAAGACCGCAAATTCGACTGATCACTAATCAGTATCATATATGGGGACTCTCTCCGGTCGTCTCGGATTTCCGCCCCAGCAGAGAATGAGAGTGAGGGGAGTGCATCTGTACGCACACACTTGTGCACTACGATATCTCCCGCGCCGCAGGCTGGTCTCCGTTGAGATTGGTCGCCATGGCCGAAATTCGGTCTGAAAGTCTTTTTACCCGACTGCGCCAGAAGGAGGGTTACGTTTTTCGAGAGTGTATATGTATGAATGTATGTATATTTCTTTGGCACGCTCTGTAGCCTAAACGGTTTGTTTGTTATGTATATAGGAAGTTAAAGACGGCACTGTTCATATTGTTCAGTTATTATCGTAATCGTAATGCCTCGCAAAATAACCCTCTACTAAAGCGTGTACTTTTATGACATAAATTCCTACTGACTTACCTGAGTAGAACCAAGAAATTGTTCCGGATCCACGTCTACATGAGGAACAGGATTTGAACTGTCTTGATTCAAAATCTCCGACAGCCATTTTTGTAAATTAACTTGACTTTTTCTATTAGTTAAATCGTGCACCAAAATAATACCTGAAAATATAATGAAAATTAAGTTATTTATAATTATTTGTTCTAATATTGTTATAATTTGTTCTAATTAGTTCTATTAGCAGCTAATTTATGTTTCGTGATATTTTCCTCGTCAATGAGTTACATAAAAAATAGGCACCAATCTATAGGTTCCTAGGTACAAAACGCTGAAGTAATAGGTACTTATTATTCATTTATCCATATCAACAGATGATGAAGCCGAGTCTCGAACTCAACACGAGCGCTCGACACGTGACTCGGAACACAAAGGCTACATTTAGTCATTATTGATTTTAAGCGTTCAATGAAAAGCCCCATTGGCACAAATACATATTTCCCATAATAATATGAATGTATGCTGTTGTGAACAGTGGTACCCCAGAGGAAACGGCCCGGAGCTACGAATTGTAGGTCGTGGGACTCGTGGGTTCGACTTCGAACCCAGGCAGGTACTTTACTTTCTGTAATTTATTTCATCATCACTGCTCTGAGATCAGTGAAGAAAATCATCGAGAGGAATCCAGCATGTCCTAGAACCAATAATTGAGCGACATCTACCAACCCGCACTGGATCCGCGTGGTAAATTACGGCCCGTTCCCACCCACAGGGAGGAAAACCGTGTCCCGAAATGGCAACGTTTACAGGCTGAATAGGGTGTGCCGTGAAATGCCGTTGCTTGTGCTTACAGGCTAAGGAACTGTGGCTAACAATAGCCAACCCTCTACACCGGTGATTTGGAGTGACCAGGATCACGAAACGGATTGCCGTTTGCGGGTAGGCCATTTGGAGTCCTAATAAGAGGGCCTCATAGGACTTCAATGAACCTTTACTTTTGAATGTACAGAGGCCAGCACATCAAGCTACCCCAATCTGTCAGATTTTCCCAATTGAATATGAACCTTATTAGTTTGTGCTAAAGTTGAAAATCTATCAAAGAAATTTGACAGATTGGGGTAGGTTGACCTGCTGGCGTCTGTACCTTTGAATATGGTACCTACTCGATGTTTTGCGTAGGATACGAAACTAGTAAAATATTCAACTTCCCTACCCACGCACGTCGATGCTGCCAGTATTAAATAGAAATCAAATAAACTGGCGTGACGGATATGAGTGATCTTTTATTAAGCAGGTATTTATTAAAAAAAACACACCGTGAGTAGGCTGATAAAACACATTCCTAGTATTTCTGTGTCCGTTTGAGCCTCCGACGTCCCACAGCTCCACAAAAAATGTGTTTTGCGCTTGTGTGCCTTCCTTGTACCTGTGTAACTTCACCTCTACGGAACATCCTACAGTCCATCCCGGTGACAATAGTGGTTTATTGTGTGCAATCAAATACGTCAGCGAGGTTTTTCCTACACCTAAAATATAGAAAATGCTTATTTAAAAAACAATACGTACCGTACCTACGTAAAATAGGTAAGTTAAAACGTCACATAGTACCGTATGTACGGTCGTAGGTAGGTACCATCATGCAATTGCGTGCTATGTTTCGAGCTTAATCTCATAATTTGCAGTTAAGTTTAGAGGGTTGTGCCTGTACTAATTTCTTGGATTCGGACTTTTTATAGCAGTTCACAAGAGCTAGCTTGCGGGTTAAATCACCCGCAACCTATGAGAATCTAGCTGTGATCTCGAATGAAAATGTGTTGGCTATCAACATTATATACTTATTCTATTGTAGGTACTCTGTGTGGCCATCCAAATATAAGTACTTACATAAACCTAGTGGTTTACTGGTTTAAAATAGCGTGCAAAGCATAGCGTGTTTATACATGACCAAAAATGATGATGATGATGATCATTGCCAGTTAATACACCACGAAACAAACGATCACATTGTGCTGGCTATTAGTGGCTATCTACGTAGACACGGCTACACATCAAGCTATACTTTTCCAGTTTTAGCTGACCTCGCATTATATAGGTTTTTCGTACAATCAGAAGTCAGGTTATACTGGCTATTATAGCTTGATGTGTAGCCGTGCGTACAACCTTACAAATATGGGAAACAAAACATTGTGATTAAGCACCATTTAAGTAGGTGAAGGGTAATTGAATATTATAATAAAACTATATCAACAATTAAAAAATCTAATAAATATAAATATTGATATTAGAAAAAACATGCTGCAGAATAATAATTAATCTATTAGGTGCGGAATCACTTTGGGTTTTCCCGCCAAACTAAACATCCTAAAGGTTGGCTAGCCTTCAAAGGTGTCATGGCTACAGTCATGTTGGCAAACGACAAGTTAGACCGTGAATTTACTGTATTTTTTACATATTTATCAGTGCAAATATACAACAAGTGCGATATTATATATTGAGACTTCATTTACCAGAATCACCAAGAACGACGATTTTAACTTTCTCAATTGCAGCCATTCACAAGATTATAACTCGGTTCGTATCTTTTCTATTATTTTGACATTCACCTTACCAACCATTACCAACTTTCTAAACCAAAAACGCGTGTTGCCATGCTGAACATTTTTATTGTGACATGACTGTGTGTAAAATCGACTAAACTTCTTAGCATTAAATACTAATAAAATTGATATTTTAAATCAATATGATAGATGTTTACAAGTGAATTGTTGAGCAATTCTTAGATTCCTGCATTTAAATGTTAGTTCATACATTTGGGAACGTTTTACCCGGAGAGAAATAATTTTTAGTATCACTATTGAAACGTTTAGTAGTTTTTCAGCTGTGAGTGTTGTCATATTGTGACATTTATCGGATTGCTCATCATTGTTCGTTCATTGTGCTTTTGCTTTGCTTTGCGAAGCTAAAATCAATACATAATATCTACGTCCGCCATTGTACAAGTGTTTTATCATGTTGTATTTAGCTTTACAGTAAAATGCAAGGTTCCAATATCACATACATTGAGTCTTTATCTCACATAAAATAAAACAATGGACATCCACTACAAATTATTTATTGTGCTTCTTCTTATAAATTCTGTGCATTTATACTGTGGACCATACAATGGACAAATATGTAAAAAATATTCAACTGGGTATGTATGGTATAACCAAACAGGAGGTTTTGACAATGAGAAAATTACAACTGGACTTTGGAAAGAAATGATATCGAAACTCAAAGAGCCCTGTCGAAGTAGAGCTGAAAAACTGTTGTGTGCTTATGCTTTCCCCAAATGCATAGATAAAGATGGAGTAGGCTATTTTGCTCTGCCACTTTGTTTAGAAGACTGTATGGCTGTTAAAATGCAGTTTTGTTACAATGATTGGATACTTGTTGAAGAGTATAAACGCCGTGGACTATACTTTGAAAATAGAGGCCATTTTCGGTTTCCGGAATGTGAAAAACTGCCTAAATTCTCAGGAAAAGGTCTACAAGTATCATGCAATAATGTTGGAATTACAAATATGGACTACAGCCAAGTTACAACAACATGTTACAGAGATAATGGACGCTATTACCAGGGCACTATGAATGTGACAGAAAGTGGACTAGCCTGTCAAGCTTGGGAGTCACAATCACCTCATCAACATACAAGACCTCCTTTAGTTTTTCCGGAAGTTCAAAATGCCTCTAATTATTGTAGGAATGCAGGAGGCGAGGAGAGTAAGCCTTGGTGCTATACGATAGATCCTGATGTGCGATGGGAACATTGTGATATTCCATCTTGTGCCAACACAAGTGATGAATTTGACAATAGCAATGGACCAAATAATATTGTTATGGAGAATTACTTTACACCTACATTTGTATTGTTGCTCTCAATTGGTGGCCTTGGATGTGTCTTGGGAATAGCTTCAATAGCTTTACTGTGCCATTATTTTGTTAAAAATCATTACTCTAAATGTAATATATCAAGCCGCAGGAATATACCCAATATGGACATAGACCTGGATAAACTTCCTAGTAATTTAGCGTATCATACAACTGGTGCACAATTAAATCCTAAACTGGAAAAATTGGAGTTTCCAAGGAATAATATAATATACATCAGAGATTTAGGACAAGGGGCTTTTGGAAGAGTGTTTCAAGCTAAAGCTCCTGGACTAATCCCTGAAGAAGAATTTACTATTGTTGCTGTTAAAATGCTCAAAGATGAGGCTTCCCATGATTTAAAATTGGATTTTGAAAGAGAAGCTTGTTTGTTAGCTGACTTTGATCACCCAAATATTGTAAAACTACTTGGTGTGTGTGCTATTGGGCGTCCAATGTGTTTATTGTTTGAATTTATGGGAAAGGGTGATTTGAATGAATATTTGAGAGCTTGCAGTACAGCCACCAATTTCCCACCTGTTGAAAATAGGGAAGATCTGAGATTGCTTGTTACACCACTCAGTCATTTAGATCTTCTACATGTTGCAAGACAGATAGCATCTGGTATGGTGTATCTATCAGATAGGAAGTTTGTCCATCGAGATTTAGCAACTAGAAATTGCCTTATCAATGAAGATATGGTAGTGAAAATAGCAGACTTTGGATTGTCCCACAAAATATACTTACAAGACTACTACAAGGGTGATGAGCATGATGCTATCCCTGTGAGATGGATGCCTTTAGAAAGTATACTGTATAATAAGTATACATTAGAATCAGATGTGTGGGCATACGGTGTTTGTCTTTGGGAAATATTTTCATTTGCCCTTCAACCTTATTTTGGTATGACACATGAGGAAGTAGTGAGATTCCTTAAAGATGGAAATGTTCTTGCATGTCCAGACAATACACCCCGGTGTGTGTATGATTTGATGAAACAGTGCTGGAATAACAGTCCAAGTGACCGCCCCAACTTTAGAATCATCTACCAAACATTGGACAGTATTCAACTTATTTTGGAAAGAACTCATCTAGAATGAAAAAAAGTGTATATTTGATTGATTAGAATCTAGGCAAAACATTTTGTATGATAATTTTAGGACCTATTTTAAATATTTATTAGTATCCACCAAGTGTTATTTAATTGGGGTAATAACTACAAGAAAATAATTACAACAATCATCTTAATACAAATATCCATACCTGTTCTGATCTATCCCAATTAAAACATGTATGAATTTTCTTGCCCTTAGAATTTATAAATTAATACTTGTAATTAAATGATTTCCATCATGCAAGCAATTGAATTTATTGGTCAATTTGTAAAAATAATTAATTATTTTATAAGTAATTATGTTCATACATAAGTGGCAAACTATAAATAATTTTATATTTCTTTTTCAATTTCACATTAAATCCAAGACTGATTTTTGTTAGTATTTTGGTATTCTAATTTAAAGTAGGCTAAGCCTTTAGTTGTCTCCTGTACATTTTAATTTAGAAAAAAAGTTTTGCCTTTTGTAAGTTATTTAATTTTGAATTTATAGTATTTAGGTATTGCCAATTGAGGTCATGTCATTTTTTTTGTCATCAATGTATGAAAACTTATAGCAAAAATAAACCTCATTAATGGTGTTAAAAGTGTATACATATTGTTACCACGTAAGAAATTCTACATGAAACATGCAGCGGTATGGTCGAAAAACTATAGCCTGCCCTTTGGGCGAATTAAACAAAAAGTATGCAAATATAATACAAATTAGTCAGCGCCTGCGTAAATTGACGTATTTTTAGTAGCCAATTTTTTAATCACGTCTAAACTTGTCTATGGCTTATCTAATTTGACAGACTAAACTAATATTTATCTTCTGTCCTTTTCATAATGAAATAGAAAGAAAAAGATGCACTGAACTTAAATTTAGATTGTGAACAACAGAATCGGGGCCATTGTTTGCATAATATGATGTTGTAAAGACTTGAAAATAGATATTGTTTGGCTCTTCATGCCACTCAAGTTATTTAGTCCCGTATTACAGAATGTCACTCAAAACTCAAGCGTTACTTAAAACTAGTTTCAACCAATCAAATGGCTTGAATCTAGTTTTAAGTAATGCTTGAGTTTTGAGTGACATTCTGTAATACGGGACTCAGTTTTCGCATTTGTGATTTAACAATAATCAATTGACATACTTTTTTTAAACTTTAACTTTAATACTCAACTTGACCAGTTTCGGAAAAAAAGAACTTGCTGTTGGCTATGGAGTTATGAATGTGTTAACTAAATTAATTATGGGAATTACGTTGCAGCTATGATTTTTTTATAAATGTAGGATTGTTAAGCAAAAAAATTGGACTGAATGTCTCCCTAGTGATCGATAACAATATGTTTTTAAAGTGATATGTCCAAAGTAAATAAAGTGTACATACTGCCAAACGATTTAAATGTTCTATATACATATACATACAAAGAGTGAATTGTAATATTTTTCGTAACGCTGACAGTTATTAAATAGGCATCTTTAATTTTTAGAATATTTTTATTTATGTATGTATTGATTAAAGGTTTATGATGTAATTTTATTTTGTCAATGAAAATAATGTAAGTACTTACCTAAATAATTGAATAAAATTGTTTTTATGAAAATGCAATTTTTATAATTTATTTGTCCTTGTTTGAAATGATTTTGACCAATGTACACACCGCATCAGAGAAAAGGAACCCCCCTAAGACTTAAAGAATATCAACCGAGCGACGGCGGGCGCGTCACGTGACACTAGCCGCGCGCCGCACCCACCTCTGCCCGAGCATCCACCCGATCCCACATAAATATTATTGCAAGTTTTTAATAATTATAATATGGTATTTTTTGGCTTCTGGCAGAACCGTATACCAGGAATAACTTACAAAAAGACACTACGTGCGGTTAAGGATACGAACCCGCATCACCAGGCGCCAATCGATCATCTACAGGGTGGAATCGAAGTCATGGGCATTATTTTAACCTAAGGCACTACTCACGATACTGATTGCATTAGGGCTATTAATACGCAAATCAAAAATATTATTAATGCAAGTAAGGAAAACCTTAAAAATGTAGTAAGTCAAATTGCACAAGGCTTATTATTGCAAATAAACACTTAAAGTAATTAAAACAAAATACTTCGTTAACGCCAATAATTGTTGAAATATCAAAATCTTAAAGCGCAGTACAGCGCAAAGCGAAATGTAAACAAACATCACCTGCGCGCGCGCGGGTTTTTCCTTACAAGTAATAATAACAATGGGCTACAAGACATTCCGTCCGGCGGGATTCCCTGAACTCTCTCCGTCCCACTCCCTCACTCGCAAAAATACGAATATCACCCCCGCGCGGGGTATGCTTCCCGCCGCAACACGAAGTCACGAACCCGGAACCAGTGTCATAACGACTGCGCAGGTGCATTGACGCGTAATTGATTTATTGATCCCGTGACGTAATCGCCGTACTCGCCGCTCGCGGCATACGGTGCTTGGATTGCAGTGTATTAAGTGTTAGTGTAGTAGTTGTGTGTTGTGTGTGTGTTTGTGTACACGATGCCTCGACCGCGTAATGTGCAGGCTAGGTACACCAACCAACAATACCCACAAATGGTTGTAATTTACGATCGCGCAAGAAATTTAGTATGAACTCGTGAAACTCTCACCTGCAACACTCAGAACCTGTTGGATTTTTCGTCTTTTCACGTGCCAGCACATGCACAAGCTCGTGGAAGAGCACCCGTTTACCCTCTGTCACTTTACCGACAAATAAGGTTTTTTCAAAACAATCCACAAGCTAGGTACGTAAATGTTTTTTTTTAATGTATGTTAGTTGACGTAGTTTTGACCGTCCTAAGCCGGCAAAGTACGAAGGGAAAATTGGAATTTATTATGAATCAATTCATTGGCAACTTACGAATGTCACGTGAGTCGGGCGGGGTCAAAGAATTCACGCCCAATGACGCGCGTACGGCGTAGTGTACCTACGCATTTGCTATCGAGAAGCGCAACTAATTTGATACTTTGTATGACTTACTACATTTTAAGGTTTTCCATACTTGCATTAATAATATTTTTGATTTGCGTAATAGTAGCCCTAATGCAATTAGTATCATAAGTAGTACCTTAGGTTAAAATAATGCCCATGATATCAAATGCACCCTGTATAAAGTGCTTTTTACCACTAGGTTATTGACTCTATTAACAATCCCAACGAAAATTCGAACAGCATTACTCCTTTTATCGAACAAGGTTGATAACGGTCTAATCTTCTAGATATTAAGGTTTAAATTTCAACTTCCACTACATGTTATAATATTAGCACCTTACCGTATTGTTTTACTAAATGCAATACGTACCTAACTCCTCAATTAACTAAAAGACAAGGTTGAAATTAGCATAGATTTCTTATTTGGTTGAATAGAATGTGCTTGATTCGGATTGTTGCACTACCGTAATTTTACTTCAGAAACTTAACTGCTGTACGAACAGCGACTGAAGGTTGAATTTAGAATACTTCTTCGCCTTATTTACTAAACTGTGATTGAGGGTATAATTACTTTTCAAATCGTTTCGTTTTCGTGCCGATCCGCTTGTGTGTATATCTTCGTCGTAACATTATCTAATTTATTATGTTTTTGAACAGTTGATTCTATTAACCGATAGTAGGTAGGTATGGTTCGACCAACAACTTTTTTAAAGGCTAAAATTGTTCTCTGGGAACAGGAGATATGGGTATAACGGTAAGATTTACACATTTACATTATAGGTATACAGGGTTATTTGTAAAACACCAGCAACCTCTTAAGAGGTCATTGTACTCATCATTATGAACAACTTTTACTATGGGACCAAACCTGAAATCGCGAAAAAAAAAATCAACTGTTCCCTACATTTTGACGAGTTCATACTATTTGATAAAATTGTATTGGAACTTATGAGCAAGTGTTAATAATTCCCAGTATTTGTGGGATCATTATCTCGTAGTTAATCTAAAATAAACAACCTTTATTATTATCAGTCCTGTTACTCTTGTTTGTTTACAAATAGTCTTGTAATATGTTAACGATGCAACATCTGACCTCACATATTTTTCTAATGTTGTGTTAAAAGGGTTATCAGAAAATTTGATAAAAGAGAAAGCTGTATATTGCTATACTGTTATAGTTTAGCATGTTGGTTCTTCCTCTGTAATTCACAGGCACAAATGACAACATTTCGTATTTTAACGCTTTTTTTTTCCGATAAGATCATACAGAGTATAAAAAATTAATGTTTTCACAACTTTAAATAAATAAAATATTGTAGTTATGTTTCTAGAAATATCTATAAATGAACGGTAACTGTCGTTATTTTGTGTTTAGTTAATATTCTATGTAAATAACCCCAATTTACACAGAAAACTGTATACTCAATCAGGCCCCGCGAAGTGGATTCCATGAAGTCCTAGAAATGTAATTAGAGAAATAAATGAATATTGTTTATGCAACATGCCTAGCTTTTGTTACAAACCTCATACCTACTTTAAAATTTGATTTCTTAAATAATAACGAAAGTCACCTAATCAAGTAATCACCTATAAAAGAAACTAAAAAAAAAGAAAAAAATCTTCTCCGCGGATTTGAACTCATGACCTTGTTAAGCCGCAGTCTTAACCACTAGACCAACACGCCATATACGTTCCATTACAAAAAACATAAATAATAATAATAATAAGTTTATTCATCAAAAGCAAAATACAATGTGACGGATTCGGTGAGCCACAAACTAAGCATGGCTTGTATCTTGTGGCTCTGAGAAATGGTTTGGTGTCATTACCAAGGGGGGTTCCTTTTCTTTGAAGCTTACTGTACTATAGATGATTCCAAAGGGTACTTAACCACAACTGTGCAGCGTTACCCTCTGCTTTACCACGAAATGTCGACCCCTAGTGGCAAACGCTCTATCAAGGGTTTTTTATACATACCTAATCCGAATATTTCCGATCAGTAAAACCTTGTCGACAACACTTGACGATCGGAAAAAAAAGGTTTCATTACTTCACATTGTTGACGATCAGTAATAAGTACCCCCGTCGTTCACAGTGTTGACGATCGGAACTTTTTCCCGATCGAACATTTAGGGACTAACCACACTTATTCAGCTCTTTTCAGCTTTTATCCATAGAAAACAACGATTTTGTATGAGATGCGTACGCATCCGTTCAGCCGCGGAAAGCTGAATGGACTTCATACAAAATTGTTGTTTTCTACTGACAAAAGCTGAACAAAGCTGAATAAGTTTGGTTAGTCCCTTATGCGTCTTTCAAGAGTTCAATTATACAACGTGTTAATGAAATAACCCAAAACCTGAAACTAGTTTGTTTAGAATCGGCAACAAAATCGAATACAATAATTTTTAATATGGGTTATTTTTTTCCAAAAAATAATTATTTGTCATGCCGTGTCTAATATTTTTTAACGACGCTGTACGCTACTGTCCAACGCAATGAAAACAAACAGCGCGGGCGAGGGTGAGGAGAGGGGTGCTAGAGCTGGCGCCAAGGCGGAAGGCCGGGTAGCGCGCCGGCGGCGATAGAGCTACGAATCTGTAAGAAGTAGCGCGACAACAACATTTACAAATATCTTTTACTATAATTTTTGAAAATAAATAATTATATGTCATATCAATTTATTAATATAAAAATCGGTTGGGGTGTCCGAGGTTTTGGGTTATTTCATTAACACTTTGTAGATGACACACATTTTAATAATGCTTTAAATACGAATTTCAAAGCAAAAAATTAATATCAAAATTAAAAATACTTCTTTTATACTTTATAAATAATCAGTAAGTATTTTGATTTACAGTAAGTAATTACAATAATAATATTTCTATACTTACAATTATTCAAGAAAATGCCAAATAAGGTCTTTCTATTTTGGTTTATCAGGTAATCATCGGAACAAAAGTTCCGCTCGTCAACCCTGAACGAATTAAACTTTTTAGCCCGATCATCAAGTTTTATTGATCGGGAATATTCGCCCAGTCGTCAATGGAAAATGAAAAATATTTGATCAAGCAAGCTTGCTTTTCGTGACTCATAAGCATAACAAGAATACTTGCAGTATTCATGCTCTCATAAATCTCTTACATATCGAATAATAAGAATGACATTGAAAATACACTATAGAATCAATGTCATAAAGTATAAAGTTGAACAAACACCGACGCAGAAATCAAACGGCTACGTGCTCGTTTGAACTTTAACATACTCCAGATAAAGTTTATATTTGAATAGCATAAGAAATAAGGCTCTGCTTTATTAACGTGCTAACGTATTATAGATGCGATGTGTTATCTACTAGGGTGCTATCTAATTCTACAGTCTAATAACACAGTCGTCATTAAGATCCCTTCCCTTCATCACGCAATTAAATGTTTCAGATAATATGACTGAGGAACGGTTGGTGACTGAAGTGCCCAGCAGCTTGAAGCAGTTGGCACGACTTGTTGTTCGAGGCTTTTATACGATTGAGGATGCTCTCATAGTCGACATGCTCGTGAGAAATCCCTGTATGTAAATATGTACCTAAGTACTATTTTATTTTATTTTATGATACATTTTGTAAAAATTCACAACTGCTTGGAGTCCTAGGTTCGGTCCCCAGATTAGGGGCAGAGTTATTGGGTCTTTCCATCAGAAATTTTTCTCAATAATAAATAATAATAATAAATTTATTTTCAGAAAAAAGAAGTTCACAAAACAATTTTCCAACTAAAAATAAACATTACAGAAAAAAGTGTATCATTGGTACCTGTAGGTACTAATGAGTGAAAATCATTGTATCACAGACACCAGTGTCTTCCAAGATAGGTTATATTAAGTTAAGATAGATTATCCCACAACACTTTTTGGGAATAAAGAAATAAAGATAAATAAATAAGAATAATAATAAGATAAAGATAAGATAGATAAATAAAAAAAATCGAACGTTAATAGCAGCACGGATAGATTTGCCGCTTTTTAGTGGCATTAAGCACACCTCATATGGATTTAATTATAAGTAGCGAAATGTGCAGGTAGGTACCTATTTTTCTACCTGCCCCGTCGGGAAATACAAGCGTAATGTAATATTCTGTTTAGGTATTTAATGTTTAGGGATTGTCCAGTAGTGAAGTCAGACTCGAAAGGGGGGAGGGGGTTCGGAACAAATAAAAAAATCACGATATATCACAAGGGGGGGTGGGGTAGTCAGATTTCACGTGTATTTACTTTTTCACTACGTGATTTCTAAAACGACAATAATATTATATTTATGTCAGTCAGAACAACTTGCAACCTTAATATCAGTCGTCAATCAGCCTATAATTTTTTCACTGCTGGGACTCCTGTCTCTTCTCGGTGAGAAGGAATGGGCCATAATCTATCACACGGGCCCAGTGTGGCTTAGTAGGTGTCACATAACTTCGAAGGTTCTAGGACATGCCGGTTTCCTCACGATGTTTTCCTTTTCCGTTTTGAGAGCAGTGGTAATGAAATAATTTGCATAATGTCAAGCTCCTGTCTGGGTTCGAGCCTACGACTTACAACTCAAAGTCGTGGCTGTTACCACTGGGCCACCACTGCCCACCTACCTACCTACCTAGTACAATGGAAACCTACAGATAAGAACTAGAAAATATTTTCTAGACGAGATTACGCCTATGACATCGATGTTAATTGATCTTCTTTTTCCCAGGTATGAAAGAGGATGATATTTGCGAACTATTAAAATTCGAAAGGAAAATGTTGAGGGCCCGGATAGCCACGTTAAAAAACGATAAATTTATCCAAGTGAGATTAAAAATGGAAACAGGTACTTACAAACAACTACTTAATTGTATCAGGTTTTGACTTTTGTGCGAAGTACCTACTAGCAACCAGCGCGTGTGTGTACAGTCAACTGCACATTAGTATTAACTACTACGAAAATCATCCTTAATGCTTGCTAATAACTGTACGTGGACGAAGCAAAAGAGAAGGTTTAGTAGGTTTCTGCCTACTCCTATGAGAAAAAACGTGGATTGACTATAAAGGTTGAAATTTTAATCACCGTTTTCCTCTTAAGTGTTCATTGTACTCCTCATTATGAATAAATTTTACTATGGGGCTAAACATGAAATCGCGAAAAAAATCAGCTGCCCCCTGCATTCTGACGAGTTATGTGAACATAGATGTAGGGAACAGCTGATTTTTTTTCACGATTTCAGGTTTGGTCCTATTATCCCATAGTAAAAGTTGTTCATAATAATGAGTACAATGACCCCTTAACAGGAAAACGGTGATTAAAATTTCACCCTGTATATAAACTACACACATCAAAAGTGTCTAGGGATCAAGCATTTTTATGCGGATTTCTTGAGATTGAGATGTGGCTTTGTAATAAATTTATGATTTTATAAATTTATATGGATCCTTTTTGGTGCATTTCATAATTTGAATCAGGAACTGTGAATCAAATTCGAGTAAAAGATGAAAATCAGCTGTCAATATTTTCCCTATAAAAACATACAACGCATTGAAGACATTATTAGTGCTACTGTTTCCCTACTACTGATTAAAACCAACGTTATTATGGAGCGGCGACGTCATTTAAGCAGGGAAGAAATGCTCAGAGCCGTGGGAATGATAGAAGCTGGTTCCCGGCAACGTACTGTGGCTTTAGCTCTGAATACAAGTCAGAGTGTTATCAGTCGACTTTGGACACGTTACCGAAGCACTGGTACCGTGGCTGAGCGCCATGGAGGACGGTATCGCTGCACCACACGGAGACAAGACCGATACATTCAAATCTTAACTCGAAGAGCTCCAACAATAACCGCCATGATGTTAGCCGTGAGGCTTCATCACTCTTCAGGGAACTTAATTAGCGACCAAACAGTCAGAAACCGCTTGCATGAAGTGAACCTTCATTCCCGAAGACCGCTACGGGTACCACCTATAGCAATGCACAATCGTAGGATTCGATATCAATGGGCTCTTGAACACAGAAATTGGGCAGAAGAACAATGGCGTTTCGTGTGCTTTTCTGATGAGTCTCGTTTTGGTATGAGACCGGATACAAGACGTATACGACACTGGAGAACCCCTGGACGCCAACAGCGATTAAAATCCTGCCAGGAAGTCCATCCTTATAGTGGTGGAACCATCATGGTATGGGCGGGTATTTGGATCGGCGGAAGAACTGAGTTGATTTGGATCAGAGGCAACCTCAACGCTCAAATTTATGCTGAGACGATTGTATCAGACGTCATCGTTCCTCTACAAGTGCAAATCGGTCCCTTATTTCAGTTAATGCATGATAATGCACGACCGCACACCGCAAGAGTTGTAAGACAGACTCTCGCCGCAGCTAACATCAATGTCCTGCCCTGGCCTGCTCAGTCGCCAGACTTGAACCCGATTGAGCATGCATGGGATATGCTACAGAGAAGAGCTCTGCCGAATATGGAGGGTATCCAGTCGCAAGAAGACCTTTTTTTGTTGTTGCAACGAACATGGGCGGCCATTCCACAGCGTGATTTGGATGAACTCATTTTGAGTATGCCAAACCGATGTTCTTGTGTTGTTAGTGTTCGCGGTAGAAACACGGATTATTAATTGTTTAAGTTACCCAATAAAATTTTAGAGAAAACTGTTATTTCAGTCTTTTTTTCGAACTTTTGTGTTAGTGGTTCAAATGTCAAAAATCCCTTTATTAGGAAAATGGCAAATTTCTTTATTAATGCAAAAGTGACTTGGTTTATCGTTACTGTGACAAACGAAAACACTTTATTTGATGAATCCTTAAAGAAAATTTTAATTAATATCAATCAGGAGAAAAGTTATTGCAAAAATATATGTTGATCCCTAGACACTTTTGATGTGTGTATATAAGATGAGGTCTGAGTCATGTATTAAGATGCCAGTTATTTGAAGTGCTGCTTTCCATTCATATCTACATAAAACCGCTCAACTGTAGCGCTCAGTCGCTCAGCTGTGACGCTAACGACCATGAACGTTATCAAATAACTTTCAGTCCAAATTATCTGATAAACAGATGTAAAAGCCGTAACACCCAACGAGAGGATTGCTTAATCAAAGCAATTCACATTTTCCACCTCTTCATCTTTTTCTCTATTTCCAGGACCTGACGGAAAAGCACAGAAAGTAAACTATTATTTCATTAATTACAAAACATTCGTAAACGTAGTTAAATACAAATTAGATCTTATGCGTAAACGTATGGAGACGGAGGAACGTGACGCTACCAGTCGCGCCAGTTTCAAATGCCCATCATGTGGGAAGACATTCACAGATCTTGAAGTAAGTCTACTTAATTTATATTATTTTATTTCACAAAACCTACATTGACACTTATGAAACGTCAGAAGCTAGTTGCACCGTTCTAATTGGTCGTTTTCTAATCCTATGGAGACGAGACGGCAAGAAACTCTTTTAAAAATAATTTGCTGTGTAATAAACCTATTTTTCTTTCTTTCTTTATAAATAAAATAAACTGGAAATTTCTCCGTAACTTTATCATCCAAAGTTTAGAGCAAAAAATCGTATGATTTCACGTGCAGAACTACAAGAACTGTATGATAATTGTGTTACATAATACACACAGGTTTTTTTTGCTAATTATTAAACCAATGCCTTATCCGAAAAAAAAACACGAGACGTTTATCGCCTGTAGCTGCATTATCCTATAATATTTCATATAGAATTGACTCATTCGTTCTCCATCCTACCTGCTGGACTGTCTTGTTGTAAAATAACTACATTATCAGGCTAAAAATTAACACTTACCTGGGACCTACTCAGTGACGTATAATAAATGAAATAAAGCATGGCATGCTTAGTTTTTATCTGCGTATTTTCAGGCAGACCAGTTGTACGATATGATGACACAAGAGTTCCGCTGTACATTTTGTAACCAAGTTGTAGAGGAGGACCAGTCGGCGCTGCCGAAGAAAGACTCCAGATTATTACTGGCCAAATTCAACGAACAGTTAGAAACACTGTACATTTTACTGCGAGAGGTCGAGGGTATCAAACTGTCGCCAGAGATATTAGAACCAGAGCCAGTTGACATCAACACGATCAGAGGGTACCATAATACTATTATTTTTTAATATTGTATGTATGACTCTTCGAGTCTGTTGGCATCGCCTCATGCATGCTTCTGCTATAAAATGTCCGTGAAGTCATGCAGTCCCGGTTCGACTAACTATAAAATGAAAACTACAACTGTTTACTGTCCTTGACAGTAACCGTTTTTGTCGGCGGTGCTACTAAAAAAAGACCTTATTGTGGAATTATAAAGCCTGCATTGTTCTGTTACGAAAAAAGGGATGGCTCTATTCGGCATGTACGGTCAACCTCGACGGGATATAGCCACCCATAGACTTCCAGTGTGTATCTGTACATTTAAACGACGTGGCCGTGGTACTCACTGTAGGATGGAGAAAAATGTATTTTGACTTGTAATAAAAATGTGTCTTACGGTTTTAAGAACTAATTCTGAAAATTTTATGGCAATCGGATATTGCCTTCTGCCTAAGGATTGACCTTGAAATTCTGAAAATTTAATTTGTTTGAATATGGCAAGGTAAACGCAATGAAAGATTCAAGTCCTCCGTTAGAAACTTAAATTGCTTCAGGATCGGTGGTTCTGTAACATGAGTCTGCCAGTTAATAAGGTTGTAACAACTTTTGTATCCATATTTACGTCTGGAACGCGCGTGCTTTCAGAGTACGACGTCCGAGTCTGATAACATTACTAGCAGTACTTACCTACTCAGCGGCGGCCTTAGGGGGTGGCGAACAGGGCAATCGCCCGGGGCCTCGCTCTTGCAAGGGCCTCGCGCAACAACCCAAGCAAATTTTAAAAAATATAGATTTTTTTTAATTTAAAACTTTTGATTTTGATCCTTCTGGCACTACTACTGCTGCTAGAACTTGAGCTTGAACGTGTGCGTTTTTTAAGTTTGAGGCGTTTAATACGCTTACTTTGTTTACCCATAGCTGTGTGTGGGTATCGCATCCCATTTCTGATGTGAACTATATATGTACTTGGATGACTATTGACTAAAACAACTTTAAAGTTTAACAATATAATACTTTCACTCAATACAATAAAGACAAAAGATATAAAATACGAATCGACTGACGACTGCCTCTTACAAAGGTCTCCGTCGTAAAGTCTGCTTATAACAATGGTCGCAACGCTGCTCTTGTTTATATTAACATGCTGAATTTGGACCCTATCTTATCGATGTTTACGTCCGGCGGCTCGGGATTCAGCAGCGCACGCATCTCGCCTCTCCGTGAACCACCATGCCGCTCCGGTGAGGTCACTCTTAACTTTGTCACAGAATACCTAATAGTACTTCGTACAGAATGGCCACTCCCTACCCCGCGCTGACATCAGATACCGCACCTCACCCCGCACACCCGCGGCATTATCGGCGGTTCTTTAGCTCGGGGCGCTCACAAAGAACCGCAGCACTGTACTGCTGACACGAGCATACAATTTTGCGATTTAAAAGTTTTATCTGAGTTTTAATCACGATGGTTCGATATTGTGATGCTTTTCCGAATTTGTATTTACATAAATGTTTGTAAGATATCGCATTTTAATACCATGCGATATAATAACCGATTATTTATAGTTAAGTAGGTCATTTAAACGAAAATATTTTAGTGTAAGCAATATTTAGCTAAGTACCTTATTTGCATGGGTATTTGCTCTGGGATAGCAACATTTAGTGAAGTGGAACTGATGATGAAGACCACAGATGGCCACCGGGACTACTCAATAATAAGTATTTCACAGGTTACGATTCGATTACTTTAATATGTTTGCTAAGCACAATTTATGGTCGTCACAATGCGAATGGTGAAATAGAGCTGATGATGGAGTACCAAGAGAACTTCTCAACAATTAACGTCCCTGCGTCGGGAAAAGCAATATTTTGTACAAGGCGATGAGCAAGTTGACATTAGGCTATTGTAACTTATATACTTTATAAACAGACCTACTAAAAAGCGAGAAATAAAAACTTTTTAGCAAAAAAAAAACCGACTTCCAAAAAAACACTAAATACAAAGTGAAAAATAACTTTAATTTCGTAAGTCGGTGGCAATAAACTAAAATACAGATCCAAAGACACCGACATCCGAAATTAAAGTTATTGTTAAAGAGTTTTACATTTATTACATAACTATTATAATATTATTTTTATTTCATTACGAACCCGACTAATTAGATAAACAATCAAACTAGTCCTTTCTAGTCGCGTCGTCGTCGTTCCCGCCTTTTTTTACGCTCCGCACGACAAGCAACCCTACTAGAGTTTACGCACACATTTGCACGTGTATCGACGTCATTTGGCTATGTAGTAGTAGTAGGTAATTATTTTGCGCGCGTTGTACGGAGTGTCCGGGGTGTGACTTTGTAAAGAGAAAAAAAAATAACTGAAGTTTACCCCACTATCGAAATAGTCCTGAGAATTATTGCCACCACACCTGTTACAGTTGCATCTGCTGAAAGGAGTTTTTCGAGGCTTAAAATTAATTATTAAAACATAGGTATTTGAGGAATTTGATGACACGATCGGCTTTCAGGCTATTCTTTCAATCGAAAATGACGTAGCTTATTCGTTAGATTATTGTGCTTTAATTAAAGATTTTAGTTTTAGGAAAAGCCGTAAAAATGTATTTTAAAAATTTTCATCCCTGTAAGTATTTGTTAATTTTGTTAATTTTTCAATGTAAAATATTTTAAAACTCAAATGTTATTTATTTGTATAAAATATTTAGCATTTCTCGTCAAACATGACAAATACCTAAACCAAACAATTAGACCTACTTTCGCATCACATACTTTTCACGAAGGACAAAGAGCCTCGCAAATACCTGCCGCCCGGAGCCTCGCAATGGGTAAGGCCGCCGCTGTACCTACTAACTATTGCGTTGTATTACGTGATCAATAACAGCCTTCAGTTCTGATGATAAGTATCGAGATCACGAGAATTATTGCCATAAATGTCTTCCTGCATCTTTGCAACTTGGGTAGCTTTTAATATCAAAACATGTTGGAGCGTATATTTTGACAAAACAACATAAGTTGCAATATAGGGACGAAGAATTCTGTAAGAATACGTGACCTATCTGGCATGAGACATTTGCCTAGGCGATTTGTTAACTTCAGGGCATTTACCATAATTATATAATGGCCGATATCTACTTTTCTGTACAAATACAGTTGGTCAGAATTGAGATCTTGCGTATCTATCAGTGACGTTTGACCCAGAATAGTTCGAAATCTGGCAACAGCTTCCTCTTTACAATTTTCCAAGGCTTTTCCGATTTTACTTGTAAATGTTCTTCATTAAATCGAACCAAGATTTTTATTGTTCGACTAGCTTTGGGCACCGAGCAGTATACACATGTTGATATTTTCGATTGCGACGGTGTAGCTAGACAGATGTATATATGAACATCTGTCTAGCTTTTTCCCAACTGTATTGGAGTCGGCTTCCTGTCTAGCCGGCTGCAGCTAAGTTCTAGTATTATCATGGAGCGAATCTCTATCTGATTTCCACAAATCCAGTTACTGGGTACCACAATACCCCTTGGTAGCTTTAACTTAAAAGTAAAACCTTCTTTTAGATTGAACTCAAAGATGATGGCCCAACGTCCCCCTGGCCAGGAATGGTCAGGCGAGGCGACACGCAACCAAGGCATGCTGGTTGAGGAAACTCGCGTTGACGTCACAATCGGCGAAGCGGACAACGCTAACGACACCAGTGCGCTGCGCAAGGAGCGGCCTGTATGGATGGTGGAGAGTACCATCGTTACTAATGACCAAGTAAACAATTTTTATTATATTTTAAACATGCTGAATATTTTTTGTTGTATGGTTTTATTTAGTTCAGTTGGCTAAAAATGTGTCTAAGACGCAAAAGCCTAATTAACAAGGTTACACGGCACGATTTAATTGTTTGTCGTATGATCGTATCCCATAAGTAGAAGAAACATAGTTATTTGTTTTTTCAAAATATTTTATTTCACTTACTCCACATACAGTCAGGTGTATTGTGTGCCACAGGTAAGAAACTTGTATTGCGATATTTTCACCAGCTCAAAAATCTTGACAAACTGAGATCATTATCTTGATTGACCCTACCCTCCACGAATTCTCGTTTTGACTATTGTATTTCAAAGTTAAATGTATATTTTTCTGTAAATTGGTTAAAAAAAACATTTTTTTTTTTAACTAGATGACTTTGGTGTTTCATAACTGACTATTCTGAGCAGAAAAAACGAAGCAAACTCAGAGAAACAGTCTCTTTTAAAGTACAGATATAATCTTGGTAAGGCTATCTGGGGACCATGCAGCTTAACGTCGGAGATGGCCTTTCGAAGAAAGAAACATAGAGTTTTGAGTGGGCCTTTCTAGTCAGTGTACGTATTTGAGCTCAACGACTCGACGAACCATACAAAAAAAAAATCCGCACAGCCTCACATTCACAATAATTTAAATAACAAAATACTTTACTAAGTAAATATTCATGTCAATGTGTATATAATAATCATCAAAATGTCAAATGGTATATAAAAATATATATTTATTTCTGATCGCGCTATTTACATCGTCAGTAAGGTGCTGGTGTTTAAGTTTAAACAAGAGTGAAGTATCATCCGCAAACAACACTATATTGTGATTATCCTTTATGAGGTAAGGCAAGTCATTAATATAAATAAGAAACAAGAAAGGACCAAGAATTGAGCCCTGTGGGACCCCCATTGTTACTGAAGATCCAGGAGATATTTTTCCATTTCAATCGAATGCCTTGGACAAATCGCAAAAAATGCCCAGCATGCATGATGGCATTGCATTTATCTTTCCATGCACATAAAAATGTCCTAAAAATTAATCTGTATTACAACGACCGTGCCAGGGGCCACGGCAACTCTGTCGAACAACCGGCGACCCTGGCAGGCAACGGCCCTAGCGGACCCTATCAGTCAGTGCTGACATCTCTTTGAGGCGCGCGTGGAATACAACGCGCGGTCCTTACCGGACGGCGAGCTACCCATTGCTAGCAGTCCGCAAGCCCGCGCCTACGGTGGCCGGGTATTACGACGCCCAGGGCGGCTCCTACGGCGACTAGGGGAGTGAGGGCGCAAAGATTGCCTCACCGCTTCCTCCTTCGCGAGCATTACAGTTTCGCAAAAGGAGGTGACGGCTTCCCATGCATTATCGCTCCGTACTATAGACTGGTCCAGGGCCAGTCGCGAGAGATCGCCGCCACCGATCACCGCCATGTCCTCCGGGTGATCCACACAATGGTGACACCCGGGCGTTTCTCCCACTTTATCCGGAGCAAGAACCTCCCGAAGCAGCCGTGTCCGGTGAGGACCTGCGTCAGGCGGAAGGTGAGGACGCCTTTTGGCGATAAGACCACTTATCGCCGCAATTGTACGTTCCCGGCACTGGGTTGCGAGTTGCCACAGTCGCACTCTCCATGAGATCCCGCCGGAGGTGTCCGGTGTGCCGTGTTTTCTCGTAGCAGCGTAGTTACGCCCCGGCGTTATGTCTCCTCGCACCACTCCCATATGTGGGCGAGGACTTTTGCCTCCAGATCCCATGGCGGTAATCCGGCAAGAAGCTCACCGGAGACCGTGCGGTATCCCCGGACTAGCCGAAGCTAGAACGACCCCTTGTAAAGCTTATTATCTTAATTAGATAAACTGTCAGTTTTGTAAAATAACTCCATTGTAAGTACAATTACTTACAGTCGAGTTATTTTACAAAACGGTAACGCCAAAATCTAGGTCAAGTCAGTACTTGTAACATGACCTAAATTTTGGTGTAGTATCTTCCGATATCGCATTAAATGCATAACGTGCGATTCATTCGGTAATATCTGACCTTATCAGTTATCCAATACAGAAAATTACAAGTAGAAAAAGTTGACTATAAATCAGTACTTTTTTCAGGAAAAAGGAGAAGATAAAGATAATTTATTGCAGAACTGTGTACATCACTTCTTATTTTAAACGTAACGTTCTTAAGGTCATAGCACACATATCAACTCGGAAAGGGATCGTAACCGTATCGCCGCGGTTCGTGACATTGTCCCGAGGCCCGAGGTGAGGCGATTACGTTACGGTTGCATAGATCGGGCGGTTTGCTTAATTCCATACATAATTCTATGTCATGGTAATTGCTGTCGCTGGTAAAAAGGGTCCACGGGACAAGGCACAAGGATCACTTTTTTTAAACCTCAGAGTAGCTAATCAATAAGAATCCGAAAAAAAAAGAGAATTTCCATTCGAAACAATCATAGCATCTTAGAGGAATACCAGATCCCGAGATGGATCAACGCGATTTTTGAATGATCATGATTCTGCCTCATACAAAACCAGAGACTAAATTGTACTCTTTATACATTTACAGAGTGACAGCGTGCATTCGACGGATGCCGCACTGGAGAAAGCAGCCAGCAATGCAAGTAATACGAAAACAGCTGGAAAAGAAAAGAACGACGACATTATGTCTGTCCTGCTCGCTCATGAGAAACAAAATACTGGTAAGGAGAAATACATGTACAGACGCCAGCAGGTCAACCTACCCCAATCTGTCAAATTTCTTTGATAGGTTTTCAACTTTAGCACACAGGAATAAGGTTCATATTCAATTGGGAAAATCTGACAGATTGGGGTAGCTTGATGTGCTGGCTTCTGTACATAGATATTAGGCATTATTATCCACACAGCAAAAAGTCTGTGAGCCAGAGAAAGGCTTGAAGCAGCAGTAAAACATAAAATATCCACATAGCAAGTGTAGGTAATGTGTTTTAGTGCGATTGACAAAGGTATGGTAGGACGCTCTCAAGCTAGATGCATTTGAACTTCGCAAAGCATCAGCTTTTGACTGGAGATGCCTATGTCAAAACATTATACTTTCATAAGCTTTTGATGAAGACAAGAGTCAATCACAACACAAGAGTACATTAAGGACATTTTTCACCAGAAATAAGAAAACAAAGTATATTTTCGACAACTTTTTTAATTACAGGCAACAATGCAGCAACGAACGCGCTGAAGGGAATAGAGCCCGATAGTTCAGATTCCAGCGACAATGAATCTAAAGACCCATACAAACTCAAAGACGAATTGGCTGCAGTTGGTAAGAACACACAGATATACTTATAAAAATAATACTTTCGGTCGAATGCAAGTCAGTACGTCTGCGAAAACCACCCTTAGTACTATGAAATAAAGGCGATATTAAGTTACTATGGACGTGAGGTTGACTATTATTAAAACTATTAATTTTAATAAGCTTTTTCACATTTTGTGTTGTCATGTTTCAGCTGAAATGGAAAGTGAAGACTCTGATACCGATGACAATGCGCCCTCTGTGTTGGTCAACGGCAAAACGGTGCCACTTACAAGCGTGGACGATGACGTCATAGCACAGATGACGCCCTCCGAAAAAGAAACGTACATTCAAGTGTATCAAGAGTATTACAGCCACATGTACGATTAGATAAGCGTAAATTGAAAACAAATCAAATAATCAGACGTAAATAAATGTTTTTTCTTTATCTAATGCTTTTCAATAAGACCCTTTTTCCTTGATAAGTTTACTAAATGCTTTTGTTGTAAGTGTCGGTCTATGACATGTTTCAATGGTGTTATTAAAGGATGTAGACCTAAGCTGTTTACACACACACGATGTTACGTTCCTTATGCAACTGCAACTGCCTATTCAAATTCGTACCAACGACGCAACGCCCGTTTTACAGCTGGAACATAATTATGTATGTTAGTTAAAACCGCACGGCAGTAGTAACACTTTTGAACTGAACTACGAAACACGCTGTGAGATAAAGGCGTTCAAGTTAAATGTTCCCATCGACGTTCAGATATAATATTATTAACACCTTGTAGTCAACACTGTTGACATATAGGAAAAAAAGTTTCATTCGTTCAGTGAGACGAACGGAACTTTTTTTTCCGATCGTACATATAACCTCAATTCAAGAATCAAGGTTTAAAAAGTGAAGTTCAATTAAAGATGACATGACACGGATTTTTAAAATGCTTTAATTACGACTTTAAAAAATACTTACAATTAGTTAAGAAAATGCCAAATAAGGACATTCTATTTTGTATCACAGGTAAAAGAATACTTTCTTACTGTAAAACATATTACTCATTGTAAAGTAAAAAAGAAGTATTTTTTTATTATCATGTTGTTTTTATGCTTTGTAAGTGTCGTAATTAAAGCTTTTCAAAAATCCGTGTCATGTCATCTTTAGTTAAACTCCACTTTTCTAAACCTTCCGAAAAACAGTTCCGTTCGTCAACACTGTGAACAAATTAAACTTTTTTCCCGATCGTCAACAGTTTCGCCGACAAGGTGTTGCTGATTGGGAATATTCGGTTCAAAGTTCAGATGACTGAAGATAATGTTGCTATACAACGTGTAACGTTAAATGCAAAACCTCATACACCACAATTAGAGCATTGAGTTAAAAGTATACCTAATACAATGACCAAGACTATTTTTTTTAAAGCTATTTTTATTAAGAAAATCGTGTTGATCCTAGTTTATGCATTCAAAATTGAGTCTTATTGCCTTAAAATAAGACTTAATTTTCTTTGGCTCAATCGGCGGATAGTATGGCAAAATAGGTACCTACATAATTTTTGAAAAAAAAAAACCTATATTAAAAATTACTGAAATCGATTCAGTAGTTAATAATTATGAACAAACTATTTTCAGGTATTGCGCATTTAACGTTACACGTTGTATAGTTTAATAAGTAGTAAATAAAGCATTGCGCCTTACTTTTATTTGTATCTAAGAGTATATACCTAATATAATCCGTGGAACCAAAAATAAAAGTAAGAATTAAAACGTCAATTCAACTTTATTTTCAAATAATAAATTACTAACAAAATAGAAATATGTTTTTAACATAACTGTACAATATATTTTACAAAATATAACACAACTTGGAAACATCATGGAATTATGGAATATAATTCTGAATAACATTAGAATGTTATAATACTGATGTTTATTGGATAAGTACCTTAGTTAAGATAATCATTACGTAACACATAATCTAATATAGGCACTTCGTTAGGTTTTATTGCTAACATTTGCAACATATTATCACTTGAAAACACTATAATGAACACATTATCAAATTTTACTAAACGAATTGTAATTTGTAACATTAATTAAGATGTTTGCCCCACTTCTCCCAATACTCTTCTGTTTGCATTTCCATTATTCTGGAAAGACTCCTGTCACACGCGAACATTTCTTCTTCGCCCGTGAATATCGCTGCATTGGCATCGTCCTGTAAACAAGGGTGTATTCTTAAGTTAAAGCTATACCAAAGGTGTAAAATTATACTCCTCATCAGTCTAGTAAAATTTCTTGTTTTAACATAAGTCCTATGACGCCTATACACCTATACCTATTTTTATCTTTTAGTAACCTCGTACAATATAATGTAGTTTCAAATAAAAATTATAGGCAGTTGGACCTTGTGTTTAGCAGCTGTGACTGTATAGTAATTAATTCTAAGTTTCCTTTTGTGTAGGAGGATGACCACCACCCTCCTCTTGATATTTCTTTGGTTAACTTATTTCCTGAAGCCCTTCGTTCTGCACGAGTACAGCCTACTATTTCTTCCATGGTGCAAATTATGATGAAATCAATATTGCTTTGTCTCAGGGGATTGGCATGGTATATTAGATAGCGTTCACGATATTAAAGAGTCCGTAACAAAGTTCCATAATATTATTGATAAAATGTCAGAGATGGTTCCTGTAAAAAAAGCTGTTGATCACAATAGGTACCTTACATGGTATTCTCCGCCACTGATAAAAATCATCAAAGAGAAAACTAAGTATCACACAAAATGAAAGCCTTACGGCAACTATAGTCATTATTGTAGCTTTGCCCTTCTGAGAGATAGGGCAAAAAAGGTCAGTATGGAATGTTACGAATCATTTATTGCAAGGTCAGAAGACAATATTAAAAAAAACAATTGCAAATACTTTTTGACTTGTAAAATCTAAAAAATCGTCAAATACTCTGCCAAGATAACTTGTTCTTAGGAAATGTAATTTCCTTCGATGGTTAATAGATTAGGGACCTTTTTAATGTACATTTTCACTCAGTTTTCGAAAACACAACAATGACGTGTCTATGTCGTCATGTTCTTCGTCTGACGATTATTCTAATGCTTTCAATCTTAGCAATGTATTTATTCCATTTAATAATACCATTGTTAAGTATATCAAATCTCTTAATGTATACAAGGGCAGTGGCCCTTCCTTGATGGAATTCCACCCCTGTTTTTGCAGAGGTGTTGCAAAAATATTGCGCTTCCCTTATATCTGCCATTTAATTCCTCATTGCGATCTGGTACTATGCCTTTGGCTTGGAAACGTTCTTACGTTGTACCTATATTTAAAAATGGCGACAAGCATTTTACAAATTACCGGCCAATTTCTAAGTTGAGTGATATACCTAAACTCTTTGAGCGAATCGTCTGTGATTTAATAACGCCCCTATTAAAGCCACTTATAATACCGGAGCAACATGGATTTGTTTCTTAAAAATTAACTGATACAAACCTCTGCAAATATATTGACTGCATACCCACGGCCATGGATAATGGTCACCAAGTAGATGTCGTGTATACCGATTACTCAAAAGCATTTGATAAAATTTCTCATAATCTGTTAATTCAAAAACTTGAGTATATCGGTATACATGGTGATCTACTTCGATGGCTAGAATCTTATTTAAAGAAACGCAGTCAAGCAGTTACGGTAAAAGGGTATTGCTCATCCTTTATACCTGTTACGTCTGGCGTGCCCCAGGGCTCGCACCTCGGACCTCTATTACTTAATTTATACATAAATGACGTGCCTATTCAACATATTTAAACATTCTATTTATTCTATAAGCAGATGATAAGAAAATTTATAAAACTATTACTAAACTTCAGGTTTAGTAATAGTTTTATAAATTTTCTTTTGGCTAATTTGGTTAATTTTCGATTGGCTAGAACTACAAAATGATATTAAAAACCTGTGTAATTACTGCAAAAAAAAAAATTGTCTGTTCCTTAACTTAATAACGTAAAAAGTGCAATATTGTAACATTTTCTAGAAAGACGAACTCGATAAAATATAAGATTAAAAATGATCATATTAATAGAGTGACCGAGGTGCGGGACCTTGGGGTTCAACTTGATAGTAAGCTTATCTTTGACTCTCAAATTACCACTATGACCAACAAGGCATTTCGCATGTTGGGATTTGTAAGTACTAACAGTTGGCAAGGATTTCAAACATAAGTCAACATTGATACTTCTTTATATGACACTTGGAAGGTCGATTCTTGAATATGCTTCGGCGGCGTGGAATCCCCAGTGTAAATTTACTAAGCACTTGAATTGGCGATTTAACTCTGGGACTGATCATACACCTAGGCTTCAGAAATTAGAGGAACGTCGTGCAGAGCGAGATTTAGTTTATTTATATTAAATTATTAGAGACCAATTGGACTCCCCTTATCTTCTCAGCAAAATACGGTTTGGATGTCCACGCTTAAATACACGCAAAAAAACTCTCTTGGTTTCTCCCGAACCAATTATGACAAGAATACTTTTATTAAAAGAGCATGTCGTCTGTACAACGACACAATTTCATTAAAAGCAAATCAAGATTTAGACATGTTTCACCATTTTTTACCCAAATTCAAATTTTATTTATGAAATATATTGGCATCAAAATTTAAATAATAATAATAGTCTAAGAGCCGGTGGGAGATCGACCTTCACCGATCTGATAACTCGATGAGACATATTTTTTATTAAATATAATTTATAAAGTAGCAAGTTATCATAGGCATATTTGATGTCTATGATAACTTGCCTACCGAAAAGTGTTCATAGCTATTTTTAATGTAATTAATTTTAATCAATTTTCTTTCATCACCTTCACTCTTGTCATAACTTGTTTTTAACACACAGAATATGCCTAGGTAGGTTTGCCTACTTATTTCTGTGCATGAGTCAATATAGGTAACTACATCGATCTGTTAACCAATCGAAATTGATATCATATGACAAAAAAAAATAAATAATACAAAACCAAACATATAGGCTTGCCTGCAAAAAATTGTTCATAAAATATTATTGCCAAGCTATAAAGTTTTAGAATTTTAGCTATTTGATAGGTGCGAGAGAGAAAGTAGAGCGTCCAAGGTCCGTGTGATAGAACAGGACACAACATCACAGCTGCACGCTGCCTGACCGTTGAGTGTATCCGAGTGCGCATGCGTTCGTGTAATAGTCGAAAATAATTTATTAGTGACAACACGTCCTAAATAATATTAATTGTGATTTTAAAAATGAGTAAAAAGTGTTTTTGTGTGTTAGGAAAAAGGAATTATTCACTTTGATGAAAATTAATGATGATGAAAAGATGCCATTTAAATTTTGTTTTAATTCAAGTTCAACAATTAAAAAAAAAATCAAAAGATCTCGATTGCATTAATTGCGCGGAATTGGCTTAAAAATTAGGAACCACACTATGCCGAAGCCTAGGTACAGTACCAGCTTTCCATGCGTATACTGGTTGTGATTACACGGGGCATTTTATCAGAAAGGTAAAGTTCGGCCATTAAAACTTTAAAACTGTTCTCCAAAAATGAATCATACCAAAAACATATTTGCGTCATTACTAGATGAAGCTGATATTTTCATAAATGAAAAAATGCAGGCCGTTCAGGAGTTTACCTCTTATATGTATGGTATAAAAAATTGCACTAGTGTGAATAACGCCAGGTATCGCATTTTAATGAAAAGTTATTCCGCAAAAGAAGATAATGAGCACTTTTTGAAAAAGTAAAAAGTTATGACTCCAGCAACTTGCCACCATGCTGGTCTTCTTTAATCCAAAAAAAATTACGAACGATTTATGTCAATTCTATGTGGCTTCATGCGACTGATCAAGATTGCTTAAAATTGCGTCCTGAAAGCTGTGGTTGGCTCTTAGAAGATGATCATTTGAAACAAATTGGATTTGTTGGGGACCAAACACACTTGAGAATTTATGACATCGTACAAATCATGGATAATGGATATGAAGAAGAATTGTTAGAATCTGATGTCCAGTATTCAGCTTCCGAAGATTCCGATAATTAATAATAAAAATTCTAATGAATATTTGAATATGTATTTTGTATGCTTTGTAATAAATGCTTTTAACAACATAAATGTATTAAATTTTATTTTTCTATATTGTCGATTTTTTTTATTTATTATAATAAAATTTTAAAAGTAACACTTCGCACCTTCAGAATAGTAGTGACTTAACTCAAAAATCTAAGAAATCGAGTTACGATCATAGAGGGTCACTAAAAAGTGTTATGGTATAGGTTATGATAGGGTAGGTGTAATGGTGGAATAAAGACTCTTTATTCCACCATAAAAACGTCGCTTCTTTAATATTCACATAAAAGTGCGTACCTTTTAGCGACCCTCTATGATCGTAACTCGATTTCTTAGATTTTTGAGTTAAGTCACTACTATTCTGAAGGTGCGACTTATTCTTTCCCGCTTTACGGCATTTATTTAATTTTAAATAATAAATAAATTATTCTTTATTTAATTTAAAATGAAAAAAAAAATTGTTGAATGTTTTTATTTTTTTTATTAATATATAAAATTATTTATTTTTGATTATTTCATAGCTGTAAGTATATATAGTGTGAAATAATACAAAAATTGTCATCGAAATTAGAGTTTTAATAAATTAGAGTTCAAAATTACTGTAAAGTGTAAATAAATGCTGTCACTCACATGTACACTACACGAGCATGCACACTCGGATACACTCAACGGTCAGGCAGCGTGCAGCTGCTATCTTGTGTCCTGTTCTATCACACGGACCTCGGACGCTCTACTTTCTCTCTCGCACCTATCAAATAGCTAAAATTCTAAAATATTATAGTTTGGTAATAATATTTTATGAACGATTTTTTTCAGGCAAGCCTATATGATTGGTTTTGTAATTAAAATATCTTACCTATGATATCAATTTCGATTGGTTAATAGATCGATGTAGTTACCTATATTAACTTACCTGTTCACATCTACTTGCCAGGTAGTCATGCACAGAAATAAGTAGGCAAGCCTACCTAGGCATATTCTGCGTGTTAAATACTACCAATTGAGATAAAGTCATTCGGTTATGACAAGAGTGAAGGTGATGAAAGAAAATTGATTAAAATTAATTAAATTAAAAATAGCTATGAACACTTTTCGATAGGCAAGTTATGATAGGCATATTTGTTTATAAATTATATTTGATAAAAAATATGTCTCATCAAGTTATCAGATTGGTGAAGGTCGATCTCCCACGGTCTCCTCTACTATACTATTACCTAAGTATATGCTGTATAATATTAATATTTATTGTAAACAGTTTACACAATTGTAAACTGTAATGGTGTGAACTTCTGGTTATTGTTACACTTAGGTAGGTACCTACATATAATTTACTTGTAATCTGTGGAAACTGTTTCTGGATTGTGTTTAACTAATTGTATACTTATGTTTGTTATTGCTTCTGTTTGTTTCCCAAATAAAATAAAATACTCGGCAACACTGTAGCCTTCCATTATTGAAAAAAAAAAGTCGGAATCTAATCAGTAGTTTGAAGATTAATCGGGACATACAAACTCACAGTTTACCTCTTTAAAATAATAGTATAGATTTACAGCCTTAATAATAAACGTTGTATAGTGTCTGCATAGTTACGTGTGTAACTATTCATCTGATATTTAAATACTTTTATTAGTAAGGGGGTTAGTGACATAATAGATAAGTGTTTTGAAGGTCATAAGAAAGGCGTGTGCAAAAATTCTGCTTATTGTTTTCTCTTTCATTCATTGTATTCTCTCTCTCTCTCCGTAGTTGGACCACACTGAGCTAAATGGGCAGAAATTTTCGTAGTTATTATTATTATTATTATTATTTTTTTTTTTTTTTATTTCTTTTAGGTAATAGTGGTGTGAAAGGTGTACTTAGTCGCAAATATCCGAAAATGCAAATGGCTTAACTTTGTTAACTTACTGAATCTTTTGTAATCTTCAAATCGTCCATCAGCGCTCTATCGACATCAACGAAGTCCGTTTTTACATCTGATTTAAACAAATCTTTTGGCTCACAATCTGCTGCGATGACCACCTATAACGTGATGATATAATAATACACAAACTACTTATTGAATAGTCAGACAGTTTGAATATGTGCGTGTGGATTGAGAGATCTTTTCGAAAAACTCTTCCAATCCCAACCAAATTATAAGAAGATTTAGTAAATAGGTAATTGTGAAAACTTCATGGTAATGTATAAAATTTGTGAAACCTAAACAAAGAAAGTTAGAACTCATTAACTGGATCTCTCAATCTGGACAACTGAAGAAAAAGCCATAACGCGTATCCAAGAATATACTGCCTATGTGTTTATAATTTGCATTTTAATTAATTGTGAAGGATTTGTGAAAGCTGCTAAACAAAATTTCGATTCGTTTCAAAGCCACGTTTAAGATTTATAACGGTTTATATGGATCACTCAGAGTGGACAATTTCAATTGAGTGATCTTGCAAAACACGACCTAATACTGAAAAAGTATGAATAATTATCATGTTTATTGCAAATTATGCTTTTGGGAAAATTTGTGAAACAAAAATCGTGATTGAAATCGTACTGGTTCAAGAGAAAATGAAAATCTTATTTTTTGTCGATCGTCCCAACTAAGAGATCATTATTTTGAACTATATTTTATATTTATTTAGAAGGTAAGATACATGAGAAATTGTGAAAAATGTTGTACCAAAATTTGACGTATCAGTCGTCCCTGTAAGTGTTATACTTAAAAAGATAAATCATTTTTTACAATCCTTAAGGAAAACGTTGAGTAGGTAGACATACTTTTTTATTTTGTCCGATTTTTTTTCGACTACCCTATTCATGGTAACATTGTGTATATTCATTGCGATTTGCGAAGCTGGCGTTGTGCAGTGCAGTAAAAACGTAATTTGATATTATTTAAATTATGTAGTGAAACCAGACACAAATTACTTGTATAAAAACGTTTAAACTGCATCATAATTTGATTGTACCGGTAATGATTTCGACCGCGATATGGTCACCCTACTCAACGTTTTCCTCAAGGATTGTAAAAAAATATTTATCTTTTTAAGTTTATCACTTACAGGGACGACTGATACGTCAAATTTTAGTAGAACATTTTTCACAATTTCTCATGTATCTACCTTCTATTTGGTTTATTAAATATAGTTCAAAATAATGATCTCTCAGTTGGGATGATAAAAAAAAAACAAGATTTTCATTTTCTCTTGAACCAGTAAGATTTCAATCACGATTTTTGTTTCACAATTTTTCCCAGAAGTATAATTTGCAATAAACATGATAATTATTCATACTTTTTCAGTATTAGGTCGTGTTTTACAAGATCACTCAATTGAAAATTGTCCACTCTGAGTGATCCATATAAACCGTTATAAATCTTAAGCGTGGCTTTGAAACGAATCGAAATTTTGTTTAGCAGCTTTCACAAATCCTTCACAATTAATTAAAATGCAAATTATAAACACATAGGCAGTATATTCTTGGATACCCGTTATGGCTTTTTCTTCAGTTGTCCAGATTGAGAGATCCAATTAATGAGTTCTAACTTTCTTTGTTTAGGTTTCACAAATTTTATACCTTACCATGAAGTTTTCACAATTATTTCCTAAATCCTCTTATAATTTGGTTGGGATTGGAAGAGTTTTTCGAAAAGATCTCTCAATCCACACGCACATAGTTTGAATTAGTGCTCTATTGTTAAGTTAATTAGTACCTAGGTACTTACCCTAACTCTGTTGTCATAGAGTGTATCAATAAGCGTAATAAACCTTCTTAGTTGAGATCTCAGCAATGTTACTGATAATTGAGGCAAGTTTCTAATGAAAACAGTATGGAACGTCTTAGATATCACAAGATAATCACTAGCTCCCAGTGGCTGCAAAATAATTTTTTTTTTTTTGTTAAAATTAGAAACATAAGTAAATATTGACTGTGCATTTTATAAACCTATTTTGTCCCACTGCTGGGCAAAGACTATTTTTAATTACCCGACCATGGCAAAGCCAAAGGAGGGGTTATCATTTTTATTGTATAACCAGAACCATGTATCATTTTTACCCTGATTAAATACTTACTCTATCACACAACTCTTCAAAAGTGGAATCCAGGATTCTTCCACAAGATTTTGCAAACTTAACATTTCTACCCATAATGTTGATCACACGAGGCCTCACAGTGTCATTCTCCTTGGATACTAAAAATTTGAACAAATTGTCCACTGCATTGTTCTCAGGAGTGATCTCACTGTTTCTGTAATCAATTTAATTTTTATGGATTTAACCATTCAATGTGATGGCAAAATAATGATTTCCATAATGGTCAGCAAAACAAAGAGTATTAAGTATTTGAAACTTTATGTTTTATAAAGAAAAAACAAATGGCGTGCTTATACATATTGAACATGGTCAAAATATTCCCATCAACTACTTTGATATGATACATACAGTCATTTATTAAAGTATTTGTGCCAAGTTTCAAATTTATTAACTCAAGGAACAAGATTTTTCATGCAAACAAAACCCCCCCTTTTCACCCCCTTAAAGGTTGAATTTCCAAAAACCCCTTCTTAGTGCTCCCCTAAAATATAAAGGGAAGCCATGTGCAAAATTTCACATTCGTAGTCCCAGTAGTTTCGGCTGTTCATTGATATGTCAGTCAGTCACTCAGTTTCTCCTTTTATATATCGATATTACCCCCATTCAAAATAAATAACTGTTTTTCTTAACAGATAGCATAATCAGCCTATAATGTTCCCACTACTGGGACACAGGCCGCCTCTCTGTGAGAGGGAATGGTCCATAATCCACAACACGGGCCCAGTGCTGGTTGGTGGATCTAAATATTAGCCCCATTCAAAATATATGTTTTTGTTAATAGATAGGTATTCAGCTCAAAACATGCAATGATAATTTTGTACTTACAGAAAATATTTACTATATTTTGTGCCAGTTCCCCGTAATCTATAGTCAACACCTGAATCTAATTGAACCATGTTACAATGAGATTTTAGCACAGGTATAAATGGCAAAAAGTTTGACCGCTGAAGTCCATTTTTGTACAAATCATCAGGTTTTCTATTACTAGTTGCTATTACAACACAGCCATTGTCGAATAGTTGTGTGAATAGTCGTTTTAGTACCATAGCATCCCCAATATCTGTTACCTACAAATAAAAGAAACACAAACTTAGGATAGTTAAGTCATTACATGCAGTTAACCTTTTAACCACCCAACTTAATAAATCAGTTGTCGTGCCCCCAGTGACTGCACAGTGAATTGAAAAATAAATACCTAATAGAATACAGCCTAATTAATAATAAAAAAGCTGATCATACAAACGTTGGTCGTAAATATATGACCTTGGCGAAACAGACATGAAAATATTTTTCGGATTAATCCAGCGTAAGCAGTTAAAAGGATAAAGTGACCTCAGTGCTGCCACTGACGATGCATGGAAGTAGTGAAGTTTTGGGCTAATGAGGTCTAAAATACAGTTGTGCCAGCAACATAAAGAAGAAATAAATTACAATTACATAGTGGGAAAAAGTTTAATGTTCTATTCAATTCATATCCACAAAATAAACATAAATGGATAATGATTTTAAAAAAATCTACACATTCATTCTTAAATATTCTACATTGTCTACATTTTTATTTGTAACAACAAATAATCTTAGCTAAAGTATTGTTACTACATCTTTTGCAAACAATAACAAAGAGATTACGGCACAAACAGAAACAAATTATACTAATTCAGGAGAGTAGATCCAGTGCTACATTATTCTCACTGTGTCTACAACACAATACCTACCTTGCATCTATAAATTTATCTGACATACTATTACTATACATATCACAATGATACACTTACTTGGAATTCATCAAAACAAATGAGCCAAGATTCTCGAGTGATGTCAGCAGCAACTGGGGGTATTGGATCAAACGGTTTCGAACCCTCATCACGGAAGGAACTTGCTCCTTTTCCAGATTTAATCTTCAGCTCATGAATCCTGGCATGGATGTTCAACATAAATGAGTTAAAGTGGACTCTCAACTTTTCTTTTATCTGAAAATAGGTATGCAAAATTCTTCTAAATAGTGAATGCATAAGATCTCAACAAAAAAGCATTAGGTAATTCACCTGCTAAAGAACTGAACATTAAAAATAGAAAAATATATATACCTATATTATGATTTTTATATCAAACTGGGATATCAAAGAATGAATAAAATCATAATTAAAAAAAAAGAACTTTAAATTACCGGTACTGTTTCATAAAATAAATCCATCAACATAGTTTTCCCTCCTCCAACACTGCCAAATATATAAAGTCCATTTGGAGCTATTATCTTCTGTGGCTGTGGTTTTTTAAAGAAACTAAACATCCCGCCTGCACTCTGACTGTGTAGGGCAGGTCTTTCAAAGGCAACTACTTCCTCATACACCTTTTGTAAGTTCTGCACAACAGTTTCCTGATGTGAATCTTTACTTAGAACTCCACTCGCCACTCTCTGAGAGTACAATGACCAAGGTCCATCGCTTGATGAAGGTCTTTCTCGCGCTTGCGAAGATAATAGCTTCATACATTGATTACACCTCTTCCAGTGGTACTTGACAAGTGAAGAAACATGGAAGCATGAATTTGGTGCAAACATCTTGTTCGTTGTCAACTGACTGGCTCGAACGCGTAAAATATTTTCATTATATAACTTTCATACCTCATAACCTTGGATACTGTAAACAGTATTAAAGGTTTTCCATTATATCGTGAATCACACTAAATATATCAATAGACATTTAGTTCGATGTTTGTTGTTGGCTGAGCACTTATGATACTGCCTTTTTATTTGTTACACTGTACTTTTGTGAGCTGTGCTGATTTATTGGAGTCAATTTTTGGGGAAATACTAGTAATAATATTAATAAATTACTGAGACTACGGAACGCAGCAGCTGAGCAGCAGCCGAAAACTATCATTTTTAATGACAGTTCGTTTCCACTGACGTATTCGTTGTTGATGTCACTGTCAATGTCATATTGTCATAAGTCATATCACAATATTCGTTCAGAAACTCCTAAATAAAAATACTGATACAACAGAATACTATCATGAAAAGTTTTAGAACGAAAGTTATTAAAAAAGGTTTATAATATGGTTACATAAAAACTGGTAAAAAGTTTATTCTTACTCCGATATTAAACTACGTTATAAAAGGCGCACTGTTTTAGTTGTTTGATTGCTTCATTGGTATCACTACATAATATAAAACAAAGTCGCTTTCTCTGTCCCTATATCCCTATGTATGCTTAAATCTTTAAAACTACGCAACGGATTTTGATGCGGTTTTTTTAATAGATAAAGTGATTCAAGAGGAAGGTTTATATGTATAATACATGTATAATATAGTAGAGAAACACTGATAATTTTAGAGGTTTCTAATGTGATGTCGTAAATAAACCCTTTTTTTGCGCTTACATTGCAAACGCTGGCTGAACCCTATGAGATACATCAAAATAATGTACTACAGTATTTTACACCTTAAAAAGGTCTACAAAAAAGTCCACGATGGTATATGTCCATCTCTTAGGGATAACCCACAATAATCATTTTTTTTCCTTTACTTTTTACGAGAAATGATGGCTTATTTACGAAGCGATTTTAAGCAATACAGCATTAATCCCTAACCAAATAAGTACCTGAAATACACACATCAAAAGTGTCTAGGGATCAACATATATTTTTGCAATAACTTTTCTCCTGATTGATATTAATTAAAATTTTCTTTAAGGATTCATCAAATAAAGTGTTTTCGTTTGTCACAGTAACGATAAACCAAGTCACCTTTGCATTAATAAAGAAATTTGCCATTTTCCTAATAAAGGGATTTTTGACATTTGAACCACTAACACAAAAGTTCGAAAAAAAGACTGAAATAACAGTTTTCTCTAAAATTTTATTGGGTAACTTAAACAATTAATAATCCGTGTTTCTACCGCGAACACTAACAACACAAGAACATCGGTTTGGCATACTCAAAATGAGTTCATCCAAATCACGCTGTGGAATGGCCGCCCATGTTCGTTGCAACAACAAAAAAAGGTCTTCTTGCGACTGGATACCCTCCATATTCGGCAGAGCTCTTCTCTGTAGCATATCCCATGCATGCTCAATCGGGTTCAAGTCTGGCGACTGAGCAGGCCAGGGCAGGACATTGATGTTAGCTGCGGCGAGAGTCTGTCTTACAACTCTTGCGGTGTGCGGTCGTGCATTATCATGCATTAACTGAAATAAGGGACCGATTTGCACTTGTAGAGGAACGATGACGTCTGATACAATCGTCTCAGCATAAATTTGAGCGTTGAGGTTGCCTCTGATCCAAATCAACTCAGTTCTTCCGCCGATCCAAATACCCGCCCATACCATGATGGTTCCACCACTATAAGGATGGACTTCCTGGCAGGATTTTAATCGCTGTTGGCGTCCAGGGGTTCTCCAGTGTCGTATACGTCTTGTATCCGGTCTCATACCAAAACGAGACTCATCAGAAAAGCACACGAAACGCCATTGTTCTTCTGCCCAATTTCTGTGTTCAAGAGCCCATTGATATCGAATCCTACGATTGTGCATTGCTATAGGTGGTACCCGTAGCGGTCTTCGGGAATGAAGGTTCACTTCATGCAAGCGGTTTCTGACTGTTTGGTCGCTAATTAAGTTCCCTGAAGAGTGATGAAGCCTCACGGCTAACATCATGGCGGTTATTGTTGGAGCTCTTCGAGTTAAGATTTGAATGTATCGGTCTTGTCTCCGTGTGGTGCAGCGATACCGTCCTCCATGGCGCTCAGCCACGGTACCAGTGTTTCGGTAACGTGTCCAAAGTCGACTGATAACACTCTGACTTGTATTCAGAGCTAAAGCCACAGTACGTTGCCGGGAACCAGCTTCTATCATTCCCACGGCTCTGAGCATTTCTTCCCTGCTTAAATGACGTCGCCGCTCCATAATAACGTTGGTTTTAATCAGTAGTAGGGAAACAGTAGCACTAATAATGTCTTCAATGCGTTGTATGTTTTTATAGGGAAAATATTGACAGCTGATTTTCATCTTTTACTCGAATTTGATTCACAGTTCCTGATTCAAATTATGAAATGCACCAAAAAGGATCCATATAAATTTATAAAATCATAAATTTATTACAAAGCCACATCTCAATCTCAAGAAATCCGCATAAAAATGCTTGATCCCTAGACACTTTTGATGTGTGTACATTGTGCATTTAATATAGATCAATATGGCCCTTTACAGGATGCTATTTAAATTAATATTTTCGAAGATAATTATTACAGATACAGGGACATATCGGTTGCTGCGGTATCGGCGGCAGGGGCTGGCGGCAAGTTAAAAAAAAAACATTAAATTAAAATTAATAATTAAGTATTTAATTAAATTTATTAAATTGTATTGCACCCGTGCGAAGCCGGGGCGGGTCGCTAGTATATAATAATTATGGCATATACACAGTTACACAAATATCAATGTGTTCTGGTCGCAAAGTCGCAATGGCGGAATACTAAACTAAATGAGCACCCATGGTATGCAGATGTAGGATAGGAGGAGAGCGAGCTCGAACATTTTAGAACTCCGCCCCAACACCTACAGAAATAGAATATTTTTTGTCGACCTAAGCAAAAAAAGTTAAAAGTTTGAGTAAGTATTAGAAGAACATAGGTAGAGCGAGTGTAGCGAAGCTAACTGGAAAATTTTCGCTCCCTACTACGTTTATATTTTGCATATTATGTAGGGGACCTCCAACTACAAACCTTTTACTTAGGTACTGAACATATTTTAGCTTTGTTTGCGAGTTTATTAAAAATAACTTCTAGATAAATACAGTTCCTGCTGCTGCAGGGACCTGCCTGCGGGGCAATTGCGTAACACATTATCATTGGGAGTCGGCTTCATTTTGACAGTTCAACTACACACATCAAAAGTGTCTAGGGATCAACATATATTTTTGCAATAACTTTTCTCCTGATTGATATTAATTAAAATTTTCTTTAAGGATTCATCAAATAAAGTGTTTTCGTTTGTCACAGTAACGATAAACCAAGTCACCTTTGCATTAATAAAGAAATTTGCCATTTTCCTAATAAAGGGATTTTTGACATTTGAACCACTAACACAAAAGTTCGAAAAAAAGACTGAAATAACAGTTTTCTCTAAAATTTTATTGGGTAACTTAAACAATTAATAATCCGTGTTTCTACCGCGAACACTAACAACACAAGAACATCGGTTTGGCATACTCAAAATGAGTTCATCCAAATCACGCTGTGGAATGGCCGCCCATGTTCGTTGCAACAACAAAAAAAGGTCTTCTTGCGACTGGATACCCTCCATATTCGGCAGAGCTCTTCTCTGTAGCATATCCCATGCATGCTCAATCGGGTTCAAGTCTGGCGACTGAGCAGGCCAGGGCAGGACATTGATGTTAGCTGCGGCGAGAGTCTGTCTTACAACTCTTGCGGTGTGCGGTCGTGCATTATCATGCATCAACTGAAATAAGGGACCGATTTGCACTTGTAGAGGAACGATGACGTCTGATACAATCGTCTCAGCATAAATTTGAGCGTTGAGGTTGCCTCTGATCCAAATCAACTCAGTTCTTCCGCCGATCCAAATACCCGCCCATACCATGATGGTTCCACCACTATAAGGATGGACTTCCTGGCAGGATTTTAATCGCTGTTGGCGTCCAGGGGTTCTCCAGTGTCGTATACGTCTTGTATCCGGTCTCATACCAAAACGAGACTCATCAGAAAAGCACACGAAACGCCATTGTTCTTCTGCCCAATTTCTGTGTTCAAGAGCCCATTGATATCGAATCCTACGATTGTGCATTGCTATAGGTGGTACCCGTAGCGGTCTTCGGGAATGAAGGTTCACTTCATGCAAGCGGTTTCTGACTGTTTGGTCGCTAATTAAGTTCCCTGAAGAGTGATGAAGCCTCACGGCTAACATCATGGCGGTTATTGTTGGAGCTCTTCGAGTTAAGATTTGAATGTATCGGTCTTGTCTCCGTGTGGTGCAGCGATACCGACCTCCATGGCGCTCAGCCACGGTACCAGTGCTTCGGTAACGTGTCCAAAGTCGACTGATAACACTCTGACTTGTATTCAGAGCTAAAGCCACAGTACGTTGCCGGGAACCAGCTTCTATCATTCCCACGGCTCTGAGCATTTCTTCCCTGCTTAAATGACGTCGCCGCTCCATAATAACGTTGGTTTTAATCAGTAGTAGGGAAACAGTAGCACTAATAATGTCTTCAATGCGTTGTATGTTTTTATAGGGAAAATATTGACAGCTGATTTTCATCTTTTACTCGAATTTGATTCACAGTTCCTGATTCAAATTATGAAATGCACCAAAAAGGATCCATATAAATTTATAAAATCATAAATTTATTACAAAGCCACATCTCAATCTCAAGAAATCCGCATAAAAATGCTTGATCCCTAGACACTTTTGATGTGTGTATATTCATTGCGTTATTTACGTGTTGAGCGAACAAATTTTTCGAACTTATGAAGCAATGGATTAGCAATTTGCTTCAAAATGATTCAGATTCCGATTGATAGTGTGTTACGCAATCAGGGTGCTCGCCCTGGTGCTGTGGTGCATAATTCTTGCCGGTGCAAATAAACTATCTCCGCAATCCTTTTGACTTGAGGAGCAATTCTCTAAGGATACAGCCTTGCGGGCAGCGCTGTCGCAGCGCTGAAACTATTGTTTTCAACGCTGCGACAGCGCTGCCCGCAAGGCTGTATCCTTAGAGAATAGCATGGCTGGACTTTGCATTGGCCGGTTTGCCTACATTTTTAAACCGAAGTGAATGTTCAGGCAAAATGAATTTTTTTGGCCCGGCCTTATTCGAGGAGTTCATAGACAATTCTCCTAAAAAGGACGTTATCCTGCGATTTATCTTGCAATTAAAGCATCGTCTCTACAGCTAACGCAAGAAAGGCAGATGATTTCAGCGTATTATTAGCTGATGTCATACGAAAAGCATATCTTTGCTTAATTAATAGGATTAATACACAAAAACCGTATCATAATGACATGTCGCGATGGCCTGGAGGTCAAGCACGAGGTTGCAGGTTCAAACCCGGGGTAAGTATCTAATCTTGTCTCATTGAATTAGAAGGAAAACGTCGGTTTCTTTGATCCAAAATATAAATCAAGCATGTAAGCAAGCATGGTTGATACATAACATAACATAAATTACGCCTGTAGGTATTTCCTGAAGGGTTAGACAGAGATGTAGGTACCGCCAGTTTTCAATGTTTGTTGCATTTGTGCACTCAGACTCTTAAACGGATATAACACCTAATTATTAAAACTTAAAAAAAAAAACGACTGACTTCCAAGAAAAAAACACTAGAAAGTGAAAAATAACTTTAATTTCTGAAGTCAATAAACGAAAATGCGGAACCAACGACACCGATTTCCGAAATTAAAGTTATTTTTCACTTTCTAGTGTTTTTTTTCTGCAAGTCGGTTGTTTTTTTTTTGTAAGTAAGTAGGTAATTTTTATATTTTTTATTCACTTACATTTTTTAGTGAGTCATTTATTTATGTTGCAATAGCCTAATGTCAACTGCAGGGACGTTAATTGTTGTGTTGATGTGTAGCCATGTACCTATACCTAATCCCACCAAAAACATAAATGTAAAAAGGAGAGCCAAGTTCAATACAAAAATTATGCTTGGCTGTGGGCTTCGCCGCAAAAAGAATGGAGATCTAAATGAGTGCCAAGTTCTATGCAAAATCCAAATATGTATTTATAGGAACAAAATAACATTATGAACAATTTTAAACTCTATTTCTTTGCTTTATTGGATACCTATAACAATTGCTGTTATTTACAAATGTGAGATCTTATAGTAGATTAGATATTCTTTACAAAAAGTAATGATATCCCATATCATTACCTTTTGTAAAGAATATAATAATACATATATTGGGATAGATTCAAATATCTGCTTGTAACGGTTCCAACGCTACAAATAAAAAAAAAATTGTATGGGGATATATTTTTAACTTTTTTTTACTTTTAGATTTTTTCCTAGAGCTAGCTACACACAATTACCGAGCTGGATTCCAAATTTCATCCTTCTAGGTCATCTAGAAGAAGGTTAGATTTAGGTACTATAAGTCAGTCAGTCAGTGCTGAAATTTACGACTTTTTGACCTTCATATCTTTATAGCCGTTTGAGCTAGCTTCATGAAATTTGGGTTTCTAGATGTCTTTATGGATATAATTAAACACACTTAGTTTTATGTGTTTGCGTTAAAGAGGTTTTGAGTTATAGAAGGGTCAAAAGTGGCAGCAAGTGGTTCGTGTAATATTACACTCGGCGCTGGCTAGCCAGTTCCTTTGCTTGAACTTGGCTTGACAAGCTGCCACGTGTCTAGATCGAATCGCAACCCGTGAAATACTTAAGTATTATTGAGTAGTTCCTATGGCTATCTGTGATCTTCATCATCAGTCCCACTTCACCAAATGGTGATTTCCGAGAGCAAATGCACGAGTTACTATAAAAAATATCCAAATCGAATCAAATATGTATATAGGTATGCCTATAAAATTTGAGGATTTTACTCGATTTCTATGGGATCCCCTCATCAGATTCCGACTTGGTGACCTCGAGAGCATACCCTTTCAAACAAGAATTTTTAAAATAGGCCTAGGTACAATTGACGGAAAAATCGGTGAACATACATAAAAAAAAACATAAATTAGAACATAATAAACTCCTCCTTTTTGGAAGTCGGTTAAAAACAATCCTTAAACTTGACCTCAATGAACGTCCTAGTAACCTATTACAAACATTGTAAACATTGCACATTTATTATTTACCTTTTTTGATAAGCCTGGAGGACAATAATGACTTACAAGCACAAAGGCTCTCTTTGGTTTTTACAACTCGTACAAAAAGAAAACAGTTGAACAAAACACAACTGAGGGTCAGAGTGCTGATTTAAAAAACTCTCTCATAACAATAAATAACAAGAATATCTTGAGAAAGCAGGATGTGGTCAAATTGAAATCGACGTCCTGACTGAATTGATGCAAAGTGCTTATTGCAATCAACAGTCACACATTATCGTGACATCCTCTTTTTCTTGAACGGCATGAAACAGGGGTGCCACTTTAGTATGATGAATGGTAATTTGTTTTTTTTTTTTATAAAAAATTTGCCTGTTGTTTCGGCCTCAATAAGCCAGCGTTCCTTTCTTTCTGCATGGGCCATAATAATATCATGAGTCATGGGAATAAGTTATTATACATATATGCACCTAATGTACCTAAGTAGGTAGGTAATGTGAGAGTCTTTTAAACGCCCTTATAGTGACTAAAAAAGTAAATTAGATAGTAGGTATATGGAATGTTTACAAAATAGGTATCTATTACCTTACTAGCTTTTGCCAGCGGCCACGCCCGCGTGTATGTCGGAAATTATCCCACGGGAACGTACTACCGGGATAATAAGTACCTACCTGTCCCAGCCTCCTAGGTGTTAATCCAGATTATAAAATAACTGTGTGCCAAATTTCACATTTATCTTACTTATTAGTTAGTAGTTATCTATACATATAATAAATCTGTAGAGAGGTCAATTCTGTACATGAAATATATTTCCAAAATAACTATCAGCGGGTGATTAGTGATCGATACTGACGGCAAAAATGCAATCAGTAAAATTTTTGTCTGTCTGTCTGTCTGTCTGTATGTTCGTTATAGAAACAAAAACCACTCGACGGATTTCAACGAAATTTGGTACAATTGTTCTTCATACTCCTGGGCAGGTTATAGTATACTTTTCATCACGCTACGATCAATAGGAGCAGAGCAGTGAAGGGAAATGTTGGGAAAACAGGATTTCTTTTTAGGTGAAGTAGTAATAGGTTAGTAGTAGTTAGTTAGTAGTAGGTAAGTAAGTTATGGTTAATTTATGTTCAGTTTTTTTTAATATTAAGTAGGTAAAAGCGTAGGTACTTTTATTAATTATAGGTATAGGTAGGTATTATTAATTATAGTAGTTATAGGTATTTAGTTTTAAGTGAAGTAGGTTTTATTATATATTATTTTATATATTAGACGTAGTTATATATTTTTAGTTATTCAAGACCCAAGCGGACGCCGGCGTCCGCCCGTTATTGTCTTGAAAAACGCGTTGAATGAGAAATACGCGTTCTCAAGAATCGGCAGAGGAAAGAGCACATCGGTTAAACTCTATGAGAGTTAGTGCCTCAATTTCCGGAAGTCATTATTCCACGCGGACAAAGTCGCTGGCAAAAGCTAGTTAGTAATATAATTTGGAACCTATGAAGCTTTCGTTGAAACAATCGATATTCTTCTTACCTTAGCAAAAGAAAATGTTACGATTGCAGTTTAAGTAGAATTTCGCAACTCGCTCAGTATCTTGTATCGAATAGTAGAGAGACAGAAGTAGTTAAATTAATATATCCTTCTCTTAGATAAATCCTCTATAATGGGTGTACGCCCTACGGCCCAGACCGTATAGTATCCTTTGAAGTATCAAAGGCTACTTACTTTAGGTACTGTACTCAAAGTTATAAATAACCGCAGACGACAACAAAGGTACTAAATGAAACCTAAACAGCCCTGAATGAAACGGCAGCGCACGCGCAACGTCTCCGCCCGCTTAATTTACGTGGTGTTCCTTTTTTTATGTCTGTGTCTCCTGTCTCCTGGAAATCCGTCGCGACCAAGCTACAAGTTATTTTCAAACGCTACGTACTTCAGCTGTTCAAATGCTTACGAACACTTGTTTGTAAAGTTTGAACTTACATAAACGTAGATACCTACTCTGCTTAAAATTTGTGCATACAATTAGGCAAAGTCATATAGAGCTGAAGTCAACTCCTGTAAGAACAGTAGGTACTATGGTGTTTAATCATGCAGTTAGTATTTCGTGCACTGTATGTATTTACTTGTGAGTGATAAGATAAGCGCCAAAGTGCAACGTTATTTGCCTAAAACGTGATGACCATCTTACGTCATGCCATGTTGGTTTTGCGGCAATTTTGAACTCACCAAATCCTTAGCATAAAATAATTAAACTATGGTTTTTTAATTTGCTAAACCAATATGACGGCTAAATACTAAAAATCAGAGGTAGAGCAGGTAGTTTCATTATTATAAAAATTATGTTAGGATTCTTCGTTTTTGCCTACAGCTGAGATAAAAATAATCAATTTTCGAAATAGTTCAACAAAAACAAACATTCCAGGTGTAACTATTGTAGTCAATGTCAAGGTTACCTTCGGCGAACTGACCTACGGAACCTAAATTGCTCTTGAACTCGCTCACACACTGGCCTCAATTGTGCGGTTGTGCCCCATCTAATGCACCGGCACCGGTTAACAACCTCTAGTGTCAAGGTGCCTGGTGTTGTTTGCATAGTGAAAGGAAGTCTCAAAACTATCACATGTACGTGCGATAAGCCAGTCCACAAACTGATCACAGTCTTTGATTCATAATACCACTGAAGTTCATATAGTTAAAATTCCTGCATTGTTTTATGGAATGTACTGACACCAAATTAATCATTTTAAACCACAACATGTCCAGACTGTCATTCGTGGATCTTTGGCAGTTGTTACTGGTCGTCAGAAGCCCGAAAGTCTGACAAACAGTCTTACGAAGGGGGCAAGGGGTATCGTATTACCTAGTAACTAGGTTGGGGAGGTCAGATAGGTGGATAGATGGTCGTGCTCATATTTAAGTTATTTGCTATGTTATACCTGGTTGCGTGGGGTGAGGACCTGGTGATCTGTAAATTGTAATACAGGTTTATACCTATAATAGACACCAGCTCCGCACACACACTTGACTGGAACTGTTTTTGTTTTTGTTATGCTAGCTAATTTTTATCGTACCTATAGGTACTCGTAAGTCTTGTTTTTGTGGGAGAAATAAATAAAGATATATCATATAGGTAGTTGCTTCGTGTAAAATACTAGTATTCAGCTGCATCCGGTTAGACTGGAAGCCGATCCCAACATAGTTGAAAGGGTTATTACGAAATATATTTTTCGATTCTAGTTAGGTACCAGCTGCTAAACATCTCGAGAGATCATTAAAGGTGGCTTATGGCTGAGATAGTAACAATCTAAAGTTCTAAACCAAAGAGGGAAGACAGTTTATGGAAAATATAACATGTGTTTCGCAAGATGCAGACCAGTGCAAACACTTAGGTAGGTATACCTAGTTACTACGCGGACGCGCAACTAATTTAGAAACGACAAAAGTTTTTCAAATACAGTCCGACTGTCGAGAGAATGCGTTCCTGACACCGTCAGTGCGACAATTCCAGTACTATTATAGGTGTCCCAACCTCAACACCCCAATTAGAGTATTGAGTTAATAGCATAATACAATGACCAAAACTTATTTTTTTATAGCTTGCTATTTTTATTAAGGAAATCGTAAATAAAAAAAAATAATAAAATCGTCCGTACGCAAAATACGCGCATAGACGTGGAGTTGCGGACACCAGCCCGTTTTATCTTACCTTACCTTACCTTTAATTCCTTAAAGGTAAGGTAAGGTAAGATAAAACGGGCTGGTGTCCGCTTTCCACCGCGATTTCCATCGTGTTGACACTAGCATTACTTTATGCATTTCAAATTGAGTCTTATAGCCTTGAAATAAGATTTAATTTTATTTGGCTCAATCGACGGTTAGTATGAAAACATACAAAATTTTTTGAAAAAATACCTATAAGTATTAAAAGTTACTGAAATCGATTCAGCAGTGCTATTCTGTAAAAATCTCACCGTGAAAACTTAGGTGAAGTGAGTTGTCAATCCACCTGATGTTAGGGATTGCCCCTATTGATAGCTCACTTCACGCTCACTTCACCTAAGTTATCACGGTGAGATTTTTACAGAATCGACCGGCAGTAGTCAATAATGAACAAACTACTTTCAGGACTTGCGTTTATTCTGTTACACCTTGTAGATCAAATTCGCAAAACACGTAATAATTTTGTATGAAACTGTCAGGTGTCAAGACGCATTCTCTTGACGGCTGAACTGTAACTACCTACCCAATTTTCTTAATCATGTTAGATTACAGAACATAAATCAACCATTTAGAAACCGGCATGTCCTGGAATCAAATATTCGAAGACTGTAACATCTACCTACCCGCACTCGGCCCGCGTGGTAGATTACAGCCCTCCCTTTCATTTGTCTATCAATTTATATTTAATCATTTGTGTCTATTCATCATCTTCCTAGCGTTATTCCAATTTATTTGGGATCTCTATTAACCGTTTCTGAGTAACCCCTTTTCTAGCCATTTCATCTTACACGCTATCGATACATAGTTTCTTTAGTTCCTCTACACTTGTAAGTGTCTCTATAATAACCATCTACATTCATACTCAAAACTGTCCTCATGACACTCATTCCACTCCATCACATGCATATCATGGCCCTTAATTGCACCCAAGACAAAAAATTACCATTTCATTTATAAATAGTTCATACATCTCCGTTGTATGATAGACATGACCTAGTGCAAGACTAGCGTGAGATGCGTCCTAACAAAATCCGTACGGTGCGCGGTGTAAGAATACGTGGGATCACCCATTGTGCGAAATAAGCAATCACGTGTGTAGTCGTGCGCTGTGGGCATGATATATAAAAAAGTTAAACCTTATCCTGCACAGTGTTCTGAACGCATCCCTATTGCTGTCAACCCTACCAATTACCGATTTGTTGCGAAAGCGCGAGGGTGGTCGACTCATGCGGGCTCAGCTGCGTATAACTTTACACATAATTTTGCACATCATACTGTATAGATATGCTGTTTGTACCTCTATTTAAGTCTGCGGATGTGCTTTCCATACTTGAGATATCCGCTATCTTTGTGTATCTATTGGGTTTGAATGAATGAACTCTCGCTCCAGCAAATGGCCTCTATTTCATGTTTCCAATGAAAACCTTTAGTAGGTACTTAGTATTTGCATTTTAAAGGGTGGCCTAAGAAACTTCGTTTTTTAAAATCGCGCCCCGTTAAGTTGCTAATTGTTGATACATAATGCAAAGCAGATGTAACTGTTTGACTCTACAAAAATAATCCGCGTATAAAAAAGAGAGCAAATTGGTATCAAATTACTTAATAACAGCTCTGTTTGAAAGCTAGCAATATTCAGCGCTATCCGCATTTAGCTACTTACATCAATGTAAGCCCACAGGTGGGTATTACATATTAAAGGATTTATGTGGGTTCAGCCCCCAGGGCGTTCAGGAACTCATAACAACTTTCTTCAAAGCTCAAGATGCAAATAGTATGAAAGATAGCCGACTGGAAATACTCAAAGATTTTTATTGCATGGAATTTCCAGATGTACCTAGCTATACGGTTTTTTACGTAGGAACAGTCAGATACAGCAATTATTAACTGAGATTTTTTAGAATAAGAATCGATAGAATTTTATGATTCTTTTTTATTTTATTTACTTTGCTCAAATAAACCATTAACCATTTATGCAAAGGTGGGTCACCTAATTGCTATAGGTAACTGACTGTACAAAGCGACTGTGTATCGTTTGGCTTCTGAAGTTTGGATCTTGTCATGGCAAACATGGCAGGCAAATAGCTTTACTTGTTACACGAGAGGAGTGACCTCTTGGTTTGGAAAACGTAAGTCAAAACTAAGCGCAATGTTCGGCACTTTCATCACTTACTTCTCATCTTCTGACTTTTGGCGATGGTAATTTATTTTTAGTTCTCAACGAGCACATTAACAAAGGGTCACATTGTATACTATCCCACATTGTTTAAGGCGATTATTTAATTACTTATTAAGTATGTTTGCCTCGCTGCTTATGTACGGTCACCAAAGGAGATAAGTAACCAGGGTCGTCGGTATAGTTAAAGTTTAGTAAGAAAGTGACGGATGTTTTCGATTAAAATTTAATTTAATTAATAGAAAACAAATGGTTCATTTATCAAATTAAATTTCATTCGAAAATATCCATCGGTTTGTTACTAAACTTCAACTGAATCCGATGACACTGGTTACTTATCTCTCTTGGTGACTGTACCTAATGCCGACTGAACCTTTTTTTTACCTGAACTAGGTAATGAATGGATAAGTTGACCGATTTTTTTCAGTAAGTTTTTAAATAGGTTCTATTGATCAAATAAGATGAAGCTATAGATCTGTTTACCGATAAGCAGCTGACAGTAACTTTTATAGAAGTCAGCTGTGAAGAATCGAGATGAAGACGGTTACCAAAGATGTTACAAATAGGTAGCTAGTAATAATAGACCTATTACCTAATTCTAATAAGGATTAAACTAACGTGCACAACTGCACACAGGCATACAAAGAAATCAAATCATCCGAAATGTAACTTATCAAAACATATATGTACATACCTACTTATATTAATCGAAGCTAGTCCTGATCATTCCACACTAAAGCACTCGTGTCATCTTGATTCACGAGCAATTAAGGTGACTGCCAGCAGCCAAAACAATCGATCGTTGCAAATGGCCGTCTAGTTGACACGCATTCGTCAGACGTGCGCGAGACAGTCTTGAGTCTCTCCGTACACCGGACTGCCAATATAAGCTTTATATTGCAGAAATAAGATTATTCTTTTCGCTGATAAAGTGTGGTACAAATAAATAATTGATGAAACTCTTAGGTCACGCGTTAGGATTAGATTGAATGATCCCACACGTGACACTAAAGTATAAATGTAGTAAAATTAGGGTTTCAATTTAGTCTCATTAGTAGAGAGAGCCAGAAATAAATTTCATTGTCATTAGGTGCTTATCGCAGATTTGTTCTTCTCACAGCAACAAACAAATTATTATCAGCGAAATAGGTATATTACCTACTTACCTAGGTAGGTATGTACTTAAGGCTATATGAAAATCTTAAGTTAAGCAAATTTTGAGCACATGGTGTAATTTTTTTTAACATTAGTGTTCATTTATAACTTTTAATCTGTAGATAAGCGTCTTTCATGCGTGTGAGTGCGCTCGCACTCAGCTGATCGCTGAGAGAGTGGGAAGCTGTCTTGTTGCCAACCGCGCACTCTCAATTAACTGTTCTTCAGTCCTGAAATCTTTGATCTAACTAAATCATTAATTAAATTAGATTTAACATTATCTGGTACATAAATAATTATCATAATTAAGATATTTGTCAGATAAACTTTAAGGATAAACTCTTCAAAAATGCAGAAACTGTCTCGTATCTTAAACGCATACCGCGTTTAATTTACGTATTCAATTTAAACTCGTAACAGTGTCACGTCCTTGCTTCTCATGATAAGGAATGATTATATTTATAAAAGTAACAAGCACGTGAACATTAAATTAATGGTTATTTGACAATGTTACATTTCATGAACGATATCTACCAATTTTCCGACAATATATCTTAATAATGTTCGGAGATGCAGTGATGCGATAGCTGATTTATCGATTGTAGTCATCGTTTTGGCAGGATGTTGCCTGTGGGTCAAGGGGAAATCAATTAATAGGAGCGAAAGTTATGGTACTGTTCCAGAAATCTTTCAATTATACCGAATATAACGTTTTTGTCGGTTTTATTACAAAATTGGGTCCTTTTTCCACACCACCTAGGAGGTAAGAACCGTAGGTGCGTTTTTTTTATAGAGGTCTCCCCAGTAGGCCTATTCCTCTTTCCGGTGGCCTTAAGTATTATCCGGAAAAAAATTGTAGTGCAATTTCGTCTAACAGATTGGGGATCTTCGAGGACTCAACACTCAACTGAAATAGCGTACGTTGTCGAGATTAGGTAATGTGTCAGGAATTGTGTCATTCAGTTAAACGGAGGCGGTGCGTTTGCACGTCGATTATATGAGTCGAGGGCAGTGTTCCTCGGCCAGCGCGAATGACAGACACTAAGACGTCGACCGCCTACTCTACGTTAGATCCGTGATTAGCAATTGCGATCAGCTTTAAGGGCAGTTATGCTTTCGCTAACTTATAAATGTGGCCAAATGAGAAAATAGGTTTTTTAATAATATCTCGGTCAATGCAATGATTTGAATGTTTACCACAAAAAACATTCAAATCATTGCAAGTCATAAGTTGATTCGTAGGTAGGAGGTATTTTCCCAGGAAAACTTAGGTAGAACTTCAAGGTCTGCTTAATTATCTTATTTTCTAGGTACACAGGTTTGCGTTACTAAATAAGAAGACGCAAGACATGATATCATATTAATACTAGTTCCTTCGTTCCCTGATCAAGTGTTCACTGACATAACTTGACGCATTTTTCCATGGGAGTGAACGAGAAACTACAGAACGCCACATTCACGATCACGCTAAGCCTTTAGGAATTTTCACATTCAGTCAGGTTTCTATCAGTTATGGTTACAAATCAGGTGAAAAGTTTTGTGGTGGCGGCCACGCACTCTTACCCAATATGTAAAAGTAACAAATAAAAACACCTCGTGCCAAATCTCACATTCGATCTCTATAACTTTAACACATGTTTTCAAGTTCATAGGTACAAATTGTGTTTCTTCTACATGAAAATACTTAGTAGGTACATTTTGCAATCTTGCACCTTCTCAATGCGCTTCCAAGAACGCTAGTGATGGCTTTATCAGCTTGAATATGCTATAAATAACGTAGATACCTAACTAGTGTTCTGGGTCGGTCCATAATCGTGGGAATAACAGCTGTCCAGAAAAACCAAGTTTTAATGGCAAATTAACAACAGCTACAGCTTAGCGAATAGAATATAATTACAATAGTGTTACCTAATACATATGTTAGGCTTAAAATTATATGACAAGTGGGTTTTTAAATACATTTTATCCAAGAGACACCGACAATTTATGCGTGCACTAACATAAGAGCGTTATTATTGGAGTCAAGAGCTACAAACTAAAATTAACAACATAAACATACAGCTACAAAATCTTAACCTACACTATGCCAAATGGCTTGTCCATATTAGCACCCTAGTACTTCAATGTATGCATTATATTCCAATAAGACTTACAAGCAACGGAATCTTTCTTTTAGGTACTACCACCTCATAACTGATTTTTTTTTAAGTCCTTAGTACGAAAACTAAGGTGACGACGAGAATGAGACCTAATAGTGGGCTATCAATTAATTTTTGCGCTAAAATTGTTCAATTAATCGTAAGCTATACGCTGTGGCAGTGGAGTTAACGTTATCGTCACTTCGTCAGCGGTCGAAGCCCCTCGCTCACGTTACCAGATTACATACTAGCCTGAACTTTGATAGCTCTGTTTTCGCATTACAACAATTTCACCCTCCAACTTCTGTGTCATTTCTATATTTACTAATAATAACGATACAAATAAAAACCGTTCATCACAAGATACACATTATCCATTATTCAAATAGGTACCTACCTTTCTAGTTGGAAAACTATTTCGATGGAATTAATTTAGACAATCAAAGATTCACTGTAGATACATGACAAGAAGAACACAACTTTGACTTTGCTTGAATTAGAATAGGTACTTAAGTAGGTACCTAAATGCTCAATAGACGTTTACATTGACCGTTGCAGATTTTATTATTCAAAAGTTGTCGGAGACGATCGTGATAGCAATCTGAAGTTGTCGTGTTCTATAGACAATGGCACATAATATACGCGTTGAAGTTGAAGCAATCATTGGCTAATTAAAATTTGCTGTGCGTGACGCGACCACGAAGTGCCTTACTCACTTATAGGCTGCACACGTGCCTGTCAATGAACTTCGCAGACCATGCCAATAGCCGAGCACGCGTTAAGCCGCCAAATTTCTAGGCGCACGCATTGATCTATCCTTTCTATCCGTCACTCGTCGCCAATCAAAAACTGGAACTTGATGAATATATTGCATCCACAGGAGTTTTTGCAGTTTCTTGCAATTTAAAAACAAAATTAAACAGATTCCCACTTGCCAATGACATTATTACTGAAAGATTTTTGTGATTTACTGTCTTATATGAACCTACAAATGGGCTGGTGCTTCTATCTAGACTAGGGGCATCGAACTTAGCTCTATATCGATATTAAACAGTACAATTATTTAACTGATTACTAAATAACTTGTTACGAACTTAATTTCTCGTAAGGTACTAACGTGCAAAAATGATGACATTGTCGGTCCGCGCAAGGAAGTCGTCCTGTTCCGTGTGAGTGACGAAGGTCCTGGTCAGAGCTGGTGCATCGGCCTGCACGCCGGCGGTCGGCTTCCGGCGCTCGAAGCGTTCCATCATGTCTGCTGGCACAGTAGGCAGCTCCCGGCCTGTCGTGTTCGGGGCTTGGGTGAAGCCTAGTTTCGCCAGCAGGCTCTCGCGGATCACTCGTAAGCTGTGTTCTCGCGCGTTCTCGTAGGAGCGGCAGGAGGCGCACGCGATTTGAGTCGCCGGAGGGTCCTGTGGACAGGCGAGCTCGGCAGCGACGGCCGCCAGCCACGCGGCCAGAAGCAGCAGGCTCGCGGGCCTGGCCCGCGGCCCGCGCGACGCGCCCAGCGGACGCGTGGTGCGGCAGAGCGGGGAGGCGGCGGCGTAGCGCGATGAGCGATGTGAGGCCGCGGGCGGCGCGTGCTACACTGCACACGACTCACATTCGACACTACAGTCGCACGCCACGCCACGCGGCGTTGCCCGGGGCGCTGCAGCCGCCCGCCGCGCCCCCGCAGCCCGCGGTCTGGCCTGCCGCCTGCTGACTCACTGGCTGGCGGCGCCAGGGCTGCGCTGGGCACTCGGAAAATGCGCCCGATGTTGAAGTTGCACCGCAAGCGCGCCACGCGCCGCCCGCCCTGAAGATACTTATAAACAAACTGAAAGTTATTGATCAAAATTTCACGTAGCCTGAAACACTTCTGCTGTATAATATTTTTTATTTTTTTTATATAACTACACTACTCACTCGCTTTCACTGTGGAATAGATGAGATGAAATATTTTTCATGATTTTCAATATGAGGACCTTGTGGCTAAGAAATAACAGCCGCACGGTTCGATTGCCGCGGTTGGTCCGTGAATGGGTGATCATCTTTACACACTAAGACCCCTCCGTGCCTCGGAAAGCACGTAAAGCCGTTGATCCCGGCTGTCATTCATGGATCTTTTACAGTCGTTACGGGTTGTCAGAAGCCCGAAAGTCTGACAACCAGTCTTGTTCGTTAGAAAATAACTGGGTCGTGGTGGAGGTCAGATAGGCAGTTGCTCCATGTAAAATACTGGTATTCAGCTGCATCCGGTTAGACTGGAAGCCAACCCCAACATAATTGGGAAAAGGCTAGGTTATGGTTAGGTTATATGATGATGGTTTTTATTAAGGGTATAAGATATGGAATTAAACTCAAAACTCAAAGACTCAAAGCATTTATTTCAATTAAACTATTTACAGGCTCTTTTGAATTGTCAAAATTAACTAGTCGGTCGGTTAGTCAGAAATTTGAAGCTAGTTGCCCATTGCAAAACGTAGATCTCTTGGAGAAGAACGGGCAAGAAACTCCAAGGACACTCTTTTAAATCAAGATATTACAAAATCCTGGGTACATTATTCTTGTTGCTTCTATATGTGAGAACAATGTTATGAAGAAACAATTCAAAATAGTTATAAGATCAAAAAGAAGCCCTGGCAGCTAAGAGATGACCTGTCTCAACCGACAGCGCCCGTTCACGAACATGACGCATGGATCAGCACCATCCAGCTCAACCATTTTGAAGGGAACCGAATCAACACACGCGCCACCATCAGTGAGACATTTTAGTGAGCATGACACATTCTCAACTGCCATGTTCTTTCAAGTCAATATAAATAAAATATAAATAATCGGATCCATGGTTCTTACCTTTACAAAATTTTAAAAATGCTTCTAAATTATAATACAAAACTATAGTTTCCAATTTATTTAGGAGATGAATAAAATTTTACTAGAAAGAGGTATATATGATATTAAAGTAATCAACAATTAAAGCTAGATTGAATTGAATATAATTATGTAGGTTACCTTTCGATAATCCACAGAAACTAGCTAAATTCGACGTGGAATGTAAACTTACAGGGTCTAATTAATTTAAAACACAGGCAACAAATCAGTTACTAAGCAGAGCTACATGCAAAAATTCCGGGTAAAATAAAATATGCTGTTAAAAAAAATATTTATGTAGTAATTTTAAACAGTTTATTTTAACAAGTAACATATGGACTAATCCGTTGTGTACAGTAGAATAAATATTTTGACAGCTCTCCTGCGAAAAAATGTGAATACCTACATTATCAGGTAAGAGTTAAGACTAAAGAAATCTGGATATCTTGTTGAGGAATAGCATGACGGTAAATACATATGGCGGTATGTATGTAGGTAATCTAGGTATGTGATAAAGCCAACGTTTCGCTACATTTTATAGTCATAGTAATATGACGACGATGTATAAGTAAGTTATGATAAACTCTATGTTATGCTTTCGGAAGGTCCATTTTCAATCAGCACCCTAATTGCGTAACACACTATTACTCTCAATTTGAATCATTTTGAAGCATATTTCTACTCCATTGCTCCATATATGTTCGAAAAATGTGTCTGCTAACAACGCAAATAACGCAATGAATGTTGTTGAACTATCAAAATGAAACCCATTGCTATTGATAGGGTGTTACGCAATTACCCTGCAGGTCAACCGATACACATGAAAGGATATAAAAACTTCCTACGGACACTGCAAATCGTTTCACGAGTAATAGAAATTCCCGTAGAGTGTCTCATACCATACATCAGATAGATAGGTACCTGACTCATTATAATGTAGGTACTCGCTCAAATAAAGTGGGTAGTATCAATTTGCGTGCATAAGATCGAGTGGAGGAGCTCATCCTCACAATAATGATAATAAGAGTCCTTTAATAAGGTTTAATTAAAAGAGGGTTTAATTGTGACCCGATCCCCAGATATGTGGGAAGTGAACAAAACGACTCATGGATAACATAATATGGGATAGGATGCTCTATGTATTATTATTATAATAGATTACCTACATTATGTACACCTGTCTGCTAGGCTTTTCCCAACTCTTTTCCACATTGATGTCGGCAGCTGAATTTCTGCATATATGTATACTACATCAATACCATATCCGTACGTAGACTGTAGAAATGCGCTTAATACCGTCAATACTGACAATATTAAACCTAATCGTCTTTTTAACCGACTTCCAAAAAGGAGGAGGTTATATGTTCGACTTTATGTATGTTTTTTTTATGTATGTTCACTGATTTCTCCGTCAATTGTGGACTGATTTTCAAAATTCTTTTTTATTTGAAAGGGTATGCTCCCGAGGTGGTCACATTGTCACCAAATTGGAATCTGATGAGGGAATTCCCTGGAAATCGAGGGAAACTCTCAAATTTTGTAGGTACACCTATAGCGATTTGGATATTTTTTATAGTAACTCGTGCATTTGCTCTCAAACAGCACCATTCGGTAAAGTGGGACTGATGATGAAGATGGCCATCGGAACTACTCAATAATAAATATTTCACGGTTTGCGATTCGATTAGATACTTTAATGTAGTTGCTAAGAACAACGCGTATCGTGAAATGGAGCTGATGGGGACTTCTCAATCAGCTCTAGTTCGCCTGGTTCTTACAAGGAGAACTCCTCAACAATTAACGTCCCTGCATCGAGAAAAGCAATATTTTGTAAAAGATTATGAGCAGTTAACATTAGGCTATTGTAACTTAGATAAGTTACAAACTGGCCCACTAAAAAGTGAAAAATAAAAAACTTTTTTACAAAAAAAAACAACCGACTTCCAAAAAAACACTAGAAAGTGAAAAATAACTTTAATTTCGGAAGTCGATGTCGCTGTTTCCGCATTTTCGTTTTTTGACACCGACTTCCGAAATTAAAGTTATTTTTCACTTTTTAGTGTATTTTTGGAAGTCGGTTGTTTTTTTTTGTAAAAAAGTTTTTTGTTACATAAGCGTCTGTTAACTCTACAAAAATAAGTTATTCTTATTCCTCACATATTTTCCACTTGGTCACCGCAACGACAACGTTTTTGCATTTCGTGCTATAATGCTAATTGTGTTGGAGTACCCCAGGGTAGCATACTGTCTACGTTGCTTTTTAGAATTATATAATATTTTTTTAAGGTATTGCGACAGGTATTAAAAAAAAGTTAGCATTTTGACCCTTACGTACGCAGTTAATCATCTTCGTTGTCAAGTTTTGTTCGAAAAGATGACAATTAGGCTATCAGTCAATTAACCTAAATCTTACCCAATTTAGGTAGATACCTACTGGAGCAAAAGTCATCGTTTTGGCACATCGTAAGTTTTTTATTTAAGATTATTATAAACTAGCTGCTGCCCGCGACGTCGTCTGCGTGAAGGCTTTATAGCACCAAAAATACCTAAGATGACAGTGTCGCTATAGCATTATAAGTACACAACTTTTAAAATAGCATTAAAATATAAGTTTTTTTTGCAAGCGAAGCAAGTGACGAGGGTTATATGGGAATCCTGCTGAGTTCAGTCATAAGATGTGACTGAAGGAAATAGAGAAAATAATGCAGGAATACATTCCAGGACACAAAAGAGTAAAAATACGTACAAAGGTATCATACCTTACAACACTTCTCTATAAACTACGTTGGTAGTTATGCTGCCAGGAGCCAAAATGTAAAGAGAGTCAGGACTGGTGACGCGGGAGCAAGCGACGTACAGATGCCCTTGTGAGAAGCAACTCGTCCTGAGGTCGACATCCGCTGCCCTCAGTATCTGCCCCTGCGACTTATTGATGGTCATCGCGAAGCAAACACTCACGGGGAATTGTACGCGCTTGAACTGGAACGGAAAATTATGAGGTATGAGGGGAATGCGTGGTATAAATACTACCTCGCCGACGCCACTACCCGTAAGAATTTCCGCCTCAATGGTGTGTCTGTGGAGCGAGATGACTTTAAGGCGGTTAACACAGCTTCGGAGGAGGTTCCGAAGAAGCATAATCGGAACACCGACCTTCAGCTTGATGGTATGCGCTGGAAGTCCACTTGCTGACAGGGAGCTCAGAAATTCCACGGGATAATGTGTGGCGTCATCTTGCTCGACAACAGTGTTTATCGAGGTGTAGACCACTTTATTCCCCTCAATTTCCGAGAGAATGCATTCGTTAATTGCTGCAGCCTGATCATTTTTGGGCATCAAAATGGTCAAATGCGGTATACGACTGATGTCCCCGTACACACAGCGAATTAGTTCTTCTAAGCTGGATACCACTCTACCGAGAGACTCTGGAAGCACCACCTGTCCAACTATCTCTTCTGGTAGAGTGCCTTCTCCAAGACTTAGAATGACATCGGAGAATTCTTGAGCACGTGCATTGCCGCCGAGCCGAGCTCTCATATTAATGGTCAAGCGCAGCGTACGAACTCGTGACCACAAGGAAGATCGTTTCAACGAAGCATTCACCTCGTCAGCCCTCGAGCCCCGCGTCACCACGGGAAGCGTTTGCCGAAAATCACCACTGAACAGAACTGTGACACCACCCATCAAATGTTCGTTCCTGCGGATGTCCTGCAGGATTCTGTCCACGGCCTCAACTGCCTTCCTATTGGCCATCGTACACTCATCCCATACGATCAGAGAGCAATCCTTGAGCACGTGTCCCTTATCGCTGTTACGTGACACACCACAAACAGGCGTTTCGGCGCTCTCTAAATCGATGGGAATTTTAAACATGGCATGTGCTGTCTTGCCACTCGGAAGTAGTGTGGTAGGGATTCCCGACGACGCTACAGCAATAGCAATTTTGCCTTGCCTCCTGACCACTGCAAGTATGCCAGTGGTAACAAATGTTTTTCCTGTTCCACCAGGAGCATCCAAGAAAAACATTTTACCCTGGTTTTGCCCAACGCTTTCAAGGACGGTGTCATAAAGTTTTTGCTCTGAAGAGAACAAAGCGACATGGTCATTTCGCCCGGATCGTAATTTGTCTCAGCGTTATACTCCTGATTTCCACGATCTTGATACGGTGATGATTGGGGAGCTGGTAACCCATATTCGATCAGTGGATTGCCGCCGATAGAAATGACCACATCTTGAAGTGAACTGAGACAGGTGTTCAGCACGCGTTCATCAGTTACTTCGACTTCGTCTCCAGTAGCACGCCTCAAAGCTCGTAGAAAATCTTCAGACAGATGATGGCGATACTTCTCCCACAAAGCTACCGGGTTCGCGACTCCACAAAACACCAAGATGACGGCAAATAGATGACGCATGCGGCTGGGACTGTCACTGACGCTAGCCCTCGCGAGGGTGTCATGAAATGAAATGATCATCATCAATGAACATAACTTTTTTGTAATACTTAACACCGCATTTTTTTAAAATTGTCTTCCTCAACTCTGCTCAAGATTTTGAGGGTTTTGTTGGAACTTGAATTTGTCAAAACGAACTATACGATACAACTTTTATGAAGAAAATGCACATCACCATCTATGAATTTTAAGAATAACTAACTACTTACCTCGCCAACATGATCAAATTTAAATTATTAATTTCCAAAAAATGTTAACATGTAACTTGATTTGATTTTTATAAAATCTCATAGATAGCGCTGTTTTAAAATTGTCTTTATACTACTAACATTCATTAAACTAAATAACTAAATTTCTCTGCCCAAGTTACTTAAATGGCGTAGTTTTTATAGTGTAAAGCTAGATAATAGCATGGCTTACTCAAAAACAACATTTAAATATGCGTCGTTAGATTATACACTGTCGCAGAATGCGTAAGAAAAATAAAGATTCACAGCTCCTCCCCCGTAGGTGATAGCGTGATAATATGTAGCCTATATGTTGACCTGACCTCTTCTTCATGCAAAATTTGATGTAAATCCATGCAGTACTTTCTGAGTTTATCCCGGACAGACAAACAGACAAACAGACAAAAATTCTAAAAACTATATTTTTGGCTTCGATATCGATTGTAGATCACGCCCCAAGTATTCTTTTTAAAAAATATTCAATGTACAGTTTTGACTTTCCTACGATTTTATTATATGTATAGATAATGACGAGGAAACCTCAATAGCGCAACGGGCGAAATTAAAACTCGATTTCACGCTTGGCAATCCGCAGCAAACCAATACACGAACGATCTCGAACTGCTCCTTTTAGCAGAGAGTATTATGACTAATTGGGTTTATTTGACTGGTAGGTTGAGACAACGGATCACTAGCTTGACTATTGAAAGAGAGAGTCCTGGGCTCAATTCCCGGGTCGGAACTTCTCAAAAGTTATCCTGAAAGCTCGACTCTTATTACATAGTAGTATTATAAGTATAACATGACTGGCGATGTTAGTGGACCATACCAACTTGAACACCTCTGCTTTTCCGTTTGAAATGCAAGCGTGAAGTTTAGTTGACTTTCATTTACCTATCTGTAACTACAATTGCACCTATAACGGCGTACCATTTAAATTATAACAAAATATTTTAAAATATTTAAGTAGATACCTACCTACCTAGTTAAATTGCATTGAGTAGATCGACAATGGCCCCGATTCTGTTGTTCACAAACTAAATTAAATTTAAGTTCAGTGCATCTTTTTCTTTATAATTCATTACGAAAAGGACAGAAGGTAAATATTAGTTTAGTCCTGTCAAATTAGATAATCCATTGCAAGTTTAGACGTGATTAAAAAATTGTCTACTAAAAAGACGTCAATTGACTTCAGGCGCTGACAAATTTGACAGGATTAAACTAATATTTATCTTCTGTCCTTTTCATAATGAAATAGAAAGAAAAAGATGCACTGAACTTAAATTTAGTTTATTTTGTGAACAACAGAATCGGGGCCACTATCTTGTGGTTGAATGACACTTGCAGGGGCGCCGACTCTGTGGGTGCTCGGGGGCTCCAGCACCCACGACAGATACACGGAGCACCCTTAAGCAAAGAAATCAAAACAGGTCAATCAATCGGCTTTCACCCACCGATAGCTCTTTAACATCTAACTACTTACGTTATTACATTGGTTGTGTTATAATTATAAACTAAGAACACTATAAAGCGAAGTGCAAAAATTTTTATGATCGCTTTTCTCACTCTTACATCGTGGATGTTCTCTAAGTGTAATGTTTTAAGCTTTTCTGCATAAGTCAGCTAGGCCGAGCTCGTAGTTTCGTTATCGTATTCTCTAGCACAAACTACTAATACATATCTAAATAAATAATAATAAATATACTTCTTCCTCACTCTGCTGCCTGTCTGTTCGCATTGTATGAATCCTATAGACAGACTTTTATATTTTGAAAGAAATAATTCAAGGATAACAGGAAAAATCATCTGCCGATTTCCACAAACCGAAGTAACAAAAATCGCCAAATTATAGACTATTAATTATTTATCTGATCACAGCACCTTATATATGTTGTCCACACGGCTACACATCAAGCTATACATTTCCAGTTTTGTCTGACCTCGCGTTGTATAGGTTTTTCGTACAATCAGAAGTCAGCTTATACTGGTTATGTATAGCTTGATGTGTAGCCTGACGCCGGTGTCACCTTATTAACACACATATTTACAGCGTGGGAGGAGGCCCAAGATGCCATAGGAATATTTTGTGACCTCTCTAAGGCATTTGACTGCGTTAACCATGACACCTTGCTCTTAAAACTTAAGCATTACGGATTAGGTAAACTTGCGCTCAGTTTAGTAAAATCGTATTTAAATGATAGACAACAAAAAGTGCAAATAAATGGTGTCAATTCACTTGATCTAAAAGTAGAAATGGGTGTTCCACAAGGCTCGATATTAGGTCCTTTCCTCTTTTTAGTATACATTAATGATTTACCCCATTTATTAAAAAAACAACCACAAATGGTGTTATTTGCTGACGATACTTCATTAATTTTTAAGATAAGTAGACGTGCTCCAAATCTTGACGACGTAAATAACGCCCTACTGCAGGTGCATAATTGGTTCACTGCTAATAATTTAGTATTAAATGGGAAAAAAACTAAATGCATACGATTTTCTTTACCGAATGTTAAAAGTAGTGATTGTGACATAGTATTGAATAAAGAGATACTAGAATTCGTCGATAAAACTGTTTTCCTGGGGATCACGCTCGACTCAAGGCTGCAATGGGGTCCTCATTTAACATCTCTTGCAGGACGGCTTAGTTCAGCAGCATATGTTGTAAGAAAAATCCGTCAATTTACTAATGTAGATACCGCGAGGCTAGTCTATTTCAGTTACTTTCATAGTATCATGTCTTACGGTATTTTATTATGGGGACGGGCTGCAGATATCGAGTCTATTTTTATTCTGCAGAAAAGAGCCATCAGAGCAATATATGGCCTCCGCAGGCGCGATTCTCTAAGGGAACTGTTTAAAGACATTAATATCATGACAGTACCTTGTCAATACATCTATGAAAACATCATGTACGTAAGGAAAAATTTAAATCTTTTCAGTAAAAGAGGTGAAAGACACACCTATGGGACTAGAAATAGGGACCAATTAGTTCAACCAGGTTTCAGATTGGCTAAAGTAGACTCATCCTTCATGGGGTACTGTTTAAAATGTTACAATAAAATACCCCCCCACATACTCCAACTCAATGAAACGAAATTCAAATCTTGCATAAAACGCACACTATGCAGCCAAGCATATTATAAGTTGGGGGATTACATCGCTGACAAAAATGCTTGGCTGAACGCTGGTCCTGCTCCACAAGGGCGCATAAACTAATTAATTAGCATTCGAAATTATAGTTGGAGCTGCTGAAGATTGAAAAACTATCTTTGCATTGTATAGATTCAATCTCTTAGTATTGTATAATTGCACAGCACACGTGTGAGCACTATGTACCTAAACTATAAAGCTACCATTTACTGGGTACGTCTTTAATTGACTTGAATGTGCCCTGGCAGCTGAGAGTATGTCATGCTCACTCAAATGTCTCGCTGATGGTGGCGTGTGTGTTGGATCATTGGGTTCCTTTCAAAATGGTTGAGCTGAATGGTGCTGATCCATACGTCATGTTCGTGAACGGGCGCCGTCAGTAGGGACTGGTCATCTCTTAGTCGCCACGGCTTATTTTAATTTATGAATTGTTCTTTTTAGTACGGACGCCTTTAACGTGCACGTCTTTCTGCATCGTTCTCACATGTATAATTTCAACATGAATGATGTAATCAAGATTTTTGTAACAATTTTATGATTTAAATGAGTGTCCGTGGAGTTTCTTGCCCGTTCTTCTCCACAGGGATCTACGCTTTGGAATGGGCAACTAGCTTCATCTTTCTGACTGACCGACCCTTGACAATTCAAAAGTGCCTATAATTGGTTTATTTGAAATAAATGCTTTGAGTTTGAGTTTTGAGTTTGAGCCGTGCGTACATATACAAAGTTGATACGACAGAAAGGCTTTCCTTTAAACTGCTTATACTAGGTACCATTTTCAAGCTCTGTACCAAATATCATTTAAATTGAAACAGTAGTTTAGTCGCAAATGACTTTTTAAGTTTTTGGCCCGTTTGAACATGATGTATTTTTCTTAACAGCTGATTATGTCTATAGGCATAGGTCATGCACCTTAAAACGATAAATCTACGATACGTTGTTGCCGCTCTTACGCAAGTCATAAGCAAATACGTCCTACAAAAGAAAGTGACAATCCCATTAGCAAAACATCACGCGCGTAAAAGAAATAGAAATAGGTCAGTGTGTTGCTATTGCATCTTTGGTCCTTGCGAGGGGGGCCTCTAAAAACTAAAAAACTTGGTTTTTCAGTGCGCCAACGCTATCCTTCCGGGACGTACGTTACGTAACACGGAAGTCCTGTGCCGCTATTGTTTTGTCGAACTCGTGCGCTGACAATTGTGATTTTGTTTTGTTATTGTGAATAGGACACTTCTTTCTTTTTTTTTATTGTGACAAGACACGTAACTTGCTATTATAATTATTTAGTGTTAGTGTTTTTTTTTGTGATTTACTGTTTTTTATTGTGATAGGACACGTAATTAAACTTTGGTTGTGTGTGTGTGTATACCTAATTAAAGTGTTCAACAATGCCTCGTCTAACTTACACGGCGTCAGAATACACTGACATGATTTTAATTTACGGTGAATGCCGTGGAAACGCAGCATTAGCTCTGCGAACATACAGAGAAAGATATGGTGACAGCCGGAATTGCCCTAGGAACGCCCGCACCATACAGTTGGCAGTACAAAGATTACGGGACAATAAACGTGTAGTGCCGCAACAGGAGGGAGTGCCACCGCGGCAAATACCCGCTGCATGGGACGAACGAATATTAGATCATTTTTCCCGCAACCCGACAACGAGTCTGCACAGAGCCGCCCGGCAGTTTAGATGTTGCCATAGAACCATCCACAAGGTTCTAAAACGTAACAAACGCAAACCTTATAAATATCGGAAGGTGCAAGCTTTGTTATCGAGAGACTTACCGATCAGGAACAGTTACTGCCAATGGCTATTAAATAAAACATCCGAAGACCGCCATTTCTTAACAAATGTAATATGGACCGATGAGTGTACTTTTACTCGGAACGGCATCTGGAATCGGCAAAACCTCCGGTACTGGAGTTTGGGAAATCCACACGTGTTTCGAGAATCTGAACACCAGTACAGATTTTCTCTCAATGTGTGGGCTGGTATCCATAATAATAATATTATTGGCCCTGTTTTTATTGACGGCACCCTTACAGCGGCGAAATTTTTAGATTTATTAAGTGGTCCTGTGGCCGAGTACACTGACCAACTACCTTTAGCCGTTCATCGCAAGTTGTGGTACCAGCTGGACGGTGCGCCTCCACATTCTGTGATGGCTTCCAGGGAGCGGCTCACAGAAATGTTTGGGCAGCAATGGATCGGTCGATTCGGACCTGTTCGGTGGCCACCACGATCTCCGGACCTCACTCCCATGGATTTCTTTTTGTGGGGATACATTAAGGGTGAAGTGTATGCCTCCGAGGTAAATACAATTGTTGAACTAAAAAACAGGATTATTTTAGCATTTCACAAATTAAAGTGCTTAGCGACGGACAGTGATTTAATTAGAAAACTAAATAACAATATTCTCCGTCGGTATAATTTGTGCATTAATGTGAATGGAGGACACATAGAGAATTTAAAAATTTAGTGTTTTTGTTGTCGGCGTACTTCAAAACTATCTAACATAACAGCCAGCGCGAGCGGAGGCCTAAGCCGCCGCCCGCGCCACCGCCGGCCGCCCGCTTCGACACGAAACACATGCCGCGCCCCGGCGCGCGTGCGACGACGTTGCCACTTTGTAAGGTCAGTCGCCAGGTCCAAGTTTCTATGAAATTTGGGTTTTTCCTTTATTTACAAAGGGTGGTTGCGTTTTACTCTGATTTGTAAGCTATTTAGTTTGTTTGAAAAAAAAAAAATCTCAATTTTGGAGCTTTTTATTTTTATACCTTATCGAATTAATACTAAACACGTATAGTATACGTAGTGTAATTTAATGCCCCTCTGTCGTATCAACTCTGTATATGTATACAATGCTCCGGCTTGTTTGTTTGTGCTTTATGTTTTGTGAGTTAAATATCTGCTACGACGATGAGTGACAATATTATGAAGTGGCTGTTTTGTGGACAAAAAACATCTCAACTTCTTTTTAACCGACTTCAAAAAAGGAGGAGGTTCTCAATTCGGTTGTATTTTTTTTTTGTTTTTTGTTGTTTGTTACCTCAGTACGCCGTCATTTATAGACCGATTTTATGCTCTTCGCAATGTGAATGGTGAAATGGAGCTGGTGTTGGAGTACCAGGAGAACTCCTCAACAATTACCTAACGTCCCTGCTAAACCGACTTCGAAAAAAACACTACAAAGTGAAAATTGACTTTAATTTCGGAGGTCGGTGGCAATAAACTAAACTACAGAGACACCGACTTCAGAAATTAAAGTTATTTTTCACTTTGTAGTGTTAGGTAAAAAGTTTTTTAGAAAGTCAAATTACTGACGACTGAAAGAGAGAAATCGGTGTGTAACTATATTCATCTGAGGGGCAATTCTCGTAATTTTTAAGAACGTTCAGTCTGATCTGAGTCTCAATCTGTCAAAAATACTTCAAATTTCCCTACATTTTGACAAGTTTTTGACATTTGTTTGTCGCCGAGATGAGACTGCGACTAGATTTTGAACGTTTTAAATTAGCAGAATTGGCCTAAGGTATGACGTTTCGAAAAATAACCACTAGTTTGCGTCACATCCGAATCGTCAATCTTTTGAATGGGAGCTTCGTTCGGGGTCACTTAACATCCCCTCTGAATACCTGATGCGCTCGAGTATTTTTTTTTAACCCATCTGTACGGCTGTGCCCAGCATCCAAACCAGCAGATTAATATACCTCCGTCATCAGAAACTCGTGGGACATAATTATACACTATTAATATCTGACGCGCTCGAGTATTTCCATGTGAATGTTTTTTTTACATTTTTAAAAGCTTATAGTCACTCCCCCCATCGGTGAAAGGGTACACATGATGTAACCTTTTTTCTTTCTACCATCTAATCTTCAAAATCCAATAGGTCCCCACGACGCTCGAGTAAACCCCCATTTAGCATCGTTGACACCCGTATTATTTGGCACCTAATGATGTGGCGGCAGCGGTCTAGTGGCCGGTACTAAATCGGAGTCACATTTATATTATTTAGTGTGGCTCAATGGCCTATGTGTTGACAAAAACACAAACATTTATAAACACGCTACAACACTAAATGACATTTGCTTGCTAGTTTTGTTTGTGGCTAAAAGGTCCCAGCAACCAGCACATTAAATAATTTTAAAAAAATTGATTTGTTTATCACTGTCAGTGTCATTGTCAGTCAGTCAGACAGATCGGACGATTGCTTGTTGCTTGTTTTGGATTTCTCATAAAACTTGTTAATTATATTAAAAGTAAATTTCTTTTAAGAATTTTATTATAGTAATGGAAAAATGTCGTATTTGTTTTCAGCGTTCCAAAAAGGTACTCTCATTATATGCGAAAGCAGACGGAATTACCTTTGCCGATATGATGTCTTCTATTGCTAACATTAAGGTACCTATTAATAAATTTATTTTAGCTACAGCTAGGGTTTATAGGTATTATGAGTTTTTATCAGGTGCAATACATGACCCTGTGTCGTGGGTATTTGTAGACCAATTGATAAATTAATTACTTTGTTGTTTTTCAGATTCGAAATGAAGATGGGTTTAGTGATAATATTTGTCGTTCCTGTCGTGGGAAACTCACAGACGCATACAAATTTAAACTCGATATTGAAAGGTGTGTCCATAATCCAACAGTAACAAAAAAAAAACTAATTGTTATGGTACTAATACATTTTACATGAAAACAGTGCATGGAACTCTTGTTATAGTTATATTTTATAATATCATTATTATTATTTTTATTACTTTACAGGGCCGAAATGGTACTACAAGAAACTTCTAACTTGAAGAGAATCAACTTTAGTAACTTTCATGATATTAAAATAAAAATTGAAATTGAAACTGACTGCAAGCCTTTAGTACCTTCAATAGAAACCTTTTCTGAGAACTTATTTAAAGATGGTCTTGATTGCCTATCATACAACGACACTGTTATTAAAAAAATTGAACACTCAAGTAAAAATAATGATGGTAAAAAAAAGAAAGCATTGTCTGTGGGTGAATTTCTAAATTCAATTAAAACAGAATCAGACAATGACTGTGATTATGTAAGTATAGGGTTTGATAAGATATATGATGAAATCATTTTAATTTTGAAATATTTCAAGGCATGCTTGAAATATTTCAATCAAACAAGCACACCATACTGCAAACAGACAGACCATAAAGCCTTATAATTTGTTTAATTCTTAGCCAAGAATTTAGAAATAATTTGGACCACAGCACAATCATAATATTATGTCCTGCAGCTTGGTGTGCTTTTTGGCATAGGCCTGCTCCAACTGTATTCATTGTGCTCTGTTCTTTGCTATTCTAGTCCAGTATGACCTCAGAGTTAATAAATAAAACGAGAGAGAGAGTATGAGCTAGTGAATATATTGATTTTTCATCTTGTTTTTGGGTATATTACTAGGTTGTAAATTGACACATGGATGGCCTTAAGGTCCCAATTATAAAACCTCACTGTATAATGATAAATCTTGTATATTGTAATATACAAAAGGTAAAGTATATGGATCTAGGTGGCGCTAGAAAAGGATGCATGGAAGGATTTGGGGGAGACTTTTACTCAGTAGTGAGACAGTGGCCCCGATTCAGTTGTTCACAAACTAAATTAAATTTAAGTTCAGTGCATCTTTTTCTTTCTATTTCATTATGAAAAGGACAGAAGATAAATATTAGTTTAGACCTGTCAAATTAGATAATCCATAGACAAGACGTTTAGACGTGATTAAAAAGTGGCTACTAAAATACGTCAATTTACGTCAGGCGCTGACTAATTTGACAGGACTAAACTAATATTTATCTTCTGTCCTTTTCTTAATGAAATAGAAAGAACTAGATGCACTGAACTTAAATTTAGTTTAGTTTGTGAACAACAGAATCGGGGCCATTGTAGGCTAAATTTTAATAATAATCATAAAAGTATATGTTAGAATAAATCAGGGATAAAACCTTACGTGTTCTATTGCAGCAGGACTATGAAATAGGTGCTGATGACTATAATTCTGACTCAGGAAGTAACTACAGTTATGATAAGAAGAAACAAATTACAAAAAAGAAAAAGGTGAAGGGTAAGTCTGAATTAAAACAAATGAACAAAAACTGGCCAACTGCGAGTAGGGCTCGCGCACAAAGGGTTCCATACCATTATTTATAAAAACGGGAAAACAATCATGTCTGTTGTATGGGAGCCCCCTTGAATATTTGTTTTATTTTAATTGTTTATTTTTAAAGTGAATATGTATATAACTAAATATTCTGTGAATATTTCAAGCGTCTGTCTGTTGCCGTTATCAATATTGAGCAATAAAAATCACGTTTGTTGTATGGGAACCCCCTTAAATATTTATTTTATTCTGTTTTTTAGTATTTGTTGTTGTAGCGGCAACAGAAAGACATCATCTGTGAACATTTAAAACTGTCCAACTGTCACGGTTCATGAGATACAGCCTGGTGACAGACGGACAGACAGATGGACGGACAGCGGAGTCTTTGTAATAGGGTCCCGTTTTACCCTTTAAAAATATATTTACATATCTTAAAAGCCAGCTTCTGTGAAACAGCTTGAAAATCGGTGTAATCTTAATATGATGGATACGGAAAACATTTTAAATACTTTTTTAAAAATTAATGTGTAAAGTTAAAGAAAATCAAAATGGATACTTATTGCTAAATTGTCAATTTATTGTACCAAGGAGGATTTTTTAAAGCGTAACGTTGCAGCGGCCCGCCCTTATCTGCACCTGCTTTAAGATGATAATAAAACTATGCAACAAAAATATTCTTTCAGAACATAACAGAAAACAAACTGACAAACAGAAAGGTTGGTTTAAATCTCTCCTCGCCAAACCTATCAAGCCTAAATTTATAGCAGACTTGAGGTTAGCTCGATCTGAAGTTGCAGTGAAAAATAAACCCAGGGCTAGAAAACCACGTAAAGACCCTCCTCAGAAGATCAATGTGTGTCCTTATTGTGGAAAGCTATTTCGACACTTAAATACTCATATTTTGCTTCACACAGGTAAGAATAGTGTAACCAAGCAAGAATTGTAATTATTTTTTATTTAGCCTAGCTAGCCTAGAGTGCCTAAGTAATAAGGGCCGCACGGTTCTATCGAACAGCGCGGTAATTGCGTAACATAGGGCTCAAATACATAAATACGTTACGACGACGCAACGTGCCACGGCACGGCAACGTCACTGTGCCGTGACGTGGAAATCGACGTCGAGTAACGTAAATAATCACGTTACGAGAACGCAACGTGCCACGTTGCACGACACGTCGCCGTGACGTAAACTCTCATAGTGCACTCCTGCAGCTGTGCCGCATTTGTTATTCAATATTCAAAGATGACCGGACGACACTGAAGTCGATCACTTAATAACCCTAGTTCAGAAGCGTCCCGTACTATAGGACAAAACATTTGAATACTTCAAGAACATCAATCCATTTCTCGAAATTAACTGCGGCAATTCTACAAATGCGCCATCGGCGGCTGGAGCCACAACACACAACGCAAAACAACGTCGTATTTCAATACGACGTTGTTTTGCGGTGTCGCGACGTGGATTTTCATGGCGTGGATTTTTACGTTACTCGATTCCATGTCACGGCACCGTGACGTAAACGTCCACGTCACGGTGCTGTGCCGTGGGCCCGTGACACGTTACGTCGTCGTAACGTGTTTATGTGTTTGAGCCCATACTGTCAGTAGCAATGGGTTTCATTTTGACAGTTCAACAAAATTCATTGCGTCATTTACATTGTTGAGCAGAAAGATTTTTTGAACATATGAAGCAATGGATTAGCAATATCCTTCAAAATGATTGAGATTGATAGTGTCTTACGCAATTAGGGTGCAGGTCATGCTACGTTTGACGCGATTCGTCAGTGGTGACCATTTTTACATACCAAGACCGGAGGTTTTGGAAAGCACGTTAAGCTGTCATTCATGTATCTTTAACAGTCGTTACGGGTCGTCAGAAGCCCGAAAATCTCACAACCACTTTTACGAAATTATGTCGTATTACCCAGTAAGTAGCTGGGTTGTCTAGGTCAGATGGGCAGTCGCTCCAAGAAAAATACTGGCAGGTATTCAGTTAGATTAATTGGGAAAAGGTTAGGCAGATGATTATAACGACACCTGGCCTATAGACTACATTACAGCATTATTAATCATATGTGTCAACATTTTTTCAGCTGAAAGGAAATACAAGTGTGATCAGTGTCCAAAAGCATTCTTCACGGAAAGTAATTTGAAATCGCACATGAAGCTGCATTCGGAGATTAAGAAGTTTAAATGTGATCAGTGTATTGCTGCTTTCCACAACATTGCAACATTGAAAACGTAAGGCTATCATTAAAAAGAACAACTAGGTACACATGTGACTAAAATGTGTAGAATGTAGGTACTTTGAGAATCTGATGCCTAAACCAAAATTACATCAATAACGGGTTTAAACAGCCAATTTCAAAAATTATTTTTTTAATGGATAGGCTATCCCATATAAATTTTATTAACTTTGCTTTTGAGTTAGCTTCATTAATACGTATATTGATGATGTTATAATGACTTCTTGTCACTAATATTTACATAGCATTAGCAAGTAGTGTTATACGAATTTGTGTGGGATAAGTACAACTTAGTGAAAAATAAAAACTTTACAGAAAAAAAAACAACAGACTTCCAAAAAAGACACTACTAGCTCAACTGTCACTAATGAGACACAATTACTTTTTCCATTGTTATCGATCTTTAGGAGATTTTGCGACATCGGAGCGGATATAAAGTGAAAAATAACTCTAATTTCGGAAGTCGGTGGCAAATAACGAAAATGCGAACCCAACGACACCGACTTCCGACCTTTTTGGACTGACCGTCTTTTTGGAAAATCTTGCTATGGAGAGCAGTGGTGGCCCAGTGTTAATGGCCCCGATTTACGAGTTGTAGATCGTGGATTCGAACCCATTAGACGCTTTACTTTGTGTAATTAATTTCATCACCACTGCTTTCAAAACGGTTAAGGAAAAGGAGCCAAAAATTCGAAGACAGGTGACATCTACAAACCCGCACTGCGCCTGCGTGGAGATTAGAGTGGGTGGAGGACACTGAAGGAGGCCTGTGTCTCATCTGTGGGAATGTTATAGGCTGATTATGCTTAAGCTTGCTATGGTATGAGTGTCATAAAGTGCGAGTAATTGGTTAATGAGGTATGCGTACGGCGTTTTATTACGCACCTCTAACGCGCTGCAATCCCAACTATATGCGAATTTTTTATCAAGTTTAGTTAGGCAGATCATTACATTATGTTATTTTATATTTTATTAGAATAAAGCATTTATTTACACCTATACATAGATCACACGCCGTTGACTGTGCGTATTAAAACGTCGTGTGTAGGTCCTTATAGCAAAAGGATAAGAAAAGCATTTTTGTCTATGGTTCTTTGCTATACTCGATCAGAAATAATGTTGTTTTAAGCACATTTATTTTTATTTTTCAGTCACATGTTAAGCCATTGTGATGAGAGAAAATATGTTTGTGATATTTGCAATAAAGCATTTAAAAGGGTATGTATAAAATAAATATATTATGTACCTACGTACCCACACAATTTTGTTACTTTTTATCCGACTGCGGCGTTGTCCAAAAGGAGGACTGACTACATAAACAGACAAAGAAACATACAAAAATTACCCTCCCGTTCTCCCCTGGGCTCCGCCGCAGTCGGGTAAAAATCAACATGAAGGATTTTAGCATCCATTAACAGAATCCGTTTTACTTTTACAGAAACCGATACTAACACGACATAGGATGATACATAATTTCGGAAGCAAACCCATCAAGTGTGAGCTATGTCCTATGACTTTTATCACTAAGTACGCTTTGCGACATCATATGCGCGTGCACACTGGCGAGCGACCTTTTAGATGCGAGGTAAAATACAGATTATAGTAGCATTAAATTGTGACCTAATTAGGTATAAGCACCTAATTGATACCTAATATTAATATACTAGACCTTGGTGAGTACAGTACCTATCTACTATGAGCTATGAGGCACTGTACTCGTATATACGGGGTGGTAGGAACATCGACGCGCAGCCGTACCATGGATTCAGTATAAGGTATACACATGATTCTAGGCCTGCGTTTAAATATTTCGTCGGTTTGCGCATCGATATCCCTACCACCCTATATATACGAGTTCAGTGTCCCATAGTAGGTTATTGTACTTGCCAATGTCCCAATTGATTTATATTTTGCTATGAATTGCAGTGTTCTGGACAATACTGTTCAATCCTATGTGCTATAGTGCCCATTCATCATTCACTACAATACTAGTTTTCTAGAAGCATCTTTACAGTACCTATTAGCAGACTTTTATCAGCTTATAGTATGTTATATTTATATCTCTGATCGAAAATTGGAAACATTGCGCTGGTCCGTTAACCAATAGTGTTCCTTGTAATTGTTGAGAAGAGAAGCCCCGTTAAAATATGTAACAGTTTATATCAAAGACTTCTCTTTTACCAGTAACGGTTACTGATGAACAGGTAAGAGTTTGAGAGCAAGCTGGTTGAGAGCAATAGGCCCGCTCCCTATTGCACAGGGCTTAAACAACTGGCGAGTGACTTACAGACTCCAGCACATCAAGCTACTACAATCTGTAAAATTTCTTTAATAGATTTTCAACTTTATCGCTAAAGCATAAGGTTCAAAGTCGATTAGGAAAATTTGACAGTTTCGGGTAGCTTGATGTGCTGGCGCCTATACTATAGGCGTACCTCTCTTAATCTTTTGGCAAAACAAGCGTGATATTATCTTATAATATTGTTATAGAGGTATGAGGAATAGGGTGTAAAGTTCACTCATCCTCTATAGAAAAGGGACGATCCTCCGACCAGACGGGTGATGTGTCTGCCCGATCATTCATGTCTGGCCGTTGTCAGGGCCGTCTTAACCATATTGGGCGCCGGGGTGCGAAAATCAGCCTGCGCCCCCTTGCCAACAAAAAAAAACAATATTTTTGTTTTTACACGTCTGCCCAAAAAAAGAAAGTTATATTTTCAGGGTTTATGTATGTTTCTTTATTCCTCCATAATTTCTAAACGGCTTTACCAATATCAATGTATGTGGTATCGTTAGAAGCGTTGCGTAATCCCGCGTAATATTAGCTGAAAATTTAAAAAATATAATAAGGGTTAAGAAAAACACAACTTTTTGCATCTCTATATCTCCGAAATAGTGATTCTTAGGAAAAAAAAAAGTGTAAGAACAATTTTTGTAGATAATTGCATGATGAACAATTTTCTCGTATCAGTTTTTAATATTATTATTAATAAAACTTACCGTTTAGCTAAAAATGCAAAAAACCGATTTTTGCAATATTTGACCTTGAATAAAAAATTTTGAACGCTTCGGATCGATGGGGACTTTTGAAAATTTATTTTTAATGGTGGTCCCAACCTTCATACCAATTTTCAGCATTATGCGAATTAATGTAAACCTTGAATATCTATTTTGACCACCGGGCTATCACCAGGATATGCAGATATTTTAACCTGCAATGGTCTATTTTCTGTTATAAATAATCTTAAGTATTATTTGTGGCCAGAAAGCAGGGTCATTCGCGATATCTTCAGAAAATCGTGCATCCGATGACAGACGCCAGCACATTAAGCTGCTAGAATCTGTCAAATTTCTTTAAAAGATTTTCAAACTTTATCACTACAGCATAAGGTCCAAGGTTGATTGGAAAAATTCGACAGTTTGTTGCGTCTGTTCATCTACAGCTGCACATTCATTATTTTATTCAAGGGACGTAGCCGTTACTTGTCTGGGGTTATTATTTAATAATGCTGCCAAATTGGTTGTATGTAACATAACGGTAAAGTATGTAGGGTGGGGAGAGCGAGCGGAGCGAGCTCGAAAATTTTAACAACTCGTCTCGGTTTGGTCAGGTTTTGTTTTATATTTTCAAACAGAAATAGGAGTTACTTTGTCTTTCGAAAATTTTGCACACTCGGATAGGTACGATTTTCTTTCGATCATTCCAAAAGGACTAGGAATTACTTGCTTTGTCGACTTATAAAGAAAAGCTGAAGAATCTACAGAATGTAAATTGCAAGAGCGAGCGAAGCGAGCCTAAAAATTTTAGCACCCCACCTTAAATAGTCTATGTTTGCCCTTAACCATCATATAGAAAGAGAACTTACCTTATCGAATTATGAAGAAAGCTTAAACTCGTTTAAAAGCAGTTTAGGTTTTGGAATCTGGCCATAATCTAAGCCTTTCAAACCTTAAGTACGAGCAGGGTGCCCAATATCCCGAGTTTGTTTCGCTCGCTCTTGCATCCTAGATTCTATATTTTATCAGGCTTTTTAAAGTAAATACTTTTTAGGTGCGTTAAAAACCCACTGTCACTTCATAGTTTTAAGTTTTTACTTCTGTCAGCAATTGCCCATTGAGGTTTTCGTGGCTATTTTTTTATATGTATTTTTTAGGTATTTTTATATAGATAGGTAATTATTTTTTATTCTGGTAAAGCTTTTTTGCGATAATCCGGTCATGATTTTTGTTAAAAACTTATTAAGTACTTACTTTATTTCTGCAGTGTATTTTTACCGCGTCACTTAAAAAAAAAAAACCTAGCACATCCCCCATGCGTTAGGTAGCACGCGAAATTCAAAAACCGTTTTATGCAATTTTCAGTATTGTCAGGATAATGTTGAACAAAATACCTATGATTCGCGAGCGTAACAAATACTCGTATATATTTAAAGAATTATAATCAATACAACCCTTTAAATTCATATACTCCTATTTTATGATATTTCATGAAATGGCGCTGGCGCTTCATCCTCAAAATTTTTAAATTAAAAAAAAAACTTGTCTTACCTATCTTGACAACGTAAAATTAATTTCCAAAAAACAACACACTCCTTGCACATAATTAGCATTTCATGACACGTAAACATTAAGTAAATAACTTTTTTCATTACAAAATAAGTAGGATGCCAAAGGATACCTATGGTCACTTAGGTACTATAATGGCTCATGGCTGTCGCAGTTTTAATGGTAGTTGTAGACTGAAACTTTTGTTGACACAATTTGTATATTTTGTATTGGTAACTAGATACCTACCTTCAAGCGGGCGGTGATATGTCAAAAGGCGGGCGTCGCATGTCAAAGGGCGCGCGCGCACTCACTTGTAGCCGCAAGCTCTCTTTGAATTTGCTGCGTGTGTTTTTTGGAATATAAATTTAATTATTGTATTAATAAGATCTAAATTGGCTTGCACATTGCAAGTCAGCAAATAAATAATGAATATTTGTTAAGTACTCATAGTTGTTAAAACTGATTTTGATTACGCATCACGCATGGTTTGGGTAGGTACCTTTATGGCGAGCGGCTAGCGCCTCCTAAGACCCAGCGCCGGGGTGCCACGCACCCCTTGCACCCCCGGGTAAAGACGGCCCTGGCCGTTGTCATGCTAGTTGCGTGGTAAACGCTTACGAGATGCAGCCGGTCGATTCTGTAAAAACCTCACCGTGAAAACTAAGGTGAAGTGAGCTGTCATTCCACCTGATGTTAGGGATTGCCTCCATTGATAGCTCACTTCACCTATGTTATCAAGGTGGGTTTTTACAGAATCGATAGGCAGGATTTTGCGTGACGTCGGTATGACGCGAAGTTCGTGTGTACCGCTACTTACATTGTAAAATTGTTTTCAATTTCAGATTTGTTCGCAGCCATACAGCTACAAACACGATTTTAACCGACACTGTTTAAAAAAGCACGGAGTGTTCATGAAACGAAGATCTGTGCGCGTGATGAACGAAGAAGTTTTACAGCAAGAAAGAGCTATTGTGAGGGACATACTGTCGCTTCGAGCACACGGCATTATAAAAGGTGGCGAGCTAGAAAACCCATTCGATGGTCCTCAGGCCGCTATGGCGTATGAACAAGCTATGAAAGCCATAGAAGCTAACAAGATCCCTATAATATTTTAAATGTTACCTATGCAAAGAACATTTGCAAACTTTGATTAGCTACCTATATTCTCCTGTCAAAACGTAGGTATCTAATCAGTAGATACAAAACCCATAATCACGGACAGACGACCTTAATGAATAAAAACTATTTTATTAAATCGTTCATCATACGTTTTTGAATGTTGTTTAGGTGCAGCGCAGACGGCACACTTTTTGTGCGATCGAGTCTGCGACGCACAAAAAGTCTGCATGGCGCGCAAAAAGTCGGTCGCGGATTTTTCACAGACTCAACGAACACGACGCACATCTTCGATCATTCTGTCGGCAGAGCTGTCTGTCTTTTTAATGTCTATCATGATATTCTGCCTTAGAAGTATCATAGTGTCCCGAAGTGCCCGAATTATACGGATTTTTTGTGCGCCGGACTTTTTGCGCGTCGTGTGCGTTACTGCATATAATTGCATAGGTTCTATTTTCACAGACTAAAAAGTGCGTCACGGATAGTCTGTCGTCTGCGCTGCACCTTACTTTGTGAATTTAATGGAAAATCATTTTGGAAAAAAAAAATCCGTTTCTATAATAATAAAAGTTGATTGCAAAATGGTGATCTGTTTTTCTTTTAGAACAAATTTTTCGTCGGTTATTAAAAAAAATAGCTATTCCATACATTTTGACCGCGTAAGTTTTCACGGCGTACTTTTCTATGAAACAGCAATTTTTTTTTTGATACCCGTCGAAAAATTTTCACGCTAGGGGATAAAATCATGTACTGAATTCATGATTAGGTACAGTTTGCGGGTCGATCCCTGCCACCTTGTACAGACGCCACCAGCACATCAAACTGCCTGAAACTGTCTAATTTTCCCAAGCGACTTTGAACCTTATGCTTTAGCGATAAGTTGAAATCCTATTAAAGAAGTTTGAAAGATTGTAGTAGCTTGAGCTGGCGTCTGTACCTATGTCCAAGAAAGTCTGATTAATTCGGGTTTTGAGCATGTCGAGGTACAGACGCCGGTAGGTATATCAAGCTATTATAATCTGTCAAATTTCTTTAATAGATTTTCAACTTTATCGCTAAAACATAAGGTTCGAAGTTGATTGAGAAAATTTGACAGTTTCGAGTAGCTTGATGTGCTGGCGTCTGTACCTAACCTTTTATTTCTGCCATGCTATTCTCTAAGGATACGGCCTTGCGGGCAGCGCTGTCGCAGCTGTGAAAACAAGTTTCAGCGCTGCCCGCAAGGCTGTACTTATCCTTAGAGAATAGCTCCCCTGCGCGGTAAGAAGTACGATTGCTCCGGAATGTATGCTACCTATTAACTTTTCTAACACGCTTTTCTTAGCTTGTAACTAACTAACAAAAAATGTAACAAAATCTTAGAAGTCAATTTTAACCTACTTCTAATGGTCGCATAGAAATGAAACTTAGTACTTATGTAGGTATAATGTAGTTCGGATGACAATACTATAATTTTGTGTCTTGGAGCTGATCTGATGATGGAGCTAGGAGGTGGATAGTGGAACTCTTCAGCGGCTACTATTAAACCCCTCTAGTTTGGGCTGATATAATTTGTTTTGTCGAGTCCAATAAATTGGGCTTGGTAACAAGGGTCTGGTGATGGTGCAAGAAGATGGATAGGGGAACTCTCTTTAGTGACTACTAGTAAACCACTCGAGTTTGGGGTCAAATGATTTGTTTTGATGAAACTTTTTATGTGTACCTAATATAGTTCCGATGACAATACTATAATTTGGTGTCTTGGAGCTGATCTGAGGATGGAGCCAGGAGGTGGATAATGGAATTCATCAGTGCCTTCTAGTAAACCCCTCGAGTTTGGGGTCAAATGGTTCGTTTTGACGAGTCCAATATATTGCACAAAGTGTCGAGGGTCTGATGATGGAGCCAGGAGTTGGATAGCGGCACTCTTCAGTGTCTACAAGTAAACCCGTCGAGTTTGGGGTCATATGATTCGTTTTGATGAGGCCAATATATAGCACTTGGTATCGAGGATCTGATGATTGAAGCAGCTACTTGTAAACCCCTCCATTATGTTAGTAGCCCCTAATCGTCATAACTTCGTTGACTTTATACTTATTAACTTAATGGAGAATACAGGTTTATTGGAAAAACATTAACAACCTCTTAAGAGGTCATTGTACTCATAATTATGAACAACTTTTACTATGGGACCAAACCTGAAATCGCAAAAAAAAATCAGCTGTTCCCTACATTTTGACGAGTTATGCGAACGTAAATGTAGGGAACAGCTGATTTTTTTTTCGCGATTTAGGTTTAGTCCCATAGTAAAAGTTGTTCATAATGATGAGTACCTACAATAACCTCTTAAGAGGTTTTAATATTTTTCCAGTAACCCTGTATACCTACTAGACACAAAATTTAAAAAATAGACTTTAAAAAAAAGCGTAGAATAATTATAGGTATCAAAAAGCGCTCCACGCTTTTTTAATTCAATTTAATTATTTTATATTTTTTAGTGCGTGATAAAAGCGTGTTTTTAGTTTTTTTTATTAATCCCGTACATGCGTGATGTGGGGATGTTTGGCTGTCGATGTCTTTTCTCGCTAAGGTGTAGGTACCATTATTCCTTGTCCCGATCCTAATAACCCTTGTCATCAAGCCCATTACTAAGAAAAAAGGCTTTTGTTACTTCAAAAGTGTAATCTGATAGCACCCATCTTCAATGAGTTATAAATAACACAACGTGTCGTTTTCTTCCGACTAATGGACCCTTTTATCCACCTATCAATCAATATCTGCTATATAAGGGTGGAAAAATTTCCCAAGAACATCAGTCTTTTGCGAAAACTAGGGAAAGCTGTACCTATAGTCATGGTAAGTACTACATAGGTAATTAAATTAAGGATCTTATTATTTTACCTTCTTCATAGTTATTACCGACTTAAAGACCATTTTATTTTGATTAAATTACCTATGTGCTCTTAAAAAACTAAGGCCACTAAAACGGGTGTACATAGACACAAAACGAAGCCGAGAGTCATTTGTATCCCGTCATTAAATTGTTATTATTTTTTTTTTTTACTGGACCATACCTGGGAACCTGGTTGCCTCGGATATATTGAAGGTCAAAGGTCCAACTTTTACTAACGTTTTTTACGAAAACATGTTTTTAATATTATAACAAAACTTTTAATATCCCCACGACCCCTGTCCCGTTGCATGCTCTCATAAGCACAGTGTTGCATACCTAATATTTTACATTGCGCAAATAGTAAATTTTCACGCTATATAGAAAAGCCCTGCAATTATTTTTGTGCAATGTTACGGAATACGTAGTTGATGGTTATGTGATGGGTCTTTTTGTATAAAATCTAGTAGCTGAGTTGATATTAACATCACGCCTGTATCCCCAAAAGGTAGGCTGATGTGCATCAGTACCTATAGCACATCTACACACACGTGATGTGCAAATCATGACCTGCCTAAAAGTACCTACTCGAATCCAATGCAATGAAAAATAAATAATCATCATGCCTATTTGGCATGATGATTATTTAGTTGGTTTAAAGTGGCGAAGAGAAAATTGTGCAATTATACCAATTATGTAGGAAGAAATAAATTGTTACAGTTACCTATTTTATCTGTTCTGTGCAGTTACAGATCCTTCGCTACGGTAGTTTTGCAAATTTCTCATAAGTATTAATAGGATTCCTTAAAGCTCTAGAAGTCTAGAATGTTATGTTTATAATTTACAGTACCTACAAGTGAAATCCTAGTGTCTATTTTTTCATTTAAGGGCAAACATTACCTACGGACATTTTATATCTTGGGAATTAAGAAAACCTCTAAGGAAATTGTTATTTTATTTTCAGATAACACGGCCGTTTGTCTTCGTGATAGTATGTTTCGGATTCTTCATTTTAATTCAGTCATTAGTCCCAAAGGTGATGGCAATGAAGAATTCCAACGTTGACGAGTACATGCTAGAAGACCAAAGAACGCGCAAAAGAAAAAACTATGTCGTGCGATTGGCTCGAGACAGTGAATTATTAGGGAATTCTGGAAATATAGCAACAAATTACGACATGGATTCCATACAACCTGATCCTGCAAACTCTGAAGAATTGTCAGCTTTTATTGTTGATTATGCAAATATGATACGGAACGATGTCGTTCTATTGGACAAGTCTGTCGAAACAAGGACTCGAAAAAGGGGTAAAGTTGGGAAGCATCATAATGTGAGTAGGACCTACGCCATAGTTTGTGAAAACTATTCCAGTATTCTTATACCTAATGCACATTGCCTACAGTTGCATAAACCAGTCGGTAGGCATTTCGTTTGACCAATGGATTGGTGATCGTTGAATGTAATTGTTATCTCAAAGTGAGTTGTTGCTTCAGCTGTCATTTTAAAATAATTCCTTAATTCTGAGGCCTCCACGGAACCCTGAAGCCATCCACTCGTCCTCGCCGAACAACCTACCAACATTAGATCTGGATGGGAACAACTAAGTAAAATGTTGGAATGTGGCTGCACATTGAATTAACTTAATTAAATACCTACCTAGATATTTTATTTTATATTAGTAATAGTTTTAATTTTATGATTTTGCTGTGCCCGGTTCAGCGTCCATATTTTTGTACCTAGCTTTCAGCCTTTTGTAACGAGACCGCTATCGAAATCGATAAATTAATGTGTTCTAACTATAACTAACCAGTCATGAAATAAATATTAATTAAAATAACGAATAATTTAAAATGATTTCAGCAAGCTATACCGGATCCTCCCTGCGCTTGTAACCCTACAGTAAGCAAAAAAAAATTTTAAAATATTGCGGTACCTACATAGTGCAGTCAGTGTACATCAGTGGCACTGGAAAATTCGTCGTTACTGCTACGATATTAAGCGCTGTCAATGCCAAATTGTTGCCACTGATGTGCTGTTGACTGCATAACTGAAACTATTTATGTTAAGACTATGTAACACATTTTTCAGAACAACACAGTACACTGGGGTGAAGAAACGATCCCGAGGTCCGTAAACACTTTTACTTGTAGCGAACAGGCATGCCCCTGGCCATACGGGTGCAAGGAAAATTTATACAACGTAATATGCTATTACATTATATTTCAGTTAAAATATAACCCCATTACTAATAAACGTATTATATCAGGTGAATACACACATCAAAAGTGATCATCCCTTTGCGAATCCGGTTAGTTGATTCGTTTCGACTGGGTAATGGTGCTCCCACACTGCTGTTATAAAATGTTTACTAACATTGAATTCAATTCATTTGAACCCTTCTCTGATTTCTGAAAACTTTTTTGATTAAATGTATTAAATCACAATGTTAGAAAACGTTTGTAAACATTTTATAACAGCAGTGTGGGAGCACCATAATGCACGACAATGCATGTCCACACACGGCTAGAGTCGTCACACGCACTCTTGCCGATGCTCGCATCAACGTTCTACCGTGGCATGCTCAATCGCCAGACATCAACCCAATCGAGCAAGTATGGGATATTCTCCAAAGAAGAGCTCTGCCGAGTATGGATGCCGTGCATACCCGACAACAACTGTTTAACTTGTTAGAAAGAACGTGGGCGGCCATTCCTCAAATAGATTTTGATGAACAGTTTTTAAGTATGCCAAATCGCTGTGATTTTGTGATTCGTGTCAATGGTGGAAACACAAATTATTATTTTTTTTATCTTTACAATAAATTTTACCTATGTTAATTTCGCACAATTGCAATTTTTCTTAACTTTTACAAAATATAGGGATAAGTTGTTAACTTAAAAAATAAGTAGGTAAAATAAGTAGGTAAGTCTGGAAGACTAGATTTGGTAACTATTAATTGGTTAATTTTTTAAGTTAAAAATGTACTTGATCCCTAGATACTTTTGATGTGTGTGTACTTATCTGTACACCGATTTCTCTCTTTCAGTCGTCAGTAATTTGACTTTCCAAAGAAGAAAAAGCGTTGTGTAACTATAATAAGGTATTAAAAAATTAACCCTACAAACCCTAGCGAAAGTTGTTCAGTTCGATGGTCTAAACCTAAAGCACGTCTTAAAGTTTGTCGGGTTATTTTTTTAACACTTTGTTTATGTACAGACGCTATAAAACGTTTATTAGTAAGGGGGTAAGAATATAAATAGGTAGGCACTTACTTAATAATTATATGCTTTTGTTTCAGTTAACAATAATTAAAAAAAAGGAGACGTCACACCAATATTCCCAATTTAAACTACCAGAGGAATTAGAACGTAAATGGGTTGGTGAATATCGCTCCATCAGCGTGGGATGCGAGTGCACCAGAGACTACTATGGAACAGCCAACTAACCAACATGACTGTATTGACGAAATTTCGACAATCGGGAAAGCAACTCGAAAATATGTCTTTCCATATCAGTTAAATATGTGAATCGAGCCATTATGGGCACATTTTAACCATTGAAAAATAAAACTGTGGATCTTGTTATGTCGGATTTTTATTTGTTATTCCTATAAGTACCTACTACTATTATTACCATTTAAATATTTATATGTTTAGACAACCTGCTTGCAGTCTTGAAGAATACCAAAAACATGTTTTCATATTCCTTGAAAACGAGAACATTGAGTTTTAAACTTTGGCATTCCACTTGCACCCTCTTTTCAAAAATGAAATCTTGAAAACTATAACGAAAATATTCATAAGTACTCCACACACCTAACTATTAAATAACTGGTCAAGTTCGAATGGGACTCGCGCACCGAGGGCTCCGTACAAATTTTCGGTCCTCGGATTTTTTCCTTTACTTGTGCTACATAACATTGCCTCTTGACAAATTTCATGATTCTAGGTCAACGGGAAGTAAGTACCCTATAGGTTTTGATTCCTTTGCAAGTGTCAAAATAAGCGGCACAAACGCCCGTATCATTAATATTAATTTCAACTTGATAACTCCACGCGTCCCTGAGAAAAAGGGTCTTGACAGACGGACAACGTAGTGATCGTATAAGGGTTCCGTTTTTCCTTTTGAGGTACAGAACGCTAAAAAACATAGATAGGAAGGGCTATGAAGGCGGCCTCCATTTTGAAAAAAAAAAAACAAACAAAATGGCGGACAGGTAGGTAAGCCAAGCTCCCTATAAAAATCTTTAATCCCCTTTAAAAAAAATGTTTATTAGTCACACAATATTTTGATGTGTCGAAAGAAACACTTTTATTTTTCATCACCCTGCCCCGGCTAGGGTTGTGCAATTTACATCTGAAGACGGTATTCTGTTTACAAGACATTGTTCAGAAAGCAATAGGCATAAATTCGCGTATAAGCAAATCTTTTCTAACCGATTTCAAAAAAGGAGGTTCTCAATTTTTGATGTATTTATTTTTTTCGGGCATAACTCCCGTCATAATATAGACGGATTTGCAAAATTGTTCGAAAGAGGTTTATTCCGAAATTGTAGACAGACAACGGAACTCTTCAATAAATGCCAGAAAATCAATTGCGGTTGCTGCTATCGCATATGTATGCGTTGTTTACGCAATCACACAACATAACATCACACCTGTACCCTCTAAAGGGGTATGCAGGTGTGTTCAGTATACCTCAGTACACCCTCAGTAAATGAGCGTACAGGTACCCCAATAACAACTTTGACAGAAATTCTGTAAGTTGTTATTGACGTACCTCTAATCTTGCAAGTAAATTTGGGCTTAACTTTTTGTTTATGTTCCATGAATTAATTTAATTTACTTATTTAAAGTATCATTTTGTTTTCCGAAATAGTCCCATTAAAATTTCGTTGCAATCTATTGATGAATTTAGGAGACAGACAACGGAACCCTTCAATTATTAAAAGTCTATTTACTGATAGCAAATCACTAGCGGTACTGTAAAGGGTGTCTACACGTTTACAGCATTTATGTAGAAATACCCATCACATAGCCGTCAACTACGCATTCTGTAGGTGCATCAAACTAAATATCATTGCACAAAAATAATTTTTGGAAAACGACTTTTATTTGTGGTGTGAAAATTTGCTGTTTGCGGTAGTGCGTAAATGTAACACACGCAAAACATTGTGCTTATGGATATATGCAACGGTAGGGGGGTGCTGGGGGTATTTAGTTGTGTTATAACACTAAAAACTTGTTTTCGTAAAAAAAAAGTCAAGTTGATGTTCAATATCTCCAGAACCAGAAATCCAGAATGTGTAGGTATGGTCCAGTATAAAAAAACTATCCTATGACGGGTAGTACAAGTGACTCCCGGCTTCAAATATGTGTCTTTTTACACCAGTTATACGTAACTGGCGGACCTGACAGACGTCCTGAGGACTCACTCAAACACGTAAAAGAAATAATTAAAATCAGTCCGGCCGTTTAGGAGTTCAGTGACATACACACGTACAGAACTATCAATGTATTTTTAATATTTAATGCCCCTTTCTAACTACGACTGCAAGTCTGCAACCTCGAATGCGCAATGAGGAATACTGTGGGTGATATTCGCATGGATAGTGTTGGGCAATGATAATAATCCGGTTAATATCATTTGGCTAATAATCGATTAAAAGCAGTTAGTAGCCATTAATAGCAATTATGGATGATAACTCTGCTGTTAATGTTATTTTAGTGATTGAAAATTTCCCTTCATAGTTTTCAGTCTTAGGACTGTCAGATTACACTTCATTTTCATCATCTTTCTTTGTAGTAGGTACCTAAATAAATGTGCAATTTAAAACTAATTTGGCCCATTTAAAAATTATCAATCAGCTATCTAGATTTTTTATGTAGGTACTTAGTTTTTTTTTTAATTCGTAATCAGTCATTTATTTGGTTTTTTTTTTTTGGGATTTTTTTATTTTCGCTTTTATTTGTTTTTTTTTTTGTTTGTGGCTCAAAACAAAAAAAAATACATCAGCTTGAGTACTAAAGGTCCTTTCCGTAGCTGCTGACGTGTAAGGAGCTGATAAAATGGCAACTGCAATTTTATGAAGTAGAACTGCAAATACCCTTCCACCAGCTAAGGGCGTCTGTTTCTTTGACTTCAGACCAAATAAAGCGATTCTTCCAAAAGTTATCTTTTGCTTTGTGATCGACGGGTGTGCGGGGATGCATGTTACCCAAGAAGCTTGTAGATAAAAATGGAGCCAACACTCTAAATACCTAACTGACACCGCCTGTGGGCTAATGCTCTCTTCTAAATACGCACTTAAGAACGAGACAGTAATATATGTTTTCTTTGTCTTATGTATGGATTCAGAAAGAGAGCGACAGCTCAAAGTCGGTTTCACTTAGTTGTTCAGAGTGTTGGCTCCACTTTTATCTATATACTTCTTGATGTCGCCTACTAACCGCTCGGGTATTTTCCATTGTTTATAATTTACCTACGTCGTATTCACAGAAAAGAGCTAATAAGTAACTTACTCATTGTACCTTACATTTTTACGTATCAGTTAAAATTTATTTGTAGGTATACATACCTACACCTACATATTTAGCTCGCTTTGTTAAATCAAGTAATTAATTAGGTAGATGGTTAAATCACAAAGCGATGCGTCAGTAGTAATTATGGCTTTTATAGTATTGGACCTCTAAATTAACAAAACTGAATTTCCCGGAAAATGTGTATTTATTATATTATTAACACTTTTTCACATACAAAAAGTGAAAATAAATAAAAAGAATAACAATACATTGAATCACACTGCGTACACGCACCCAATTTATGTTCACACCCACAGATTTTACAATAAAACAAAAAAAAGCATTTATTTTTTTAACAATACATTAATAGCAGGGTTATCATCCATTGCAAGGCTCATAATGGACACTTATGGATTATAATCGATAATAACACAAAGCATCCGGCTATTTACCCAACACTACGCATGGATGATTGTTAAATTGGTAATCTAAATGGAATGCCTCGACGGTTTGCAGATCAGGATGAAGAACGCAGCTTAACAAAAGGAACCACTCTAAGTTAAATGTTTAAACTAGTTTATTTAATATTATTAACAAAAACTCTGTAAGTATTTACAATAGTGAAAATAAAAAATCTATCTTTATAATATGCTATATCTGGGAAAAACGTAAGTCATAATAACATAAATCTTGCATGTACACAGCTCATAATTGCATTCGACACTAAATAACATGAAAATAAGATATTAAAGTTCAAATGCTTGTACACTAATAGGTTTATGATTCAGTTTTATGAATTATACTCCCTGTTGTTGCATTAGGATAATGATAGTACAGTTTCATGCGCAGCCGGCGTCGGTACTTCTCCCAACTGCGGCATAATGTGCGATAGTGCAACTCTTGTCTCATTTAGCATGCCCATTTCCCTTTGAAGCACATCCTCAGTCACGGTATGAATAGATTTGAATTTCAGGTTGATACCGTGCACTTTTAACACGTGGTTATTTAAGTTCACTTTGTAACTGAATGCAACATTGCAGACCTGTAAAAGGATTTTTTGTTAAAAAACGTACAAATCAATAAACCATTAGGGAATTTCTGTAGTCAAACCTAAGTTTTCACTGACAAGATGGCTGATGTGCACATAATGCAAGCCCAAACAGGGTTTAAGTCTATAAGTATATATGTATATGTAGGCTTTCTCCCATTTTTTGTTAAAGAATTAGTACAATTTATGGCAAGTCTAGATTGGTTAAAAGTAGTAATAATAAACTGGCAGCACTATTGTGTATTGGGAGTCCCTTAGACAATAGTGCTAAAAGATATAGTGTCAATAATGTGGCAACATTTTGTACTTGGCCATTTGTAAGAATCATGTGGAGCCTACTGACCTCGCAATTATAGGGCCTAGCACCAGTGTGGGTAATCATATGGTTCTGTAGATGGTGGCTTTGCGTAAATTTTTTACTGCAGAAGTCACAGTTGAACCGTTTTTCGCCAGTATGTATCGCCATATGGCGGCGTAGACCTGCCATCTGCAACGTGACAACAATAATGTAAAGACTATGACGCACCTGACATGTGTACGGCCGCTCCCCGGTGTGCATTCTCTCGTGGTTTTGCAACTGATGTTTCGCGTTGAACGACATTGTGCAAGTGTTACATTTGAAGGGTTTGTAACCCGAATGTATGCGGAGGTGGCGATTCAAGTCACAACGCTGAAATACATCAATTGCACTTATTTTTTCTTTAATTTTATGAAGCACTTAAGAGGGGGTTTAGAAAAACAGCCATTAAAAAAAAAAAAATTGATACTACTATTGTAAAAAGTTCTATACTTACAGCAATAAATCTCTTTGTACATAAATTGCAGGAAAATGGTCTCTCTCCCTTATGAATTAAATTATGTCTGAAACAAAGAAGGAAAGTTACATCAAAGTTAATTGATGTCATAAATAGGGTTCTTTGCCTCTAAAAAGCAATACATACCTAACCAAAGATTTCTGGCTGTAAAAACCAGCTCCACATATTTCACAAATGTGATCTTTAATTCCTGTATGTTGTTTAGCATGTACCATCAAGTTACTCTTCTGTGCAAATGATCTTGGGCATTGAGCACAAGTGTATCTCTTTTTCTCTGAAAGATATAATAAAAGATATTAGGTATTACCAAGTGCTAAAGGTTTGTTCAACGAAATCTCTACAGGGCTGGCGGACATTTCCCTTGACCCAAGAGCTCCTTGGCCAGTGGCTAAGTATTGCTATACAATGTGGCAATGGCGACTGTCTCTTGGATGGGTGATAATCTTTACATACCGAGATCCCTCCGTGCCTCGGAACGCACGTTAAGCCGTTGGTCCCGGCTGTCATTTGTGGATCTTTGACAGTCATTACGGGTAGTCAGAAGCCTGAAAGTCTGACAACCAGTCTTACCAAGGGGTATCGTAATACCCAGTAACTGGATTGTGGAGGTCAGATAGGCAGTCGCTCCATGTAAAATACTGGTATTAAGCTGCATCTGTATAGACTGGAAGCCGACCCCAACATAGTTGGGAAAAGGCTAGGCAGATGATGATGATGATTTTAGTTTGTTAATAGTTCCAGTTAGGTTATTGTACATTTATTTTAATGGTAGCAAGGTTAAATTGGGTATAACTTAAATCAGACATATCCGTATAAAATGAGTGAATATTTTATACAATGCAATATAATTCGTTTTTACCTTGATGTGTGGCTATGTGATTGCCTAAAGTGAACGTAAGTATCCCACATACAGGGCACACCAGTTTCTCCCGTTGTTTGGTGGCAGCAGTCCGTACCATTCGCACAGGTTTTTCTCTACGTACAATTTTGTCTCCAGCAGATGATGGAGTTTTAGTTTTGTATCCTGTATGAACCTTTAATACCGTTGCATCCTTTGGTCTTTTTAATAGGATAGGCGAGCCTCTTGAACCATTCTTTAAAATTGGATCTATAAATACAATATCAATTTAATTATAGATAATAATCGTTTAATTATCAGCTTCTGTTGTGTATATTGGATAGATAGGCAGTCACTGTTTGTAAAACACTGGTATTCAGCTGCATCCAGTTAGACTGGAAGCTGACCCCAACATAGTTGAAAAAAGGCTAGGCAGATTGCTTGAATTACGATTATGTCAAAACATCATTTAACCGACAATTAATCTGATTCTTCAAGGTAATTTTGAATAAAATATTAACAAATTAATTAGTTTCTAATAGGCAATAACTCCCTTTGGATAACTAGATAACTTGGTACTTACAGCAAGTAATTGTAGTAGCTCGTGATTTATTCTCATCTCTAGATCTACCAGAGCCCATGTCATATTCATCTTTGATTTTTTTCAGAACTTTGACTTTCCTTACAACAGTTTTACCTTTGAAAACTTTAATATCTGACAGTTTGGGTTTCTTAAATTTAGTTTTGGGCTTTTCAACTGGAGGAACATAGTCATCATCATCATCGTCTTGGAATACATCATCATCTAAATATTCAGCCTCAGCCTGAAAAATTCAGAGTTTGTAGTTACCGGTTTGGATATAGCAAGTATTTATTATATGGAAGAATGCTGCACCAAACTCAAGTTAATTGGGATAAGAGTATGATGAATTACAACACAATAAGTTTGTACTCACATCAGGGTCACTTTTAGTAGCATAATTAGTCCTTGTAGTTCTCCAAGTTAACTGCACATCATCATCATCATAGTTGTCAAATTTTACTTCCTCTGCATTAGGATCTACTTTTCTTATCACTGTTTGAGCAATCACAATATCTTTGCCATCCATAGTTTCCACAGGTTTCTCTGGCACCTCTATTTCCATTTCCCATTTTGGCTCAGGTTTGATTGTCAAAGGGCCTATTTCACCTTTTATGTCCGTAAAAGAGTCAAATGCAATCTTTTTAGTTGGTACATTCTCTTTTTCCCTAGCTAATATTTTTCTCAGTTTCTTATCAGACCTGTACAAATTGAATTTGATTTTTTAAATATACAAAATATGGACTGACCTACATTATCTCCGGACAGAAGCAAAATAATTTTAATAATAAAAATTAAATTTCAAAAATTGGGTGTGTTGAGGTGCCACAGGAAAAGAGTCCCTAGGACTTGGGGCAGGCCTTTCCCAGCATAGGCAAAAAAAAAATAACAGAGAAGGCCTTGCAATAGGACAATATGTGATAGATAGAATATAGTCAGCTTTTTGTGCTGATTTTCAATTGGATTGTGCCTAAAGTGTATGTATAATCAAATAATTATATGAAGCAACTAAACAACAAACTGTTAAGAGTGGTAGTTAATGACACAATTGGCTAGCAGCCCCATTTCAATAGAGCACAAACACATACAAGTGAGAAAAAAATTATCATTGCAGCAATGTTTTGGAGATAATATATTATCTTTTTCGATGATTCAAGGGAAAGGAAAAGCTATAGGCTTACCTTTCAGCCACTGTTTTAAGTAGGTATGCTTTCTCCAAAGTCGTGCAGCATTTGAGGCATATCTTTTCCGGCAAGCCATCATTGGATGAAACCTGAAATATTTAATTTTGTATACATGGCATTAGCATTTACAATTAATATAACTAAATAGCATTCCTAATATAGCATGCATGCATGATTACAATCACATACATGCACATTGTCACATACAAAACATACATCTTCTTCTATTGTGATTGTTTTGCTTTCGTTCTTTGACAGAATTATGCCAATTTTATACTCAATTATAGTTTTGATTTATGCTGGGTTTTTCGTCAACGATCTCCTGCGGTTATCGGTTATCACTTATCCCGACACTATTGAGTTTGTTTTGGTCAGATTTCTAAAATCGACTGACAAGCACGGAAGCACCGTGCAAGCACCAAGGGCCGCTAGTTTGTATACAAAATAGTGGCATTTCGAACTTACCTTTACGTCGGCAATCGCTGTAAGCATTTCAGCATAATTACCAGACAACTTATATCTGAATAGAGGACATAATGGTTTTTTGTTTGTCAAACATATACGACACGATTTCATGTCGATAGTATCAATTGGATCTAACATTGTCCACCACCAAAACTAAAGTGATGGCAGTATCGTTTTTAAATCGAAGCACTTCACTTTTCTTAATACAAAGATTGCTTGGGTACGATTTTATGACAATTTCAGTTCACCACCTCACTACGCCGCCATAGACAATGAAAAGGATATAGTTCATCTTTCGAAGCACAATGTTGCCAGCATTGCCAGAAATTTAAATAAAACAGAATAATTTTCGAAACTCTATCAGCTAAAAATATCAAAACATGATCTATACCGGCAAAGTGCTTAGCATCGTTCGTGGATTTTTAAAATGATCTATTTACCAGCGGTAGGTTATAAATGGGTTGGTGTTCGTGTCCACTGCGGGAAAGGGACTGTTTGCAATGGCAATGGCACTGCCACTGCTATTCCAATAGTTTCATGCCAATTTCTTACTGGTGAATTTTCAATATTTTTTAGTCTGTTATAAATAGGACATTTAAAAAAAAAATCTATTTCCATCAAATATAATTTCGAGAACTTTAAGTACCTACTACTGGATTGTTATAAAGATAAAATTATATTGATATGATATTTTATAGTATTTTCAATTATGTTAAAACATACGCATACAGTGGAAGAGCTATAATTTGCAAAAAAAAATAAATTTCATGAAAATAGCCGCTATAGACGACTAATTATATATAACTAGTGACCCGCCCCGGCTTCGCACGGGTGCAATGCTGATACTAAGTATAGGTACTTCAAGAATGTCAGCACGCGCCGTCGACCCCCCGGCCGCGGCCGCCCGCCGGCCAGTACCCCAGCAACCGCTATGTCCCTGCATTTTAAATCTGTAATATCTTCGAAAATATTCATTCAAATTACATGCTGTAAATGGCCATATTTATCTATATTAAATGCACAATATATTTAAGGTACTTAATTGGATAAGGATTAATGCTGTATTGCTTAAAACCGCTTCGTAAATAAGCCATTATTTCTCGTAAAAGTAAAGGATAAAAAATGGTTATTGTGGGTTATCCCTAAGAGATAGATATATACCATCGGGGACTTTTTTGTAGACCTTTTTAAGGTGTATAATACTGTAGTACATTATTTTGACCTATTTCGTAGGGTTCAGCCAGCGTTTGAAAAGTAAGCTCAAAAAAATTTGCTTATTTACGACATCACATTAGAAACCTCTAAAATTATCAGTGTTTCTCTACTATATTATGCATGTATTATATATATAAACCTTCCTCTTGAATCATTCTATTAAAAAAAACTATGTAGTGATATAATAAATAAAAAAATAAATAAAAAATAAAATTGTGAAAAGCGGGCATTCATTACAGTATGAAACCAAATAGCATAAACAGGTTGTGGCGTAAATAGTCGTCCAACGTTAAGGGGACGAAACACCGTTTATTCAGCCATCACTTAAAAAAATTTGAACTATTTTTTATGATAGGTCATAAAAAACGGCCGGCCACGGGCCTGTCACCTGAAGTTGGTCTAATGCTCTAAGCCTGTTACCATTACCACTGACCTGTATTATGCTTACCCAAAAAACGCATTATGATGCCCACATCACGCCCTAAATTCCAATTTTTTTTACAGTAGTTTATATTTTTTCAATCTTAGTAGGTACTTTTTTTTGGTAACGTAAAAGCAGTTAACCTCTGCGCAAAATCATACAAACAGTCAAACACTGATTCCAGAGACAACTTGTAGTTTACAAATTATTGCAGAATTCGTACTTGTCAAAATACAAGTCAAGTCAAATGTGTGGTGTTGGTGTGTGAGGAAAACAGGACTGAGTTACGGTTTATTTTATGATCTATGTCTAATTCTTATAGGAATTACTGAAAGTATTTATGTCCCTATACGTTGGTGTAACTTAAGAACACTCATTACTTGTACAAACTGTTGCGTAAAAAATGTTATAATGGCTACCACCTACGAAAATTGGTTGAGTCGCAGGAAAGGTAAATATTTGTAATTTATTTAATAAGTATTCATCTATTCGGGAACATAAAACTATTTTACTAGTGGTGAATAATATGATTAATAAACTAAGTGATTTATTTACATGAGCGATATATCCCCATAGATCGTTTCAGTATTGGATATGCATCTAGCATTGCTTTCAGGTAAACAGAGTGATTTATATAAGTTGGACACTAAGAATAAAACGCCCGAAGAGAATATAACGGAAATCATTCAAGGATTATATTTGAAGAAGCCATTCCACAATGACACCTCACCCACCAACAAAAATAACCCCATGGAGTTCAAGTCAGGTCTTAGAGGCTTGCAGAAAAGTGGATCTGATAGCCGTAGATTGTCCTACTTAAATGCTTTAGTTACACTATTATGTAAAGAAGACAGAAATAATTTGGGCTTCACACCTGATGAAATCATGACTTGGTAAGAATTCTTCCTCCTACTTGTACTAAAAAAATTGAAACTATTACTTCTTTAGAAAGAGGTTATGTTGTTTAATTTGTGATGTCTTTATGAGCATAATACATTTCTATTGAAAGTTTATAAGCAATAAATTTAAATATATGATAAAGATATTATTAATTTTTGTTTACAGTATTCGTGTGAGTCTTGTTGACGATTCTATGGTCATAAGAGCTACAGCTCTGAGAGTGTTACGCTACTTAATCAAGACCGAAACTGATGTAGTAACATTTAATAACTTGAAACTACCATTTTTAGTTATAAGGTAAACCCAATTTTTATTATTTTTTGCCTGTTCATATTAACTTTTTTATTGAATATCTAATATTCTTAAGTTTCGTCATTAAACAAGCTTAGATGGGTGCATACTTACATACAATTGGTTGTTCAAATATACTTATAGAGGAATTTAATGTGATTTTCATCTTTCCTTTATTTATAAGCAATAAAATTAGGGGGGATCAGGTGGTAATAAACTTACTGCATTTAAAATAATAAAGCAACACTTCCCTAGTAAAAAAATCTGAATTTATCCAATTCTTGTTTTGTTTTACATATTATCCTGTTTTTCCTTTTAAAATACTGGTATTCAGCTACATCCAGTCAGACTGTTTTTTGTATGTTCACAAAAACTCAGTTTTCAAAATAAGAAGCAATTTCCATAATATTATGTATAATATGTATTTCCATAATATGCATTTCCTGGCAAATGCATTGCATGGAGTAGTATAGACTAGCATAGCAAAATGTATAATTTTTATAAATAAACAAATAGTATACATATAAAGGAAATATATGCGGCGGAAGTTTAGCCAGAAATTATTGCAGGTAATTTCAAAGCATTGAAATATTCCATTGCGTTTATATTCGTACATGTGTTGGTAGACTTGGTATACTTTAAAATCAGAGCATAAACTGATTAGCAGTGTCATTATGTTCTTTTAGGTCAATGGATTTAATGCTTCGCAATGAAGAAGAACGAGCGCAGGCCTTACGCGTGGTGCGGCGAGTAGTGGCCGTGGTGGGCGCGACGACGGGTGGAGTGCGACGGCAGCGCGGTGCCTTTGTGGAACATGGTTTACTGCGCTGTCTGGTTGCCGTGGCCCGCGCAGCCAGCGCTGGCGACGGCACTGGTGACCGTCTGTCTCGACCCGCCATCGCTACGCTTGCTGAGATCTGTAAGTAACTTGGAAGAGCCGTGTGAAGTGTACAGTGCTATACAGGGTTATTTGTAAAACACCAGCAACCTCTTAAGAGGTCATTGTACTCATCATTATGAGCAACTTTTACTATGGGACCAAACCTGAAATCGCGAAAAAAAATCAGCTGTTCCCTACATTTTGACGAGTTACACAAACATAAATGTAGGGAACAGCTGATTTTTTTTTCGCGATTTCAGGTTTAGTCCCATAGTAAAAGTTGTTCATAATGATGAGTACAATGACCTCTTAAGAGGTTGCTGGTGTTTTACAAATAACCCTGTATAAGGTGCATTCAGGTTATTATTTCAACTAAATCTAAACCCACCCAAATCTAGTTTATATCTTGACCTTCCCAGGCTCTTATCAACAGTCAGATATAAGTTAAATGGCTCTAATTTTACAGTAAATAACCACCAATAAAATTGCAGGTGTTCTCAACCCCGACATGTTTATATCATGTGGCGGCGTGAACGCAGTGACGCGCCAACTAGCCGAATGTGCGACACCCCGTATGGCGGAGGCGCTTTGTGGCGTATTACTTCACGCACTAAACGACCCCACCTCGAGAAGGGCCGCGCGAATTGACCTCATGTGTCTCAGTTCACCTTACTGTGATTTTCACTTCCGTCCAGCCGGTACTGAGACTAGCAGGTATGTTGTGGTTTAAGTTGTTCATACATGTTATCCATAGTTCAATCACTAAAATATTCAAAAAAATAAAAGTATTAACTTCTATGCCTTTCCAAAGTTCATAATTTCACTAGATCATATGTGCCCATATTATAATGTAAACCTTATGGCAGTCTTCATCAGTCATATACGCTTGGAATTTGCAATGGCTAAATAACCCGAAACAATCTTTAGAAATTTTGTTGATAATAGAATAATAAAAGCCGAAAACAAGGTTCAAGACAAAAGAAAATGACTACTATTTCCATTACTTATCTTCATCTGCAATAGTGTTGATTAGGAATGCACCATAGCATTTTTTTGTGTAAGTAAATAAATAAATAGAATATTAATATTCAAAGTTACTTTAATCAGAGATGAACGCGAGATGCGGTTCACGTGTAGTCGCCTTGCCCTCCTGTGCGTGCTTCGCAGTTGGCCAGGGTTGCTCCACTTCTGTCACCCAAGTAGCACGGGCGGGCTACGTGCCTTAGTCTCCGCCCTCTACCTACCGCGATTAGAGGTTCGAGTGAGTAAACTACGTTTTATATAGTTTTAATAATAATCATATTTGTTAGACCAGTTACTCAAAACCATTCGAATCGATACTTACACTTCCGTACCGAATAGGTGTTCTCTAAACGCTGTTCACTAGTCCAAAACCCGAAAATTTTGTCAGTTTAAATCAAATAGACGACCGCTATTCTTCCGGCAGGTGTTTGCTGTCGAGGGCAAGGCAAATCAGGTTATCGAAATGTGTTATTTTCAATACTATAGCCTGTCGGATGGTTATGAATAGCTATGTAGAATGAATAAACATGTTTCACAATTTGTCCATTAGCTATTTATACTTATGTTTAAAAGTAAACAGTTACATTATTAGCATCTGCTGTTGAACGCCATTCGTGGTAAACAAGTATTAAACAATAGAATGCTGATAGCAACATTGCAAGATTCTGTGTGTGGCAACACACAACATGTTTCCGCAACACAAGAAACTTGTTGATGCAACAATGTTGCTCAAAATTTGTTCGCTTCGAGGCTTACTGAACGCGTTAATTCATGTCTTTTCACGAAATTATTGTTTGATTTTTACAGAAAGCGATATTAGATCTCTTGTATGAACTAGTCGGATTACCGCAACCGGAATGGACAGATGAGATTTCTGTAGCTTTAGATGCAGTTGATCCATCTGACTTTCAAGTAAGATATGAAATTGTATTAATTTTCTACAGCATAACTACATAAAGTGTTGTCGGTTGTGTTAAATATTTGATATTTTAGGATTCCTGGCGACTGAACGAAGGTTTCGTTGCCGCTGAAGGCACAGCCATATTACCTCATCTTGGTGCTACGGGCCCTGATATAATAGAGATTCATCTTGCACTCTTACTTCAGTGTTTCTTAGAGGTACGATATTTGTTTAGGAATAAATTAATGTTTGTTAATAACCTACAGTTGCGATATTTAATTAATATAGTTTGTATGTTTCAGGCTGGGTTGTTAGACGGTTTAGCTGAAGTGATTGTTACAAGTGATACTTTTATATCTGTCCGAGCGACTGTGTTATTGGGTCAACTATTGCATTTAATATACCTGTATCTACCTCCTCAAATATGTAGTATAACGCCGGCGCTCCCGACGCTAATGTCTCAAGCTTCGGCAGGCAAGCCACAGGCCTTAGCCGCAGTGGCTGCGTTGCGGAAACTGCACTCTATGCTCGCAGCCAGGCCGGCGAGTAGCAGCTTGTTCCTAGACCACATCATACAGTATTGTAGTGGTGCATTTAGAGAGAAAGTAGAAGAGAACACTAAAAGTCGAAAAGAAAAAGACAACGCTAGTATGGTTAAGCCAAAACATGACGTTTCCCTCCATAAAGAAAATAGTATTGAATTTTTAAATGATTCTGATAACGAAAACGAGCCTAAACAGAGGCACAGTGTTGGCTCCCGGGCTGATGTTCCTAACAGAAATGTGAGTGCTTTAGTTAAAAGTAAAAGTGTTAGTTCTCGGACTAGTGCTGCAGTCAGTAGAGTTACTAAGACAGCGAAGTTTTTCAATCTGTTCGAACGAGATAGCGACAGTTTGATTCGATGTACGTTGGTCATGCAGAATAAGGACGGCAATACCTGGAATTGGGATATAATAAGGACTATATTGAAGGTACTTATATTATGAATCAGTAAAACTCATCATAAATCTCGAAAATTGAATTATTTTTCACAATATAATATTGTTTCAGGAAAACGACACTCCGTTGTTAAATCTCAACGACAGTGGTCACAAAGCGTGGGTCGCTCGTATAATTAATTACCTGAAGCCGTCTTCCAATAAATATTCTCACACAGATTTGTGTAGTACTTGCCACGGTCACTCCGCCACTCGTGCGGGCTGCCAACTTATTAGGCATCTATTGAGACATAATGATGTAAGTAAAATATACATATACAACTTTGTTATTCATTTTGTTGCCCACTATTTTTACTTTTAAGGCGTTTCAGCACCTGACACCAAGACTCGTGAAAGTTAAAAGAGTAAAAATTGCGAGTAGGACAGTGAATATTTAGGAGTGTATATTCATATCGCGCCCGTCTTTGTGTGCATACACACGAGCGGCAAGTGTCAACGGCAGGTTCAACTGAACTACTGAAGCCGCCAATGCGTCGATGGCCGCCGTCAACTCTCGTCGACGGTTACCGTCAACTCGTCGACGGCCGTCGTCAACATTCGTCGACGGCAGCCGTTTACACTCGTCGACGGCAGCTGTCTACACTCGTCGACGACGGCTGCAGTTGTCTCTGCCGTTGACGCGTGCCGCTCGTGTGTATATGCAAATGCATATCTCTGCGACCGCGGCAGCCATGATCGTTGACGCATTCTCTAACAGCAAATTCAATCTAATTTCATTGATTAAAATCTAATATATAAAATTCTCGTGTCACAGTGTTAGTTACCATACTCCTCCGAAACGGCTGGACCGATTTGTATGAAATTTTGTGTGCATATCGGGTAGGTCTGAGAATCGGCTACTATCTATTATTTTTTTTTAGCAAAACGACGTTTGCGGGGTCAGCTAGTATATCTATATGATTTTAAAATTTAATTTCAGCTTGAGTGCCAAAGGTTGTTAGAAGACTTATTTCTGGATGTGAGCCGTCAGATCGAGGCTATAGAGACGGGTCTGAAGGCTCACGAGTGCCTGTTCAGTCCCCAGCATATGTGCAACACTATGTGTCAGATGTACTTCCTGTTCATTGGCCAACTGTGTCACTCGCAGAATGGTTTGAGGCTATTTAAGCAGACTGGATTGTATGAAAAGTAAGTTAACTGTACCATTGGTCGGTAGCCGTATAGAGAACAAGGAATAGCGCTATACATCTTGTACAGCTCCATCTCGTTTTCGCACTGGAACGTTGTGATATATACATGCGCTTTTATACGCAACTCTAATTTTTGCAACCACTTTTCAGCCTTTTAGAACTATCAACAAGAACTCATCATAGCTGCTATGTGAAGTTAGTTATATCCAGTCTGGATTACACTTTGGACTCATTTCCAAGAGACATTTTAGCAAAGACTTTGACTTGCAATATTCAAGCATCCAGATTGTATGCAACACAGTTTTTGAATGTCCTGCTGAGAGCGTCTCGAAAATCTCTCGAGTTAGTCCGAAGAAAGGCCAAATTGAAGAAGAATGCTGTTAATGATCATCTTAAAGCAACTCAAAGAGATAATAATAGTGATGCTAACAGCGGTGTGGACATGGATACCTGGATATTACAAATGTTGGTCGGCCAAATAAAGGACGAATCGAAAGTGGTTGTAAAAACTGCGCTCACGATTTTGGAAGAAGCTTATCATGTTCCTGTAAGTGTAGTTATTAATTTTTACTCCTAACCAATTTATTAGACCACAATGCGATGTAAAACCACCGTGATTATGAATTAAACTACCTTAGAGGCTAAATAATAGCAGCTGCAGTGGTCGATTTTCGAGGTTAAGCAACGCTTGCCGAGGTTGGTTCGTGGATGGGTGACCATACATAACATACCGAGACCCAACCGTGCCAGAAACCATGTTAAGCTGTTGGTCCCGGCTGTCGTTCGTAGATCTTTGACAGTCGTTCCGGGTAGTCAGAATGTGGTCAGAAGCCCGTAAGTCTAACAACCTGTCTTGCCAAGTTACAAGGTACCGTGTTACCCAGTAACTGGCTTGTGGAGATCACATAGCCAGTCCCTCCATATAAAATTCTGGTATTCAATTGCATCCGGTTATACTGGAAGCCGATCCCAACATAGTTGAAAAAGGCTAAGCAGATTAATATTGTTCCTAAATCAAAAGATGGCATGGTGTCTACTCCTGATTTCGTTTTTTTGACTACAAAAATCTAATTAGGTTCTATTTTATTATCTGTGAAATCACACCAAAATTATTTTATATAGTTTTATATTTACTATTATCGTTAATTTATTCAATAAAATAAACTTATATTTATGCAGTCGTACGTGGAAAAGTTGATAACTATGAAAGAGACCCTCTGTCAGAACTGTCATTTGGATAAGACAGCGGAACCCACTTCCCTAGATTTCGCGGCAATCAGCGATAGAGGATACCTACTGTGGCTCAGTCTCGAAGTCGCCGTCGCCGTACAATCGGTAGATTCCAAGTCGATTGCTTTTCTCAAGAAACATCTGGATTTTTGGACTAAATCCTACAACTATCGGTGAGTTTTTTCAATTATAAAACAAAAGGAGGTTTATCTAAATGAGTTGTGACATTTCTTTGTGTATTTTCAAATGAGTTATTAATTCCAATTTCAGCGCTCCCTTCTTTTTTTGGAGGTGTTTCGATGGTTCTAATGATTTAAGCAAGATTCAGAAGGGCACCAAACGGGCACGTATCGCCTTTCTGGAACTGGCGCCTGGGTCGCCCCTCCAAGATTACCCGTTATCTGTGGGTGCATTTAGCCGACCTTTAATAACTAGGTTGACTTTTGACTGTTCATACAGAAATAGCAACTTAAGCACCAAGTTACTTTTTCGACTTATTTATATGCAATAAAGTTTGAGGAAGAAGAGAATGTAAAAGCCAGCTAAGGGAGCTCGAAAATGTTAGCACCCTGCATTAATATTTTACATTTATGTAATGGGTCTCCCAACTGCTTCTTGCTGAACAAGTTTTGGCTTTGGGATTTGATTAAAACCCAAAGCCAAACCCCGGGACCGGAGGCCCGGGGTGGACCGTCCTAGCCCTTGCTGCTTTGTGAAGAAGAAATCTATACTTCTATACTAATATTACAAAGAGGAAAGATTTGTATTGTGTTTGTAACGAATTTGCTCAAAAAGTACTGGACCGATTTTAAAAATTCTTTCACCATTTGAATGCTACATTATCACTGATTTATATAAGCTTTTTTAATTGCAAGAAAAAATAAAATGTTTAAAAAATATATGTCCACCCGTGCGAAGCCGGGACGGGCTGCTAGCAAATAATACTTTATTATTATTATTGTATACTGGGGGCCGATTCTACTAACAAAATTGTTCAAAAATCGCAATGGAACCACAGCTGAATCACGGCTGTTAAACGTTTTCATATTCTACTAATGAACAACGATTCAACTGCGGTTACGTTTTAGTTTAAGCCCACGATCGATCGAAATAATTATAAAATATATTCTGCTAACAAAATCGAACATGAGCGTGACGTTTAGTCACATTCTACTGTTATTTTGACACTCGCACCTTCGGTGCAACAAAGTCACGACAGCTCATTTTTAATTTTACAGGAGAGGACTTTTCAGATTTTTTTTTCGCATTTATTGCCTTACTAGCTGCGCCTCATGGTTTCACCTGCATAAGTGTCGATCCCGAAGAAATATCGGGATAAAAAGTATCCTATATGTTAATCTAGGGTGTCAGCTACCTCCATACAAAATTTTATCAAAATTGGTCCAGCCAATTGAGCGTGAAGAAGTAACAAACATATAAACACACACACTCACAAACTTTCGCCTTTATAATATTAGTGTGATTACTGGATAACTATTTGTAGTAGGTTTGAAATCTTTACAAAATTAATTGATTATTGCTTTTGCTATAATGCTATAGGTTCAAGTAAAAGGCTTATTTTGAATTATTAAAAAAATCCTAATAACAAGACATAACAAAAAAAGCGTCCTGAATTATGACTTTGTTGCACCGAAGGGGCGACTTGTTAGAATCGAATGGTCTAAATGTAATTTTGTATTCGAAAATACTTTCGGTGACATGTATGTAACATTTTTAGGTTCAACTTTTTTTTCTGTGGTATTATTAAACATTTTGCATGTTGGTAACACAGTTTACGAGCTGTTACGTGCCCGCTACCATTCAGTTGCGATTCAGCATAGGTTTAGTTTCCAGTTTGCATATGAAATAGTAGCATGACTTTATAAGTAACTATCGAACGGCGATCGAAATCGAACTGTTATTAACCCTTTGACCGCCACGGTTGTGTATAGCCGACAAATGAAAACGTGCCCAACACGCCAATGCCGACAAGAAAGCACCATGTTTTAAGTATAAACACAGAAAACTGAATTTAATTTATTTATTTTGTACTTAAAACGTGGTGTTTTCTTGTCGGCATTAGCCGACGGTGGCGTGTTGGGCACATTTTCATTTGTCTGCTATACACGACCGTGGCGGTCAAAGGGTTAAAACACAATTGAACGTGTAACGTTGCAAATTAGTAGAATCGCCTCCCAGGTTTAGTTAGTGAGGTCGTGCTCTGTCGTGCAGGTACGTGCGACTAGTAGAGGCGGGCGTGCACGAGGCGCTGGCCGTGAGCGAGGCGGGCGCGTGCCGCGGCGCGAGGGCCCGGCGCGCCGCGCGGCCGCCGCCGCACCTGCACGCCGCGCTGGCGCCGCCCGCGCACCGCGCGCGCGCGCTGCTGGCGGCCGTGCTGCCCGACCACTACAAGGTAGGCGGGCGCGGGAATTCGGCCCGAGATTGTGACGGACCGGTACGCCGGCAATATAAAATACATTTGGTCTTGTCTCACACTCCACCCTCCCGATACACTCCTTCTCGCATAAGTAGGATTCGCCGACCGAGGCATACTCTCACCCTCCCTGACGACGCTACGACCCTCTTACAGGAGAGTAGTAAGGAAACGAGTACTTTAAAAAAGTACAAGCCCAGACAGCCGTCCTTTCGTCCTCGCCGTCGAGGCCTGTCGCGACGCCCCGTACCTAGTCCGCCCCGACCCTTGCTCGAGCCAGCCCGCGCCGCTGAGCCTGTAGTTTTAAATTCGTCTCTAAATAATTCCGATTCAACCTGTCCCTTGCTGCCCTCTTCCAGCGACGCCCTAAGCTGAGGTCCGAACCCCACGGGGGGTGCCCTTAGCGTGAGTCGCTTAGTTTTTAATTAGTTCTTAAGCCCTGGCTGGAGGCCTTAACTTAGGCATCCACAGGAAAGCCCGGTTAAGCAGTCGACAACCACCTACAGGTTGAACTGCGAGATGCCATTTCCAAAAAAAAAAAACACTCCACACTGCCGTCACACCGTGCTGTACGACAGGTTTCTGTAACATACTGACCCGCCGAGTTCGGTTGCATTGGATACACGAACGCCGTTACAGGGACGTCACGCTCGGTGCGAATAATCTCGTTTCTCCGATGACGACTGCGGTCGGGCGTTTAGACGTATTAAAGAAAATTGCTGTTTAAACTGCATTTTGTGGCGTGAATTGGCATTTATGGTTCTTGTTAAGACTAGATAATTATTGTTTATTTATTTCATTTTTTTGACGTTTTCAAGTATTGATACATTTACCTTGATACCTACAGCCAGCAAAATTGTAGAAAACTAAAGACTATAAAGTTGAAACCTCTAAATACAGATGAATGTGTTACTAATTCTCTTTAGGCAGTTTGCATAAGAATTTAACATAAACAGGGTTTGTTTAAATGTTCATTAGATACTTTTGGAACAGACTACTTATAAAATAATGTGATGATACAATGGTAACAGATCTAAAATACCATTCCTTTCAGATTTTGCAGCGCAAGAAGTGCGCCAACGAGCAGGAGATCGCCGACATAAAAGCTTCGTTGTGGGCAGTTGGCAACACTGCTGTGACGTCACAAGGCCTCCACCAACTAATGAACTTGAGTAACGGATACTTGGAAGACTCTGTGTTGGTTCATATCGTAAGGCTGGCCAAGTACAATCCGGTGTATTCTGTGCGAGCGACTGCCTTTTATGTACTCGGACTTATTGGAAGCACGTATGATGGTGCTAATCTACTTTCCGATCTCGGTAAGGAAAATAAACTTTTTATATAAACTTTAAGGAAAATAGACGTTTTGTGTATCTAAACTAATATTATAAGAAAAGATTAGATGTTTTTAAATATTTTTTTTTAAAGTTTGTTTGTTACGCTTTCACGCTAAAACGACTAAATGGATTTGGATGAAATTTGGCACATGGTTGGACCATGACCTGGATTAGGAGATAGGATACTTTTTATACCGATATTCCCACGGGATCGAGACTTATGCGGGTAAAACCGCGGGGCGCAGCTACTGTGTGATAATTTTGTCTCATTGGCTTAATAAATACGTTTTGTTGCTCACCTTTTAGGATGGCTATGCGTAAGACATACGAGGCACGATCAATTCCCAGTGATTCCTGACGAAATCTACGCCACCGTTGAGCAAGGCACGAACGTACATTACTTTGTGACGTCACCAGAATGTCGCTACAACGCCTACGACACAGAAATGAGCGAACATTCAGATCACACCGATCAAAGTGTCGCAGAAAGCTTACATTCAGATACTACGAAACTTTATGGAAAAGCTGGATCGATATCTGCCGACAATTCGGAAATCAAAGACCAAGATGTGACAGATCATAAAGGTTATACTGATGGGCGACCGGACAAAAGAAAGTCGCATACGCTACCATCACAAAGTTGCTCCAGTTCACACGACCGACCAATTTTATCGGAGTCGAGAACTGTCGATATACTTCGCGATTGTTCGAGTTACGAAAGACCTGGACCTCATCGGGTCCCAATGGCGGAGAATAGACTGTTAATAGGCAGAATGAACTCCTTAGAGCACCATGAGGGTAGAGTGAGGAACACCAGTGAATCTAGTACCAGTGGAGTTAGTAGTTGCGATTCATTTCTTGGGAAATACGCTATTCCGTAAGTATAAACTAAAAGTCCTCTTAGCCTGGTTAGCCCGCAAAATTCTAAGGGCTTTGAAGGTCCGTGGTATACCTACCTGTCGGGCATTTTTTTTTTCAAAATGGCTTATAAATTGAAACGTGACACTACGGGAATTGGTCTTATTTTGTTTTCTGTTTGAATAGATATCAACTATCGATACAATTATATAGGTTTCATTAATGGCCGTCATTTTGAAAAAAATAAAATAAAAAGGCGCGACAGTAGGTATGCCAAGGCTCCATATAAAAATCTTCAATCCTCTTTCTCAATTTCGGTTTTGCAAAAAAAAAAAAAAATGCAGGTCAGTATTGTATGTGGACCAAAATATATTTCGCGACAGTAACAAAATATGTATTTACAGAATTAGAATCGCTAAAATCTGAATTTCGCGGGCTACGTTAACGCATCCCCAATATAATTTCACTATTTTCTTTTATTGTGATGGGTATTGCTAATGTGTTTGCAGTGATAGAGTTTTGACTCTGAGTCCAATACCGAGTTCTTCGAGTCTGTATGGTATGAAGAGCAGTAACAGCACGCACCGGCCGAAGATATCGGAATTACAACGTCGCACGTCCACTTCCAGTGAGTTGGACCTCCACCATATTTACATTATTCTTATTGCCCCTTATCCTGAGGCCCTTTGTACACACACGTTTTTCTTGCCGTGAAAAAATACGGTTTATTCGCCGTGTGTAGGTAAAGGTCGTCAATGTTGTGATTGCTATGGAAGCTTGTTCACAGACACGTTTTTTCTACGGCGCGGTTTGTACGCCGTACCGTAATGAAACCGTGCCACGTACAAAGGGCCTGACTCTGAGAGTTTGTTCTACCACCGTCTTTTGTTATTCAGAATGTGCGTTTTTTATTTTTATTTTATCATTGCAGGTTTCACGGGTAACGAAGTGGCCAGCTCGCCTCCATCTCAGATGGATATGACAGGATACGCTACTTTGAAGTCTCTGAATAGACGGTAGGTGATAAGGAAAAGGAAAATATGCAATTAACCTTTTGAACGCCAGAGTATAAACGTATCGCCGTACCCCTGACGCCAGGCCACTTTTTCTGTCAAATGACCTTCATAAAAATAAAAAAACACAAAAGTAATAATTAAATTGTTTATTTATTATGGTGCGACGTATATTTTGTCATATATTTGTGACGTTGGCGTTCAGGGTAAGATTTCGTTTGTCACATACATGTGACAATGGCGTTCAAAAGGTTAAAGCTATAATCGCTTATACCACCTGGCTTACATACGATTAGAATTACGGCGGATTAGAATACGATCGAAATGCGTTCAATTAAAATTTGAGTAACTTATCTTAGGAATACTTTTCTAGGCCTTATTTGTCAGAAAGCGCTGCAGGTTCAAGTGAAATGGACGACTTGAGCTGGTTACTATCGGACACGAACAGACGTTCAAAACCTTTCTCTTCACTGAGGGACAGAGCCAAGTCTACTAAAGAAAGAATGGCCAAAATGAGGTAATTTTATATTATTCATTTCAAAATAATAAAATAAGTACGTCAACAGTATATATGTTGTCCATTAAACATAGGTACGTACATCCATTACTTATAAATTATAATTTGATCACTATTTTCATATATTTTGATTTTAGATGGCATATCGTAATTATTCGGTTTAAATCACGCCTTTTTCCTATGGGATTAGGGGCCGACAAAAATAACAGAACATCAGCTGTGCTAAGATTATTTGGTTAGTTATTATAATAAGTTCTCACTGCGTTACACAAATGTTGGATATTGTATAATATGGTCATGTTCTATGTTTACTGAAGCAGCAACCACTATTGTTGCTTATGGCGTAATTATTGTATCCCACGAAGTAAGTAATAAGGTTGTTAGCCGTAACAAATCAAGAACGCACATGAAACAGTGACTTTTATGAACTCTGATGTAAGGTTCATTATACAATGACTGACGCATTTTCGTGAAATTAAATTGCATGAGATTGTTTACATTGTTGTTGACAATTTCCTAACTGACTACCCCCTGAGAAGAAATGGCGATACAAATTCAGGGGGCAGTATCTTTTAAGAGCCTATACTACCTCAGCTAAAATTCACTCTTTATCTCGCTCGCACGATACTGCTCGCGGACTGAGTGAGAGCGAGACAGAGTGCGGTGCTAGGCGGCAGGCAGCGCCAATAGTTTAGGTATTTGCTTTTTACGGTGAAAATAATGGTAGTTAAAAAAAAATAAAAAACGTAAGACCTGCTTTATAGTTAGTTCAGTTAGTATACAAAGTTTCATGATCTAATTTGAAGTATTTTTTGAATACCTTTACTAATAACTTTGATTTTTTTTTTCTATCGAAAAATTTTTATGGAATCGTGTTTTCGTCTAACATAAGACCTAATAATAATCCTCAACTTTACCATTTATTTATTTCAAAATTAATGCTGCAGTAGTTTCGACATAACGGAGGATCATGCTAAGCCATTTGAGCTAGTATAGGCCCTTAAAGACATTGTGTAAAAAAATGCAGGGTAGCATCCGGACCCAGCCTTTCGAAGAAAGTATCTGAAACAGTTTGTGAAATGCAACAAGCAAATGCTTTGTTGTTATAGTCTGTTGGAGTACGACTGGAAACCTTTACCTTTGGGAGATAACGCCCGCGCCTCTCCACCGAGCGGGGCAGCGGGTGGCACCGGGGCGACAGGCGCGTCGCTACAAGCCCGGCGAGCTACCTGCCCCTCCGCCCCGCCCCCCGTGCGCCTCACGCACGGACATACACCTGCCTACATCGGAATCTGTCTTCCTAAGGACCTTATGGAACTGTTTCCCAGGTATTTATCGTTCATTAATATCTTAGTTATCTTACTATGATAGGAAACGATAAAGAAAAACCATCAAAATGAATTGAGACTTGGAATAAGTGTAATTTCTATCTTCTATTCATTCAATTATTTACAAACAGACAATGCACAGCTTAAACCGCTGGGTGTAGACTAGAAGCATAAACCTTGCACAAGGAAGAATTTTTGAAAAACCATCCTCTTAAATTGCTTCGTTTTGTATACAATTATGTTGAATTAACCAGTTGATCCAATGACTTGATATCTAACTGTTTTTTGTGTATTTTACAGAGACGAAGATATGAACGACGAAGACACTGATAAAAGTGACACGAAGCGTGATCGCCTGCCGTCATTCCTTGTAGACACGAGTAGTGCTAGCACGGAAAATAAGTCACGCGCCACGCCTGATAGTCAGAAATTAGCTTCACATAAAGGTACAATGATTTTTACATCATCCTTATTGTCCTTTATTTTGAATCCGATGGAAAACGGTTTTTTATACTGAAAACGAAATTCGGCCTGATTTGCACTTTCAGGCGAAAACCAAAAAACAAATTAGGAAAGAAAGAAAGTCTTTGGTTGAAGTAAAAGAAATGCAGTGTCAATCTTTTAATCAATAACTTTAACCGTTTAAAAGTTAAATAACACTACACTCCGTCCAATAGGTTAACCGTTTTTTGACAGATGGAGCTAGTGATTGCATTAACGTTATAACTTATAAGTAGTTATAAGCTATTTAGATTAGATAAAGCACATTTAGATAATTTAACTTTAATTTGTATGTAGTATCAATTATCGACTTTTGCTGTCGAATAAAAAATGGTGCGGTTTCTATGCCTGTGTTTATTATTATTAAATACAAAACAATATAAACAAGCCGCTTTGTTTGCTTTAACTTCAATTTTGCAGGTTTTATAGCGGAACTTACTTAACTATTAATGTCTCACAGCTGGGCAAAGGCCTCCCTAGTCTCTTTTTCCACCTCTTCAGAGCTGCCAAGGACTAATATTTATCAAAGGAGTCCAGATCATCCCGCCATCTCCGTCTGGGGCTGCCGCGATGACGTTTGCCATTAAGCGGGACCCACTGGGTAGTAAGTTTGGCCCACTGATCGTCTGACATGTGGCAGATGTGTCCAGCCCAATTCCATTTAAGCGTGGCTGCTTTTCGAGTGACATCAGCTATTTTAGTGATGGAACGGATTTTTGTATTCTTAACCCGGTCCACAAGTTTAACGAATATTATTAATAAATCAAACAATCTGATATTATATGCGAGAAAAAACATTTTGCAGTTATTGTGCTTTTAATGGTTTTAACTACTTATGCATTTTCTCTAAATAAATGTATAAAAAGTATTGATTTGCCGGCACAAAATTATTTTTGGACCACTGCGCAAGATAATAATAAAAAATCGATCGAAAACAAATTCTTACTGAAGAACTATAGACCCAACTCACTCGCTGTTCTCGAGGTTCCTCACGAACCTTCTCGCCAGGTGACTTGACGAGTTCCAGCCGCCAGATCAAGCTAGTTTCCGGTACCGTAGACCACATACATACCTACTGTTCGGCAAATTATACAGAAGACCGAGGAGTGCAATCGGCCGTTGTGCATTTGTGGACTACGAGAAAAGTCGAAACTCGACTCCATCGAAATATGGGTAATTTTGGCCTAGCTCTGCAATGATGTCGAATTGACTGACGCTACATCGTTGAGATGTTTGTATGACGCTGCCACGATCACTGTCCAGATCCAGAATCAAAAAACCAGCCCCATCTAACTGCTTAGGGTGGTGAGACAGGGGCATGTAATATTCCCTAAATTGTTTACCAATGCGTTGGAGGACATCTTCAAGACGCTGGACTGGATTGCCCAAATGCTGCACAACCTAAATGGAGCCTCTCGGCGGGTTAGCCTCAGCATGAATTTGGACAAGACAAAAGTCATGTACAACTTGTACGTCTTGCCGAGTCCAATCCACATCGAAAAGTCGCTTCTCGAAGTTGTGAAGGATTATGTCTACCTAGGGCAAATCATCCAGCTCGGTAGACACAACTTTAAGAACAAGTCGCCAGAAGGATCCAGTTGAGTTGGGCAGCATTTGGAAAACTTCGCCAAGTCTTCGTCATCTATCCCGCAGTGTTTAAAAACGAAGGTCTTCCCAGTGCGTCCTGCCCGTCATGATTTAAGGTGCCGAAACGTGGACACTGACAGGCTGGTCCATAAATTCAAAGTCGCTCGGAGTCTCTTTAAAGGAAAAGAAAATCAGGATTAAAAGAAATAGGAATAGGAGATTAGGAATTATCCGGAGAAGAACCGGAGTTACCGTTGAAGTGGCAGTGGGCTGGCCATGTTTGTCGAAGGACCGATGGCCGGTGGAGCAGACGAGTCTTGGAGTGGAGACCACGTATCGGAAAGCGTAGTGTGGGACGCCCCCCCAGCTAAATGGACAGATGACCTAAGGAAGGTGGCTGGGATAGACTGAATGCAGAAGGCAGAGGACAGGGTGTTGTGGCGCAGCCTGGGAGAGACATATGTCCAGCAGTGGACTGCGATAGGTTGAGTTGATTGATACAAAACAAAAATTGCACATATCCGAAAACGAAATTCAGTCGGACTCTACCTATATTACATGTATTATCTCAATATTCAAGACTCATTACTAAAATGATATTACTTCTTTTACAGCTAGTTCAAGCACCATAGCAGTTCAAATTCACAAAGTGAATTCGGAAAAATCAGAACCAGCTGTCTCCAACGCAGACACATCGATTGCTAGCGTAGAAACAAGTGACAATCTACGTTCAACCAAAGACAAAACTAAAAGGATTGTCACTACAGTCAGTGTAGACGAAAGTGTGACCACACCCATCAAAGCTGTTGATGAGGGTGTGAAAACAGCTAGTAATGAAAATAAAGATGATATTACAACTGCAATTGAAGCACAGGTAACTAATCAAGGGCCCCGAGAAGTAGGCCTTCGGTCTAATGCTGATGAAAACAACGTTCAAAGTGCAGGGGCAGTAGTTACTGAGACTGCTGTTAGCGCTGGTTCGTCGTCGGCCATTAGAAAGTGGCGACATATAACTGCGGACTGTCTGGCTTGCGTGCGCACGAGACCTCCTTCGTCGCATGAGTTGCGCGAAGCCTTCTTTGCAGGTAAGGCTGGTAAGAACTATTTACGAGTGTATACTCTCAAATAGTTTTAATAATCTCATGATGCTTGGCTGATATGAATTTTGGTGGTTTTTGAGTTTTGGTGTTGGACCTTTAAACGCTCTTTCTAAATATTTGTATCAAATTAAATTAAGTAAAACCGTAAAAGTATAATGTTCATCGAGTTTTCGAAGAAGTTTGGCGTTGCGTATTCTCTGTTCGTTGTACCTGTATAACAGTTTTAAAGCTTGCTGTGTCATGATAAGGCCCAGGAATTGTACGTATTTTACCGTTTATAATGTTTCTAGGTATGGATGGGTCAGGTACGAGCTTTATGGAGCCTCGTAGTCCGACCACCGAGAAACCCGCAACCGATAACAAAACAGGCCCGCAAGCAGAACTGTTGCATCAAGTGAACTTTATGTCCAACCCTATACATTTGAAACAGGTATTGTTTGTTCTCTCTGAATAAAAAAATGTATAACCCTAGGTATTTGTGTACAGACATTTCACACTTATAGCCCTAAGGCTAAAATCCTCCGCTCCTTTCAGTTCCATCCGAAAGGACCCGAAAGGACACTGGACCCGAAAGGAGCAGAGAATTTTCAGATGTGAATGAATGATGAACCTTATAATTTTAGTCTTAAAATGCGTCTCCCGTCTCGGTTATTCTCAGTCAATTTTACTAAGGTTATTTTTTTTTTTCAGGCTCGGTCTGTATTGCTGTCAATGAAGCAACGCCATCCAGAGGTATTTCGTAGCCCATGTGTTTATTCTGACGTTAGTGCCTTACTGGCAAGAGATACATACATGTTGTGCGCGCGGCGGTTCGTACAAGAACTATTTCTTGATACGTGTTTCGACTGTTTTGCTACGGAGCCAGCAGCGGTATTGACGCGTCATGGCGTCGCTTCGCCGTCGACTAGTGTAGGTCCGATCGTACGCCAATAGTATTTTGATGTTGCCGAGCTTGTGAGGTCGCAGACTTTTATTTATAATAATAAAATAATATTTGGATCGGAGTTTTGTCTATGTTTTTCTTCCTGGTAAAAATATGTAACTCAGTATGTGATTGATTTGAATTGTCAGAGATGCTAACGTACTATATTTGTTTTTGTAAGTAATCAATATTGTTACAGATTGCTTAAAACGGCTACTATAATAATTAAAAAAAATACGAAATACGTTGTTAAAAGTACAGAGTCAAATTAAATTAATTAGCGAAACTCCGCAGACGTGATGGGTATTGGTATCTAAATATGATAAACAAATTAATGTGATGTTTTTTGTATGGGGTCATCGACTGTGTAGTGTAGTCATTTGAAATATCAGTTTTAAAAATCATTTTATTTTTGTTTGAACTTCACAGACGTCATACGTTTCAATGTCTAAACAAAAGAAAACAGATTTTCTCAATTTACACTTCAAGTAAAAACACTAACAGCGGTCGCTGACCCCCAAAAAATATAATTATTAGTTTTAATAGTTTCGTCAGCTAATTTAATTTGACCCTGTATACGTCTTTCGTGTAATATTCGTTTTTATAAAAATGCCCTTTCTGTCTTTTGTTTATGAAAATATTTACGCAAATACTAGTTCGCGACTTATACCGTCAATCATTATTACTTACGATTACTACTGATGTTTTACTTTTATGCAGGTTTTTGGTAATTTTAGGGTACTAATTTAATTATCTGATGCTGTAACTTCCTGTTATTATTCAATTTTCGAGCACTTGTATGGATTTGAATTTATATTATAGCACTTTAATATAGATAGGTTACCTTAAAATATGGATGTAAAAAAAACAATCTAGTTATTTACGATGTAACGTTACACAACAGTCTTCAATTAGTATTAGAAGTTATTGTTGCAGTTATACATGTAAAATAATGCTAATTTATATTATTTTATAACGTAGGTCTTCCGATTTTATCGGATGAGTATAAAATAAAATTATGCTCTTTTGAAAAGTGTGCGTCAGTCTTATAAATCTAATATGCTTAGAGTTTTAATTTAGAACCAATCTACAACCTAACTCTACATCGATTTATTGGTGAAACAAGGGTTTTAGATGAGCGTGGACAAAACACTATTAACAATGAACGCTATTTGTTGTTATAATTTAAAAAAAATCTTATGCTGTCGTTTTATGCTGTCGAAATTCCTAAAAGCACAGAATTTCGTATCTGATATCCATGCCATCCCAAGTTCATGGAAAATCTTGTCAAAATACAGCAATACCTGCACATGTAAGTAACCAATTATTATCATCCGAAAAAAAAAAACAAAACTTATAGCGTTATGTTACAAATGTAGGAATGCCGAATAACTAATTATGTTTGTGTGATTAAATTCCGCTAATTGCCAAGATCTTATTACCTACATTATTTAAAATTGAAAATTATTGTCAAATATGAGTATGTAAATTTTTTTTTAACTGAAAAAAAGTCTAAAAGCTTAAAAAAAGTTACCATCACTTCGCTGATAGTGCCGTCTTTGCCTAGCAAAACGACAAAGACAAACACGTGACAAAGACGTGATGTAACATCATACTAGCGCTATACATTGTCCGTATTGTGCGGTAAGGACGGGAATAATCCCCTCCAATAATTTTGAAAGCGTGTAGTTTCTCCAAATCGATTGATGACAGATGTTTATGATTATCTCATTCTACTTGCGTTTCTATGGAATTACATTATTTGTTCGAACATTTCTAATAATATTAGTTATCATCCCTATTGCACATCATCTTATTTGCTTAACAAAGCTTTTATTTATTTAGTGGAAGCACCTAATTCGATGCGATTGCCTTAATGTGTTATTCTTTTAGGAAAGTAACGAAACTGTTAATTTACTAGTCTCACATAATGACAATAGGACCCAACTGACTGAATATTGCACCATTCCCACTGGCTCCAATAGTTAATTATAGCGTACCTATTCACCTATCCCACCTTAAACAACGATACGAGATGTTCCCTAGTTTCAAGCATATTATTATAGTTTTAAATACAAACTACTACAAACCTTGTGTTCATTATTTTACTAAAGTCTTATGGTTGCATTTAATAGTACTTGTTCTCTTATTTTCATTGTTGTTATTTATGGAAACTCGATCAGAATAGCAACTTAGTTTTACTTTACATGATATTATAAGTATTAATACAGAGCACGCAGGATGTCACATACTACTTGTTATATAATTGTTTGTTAATGTTCAGTGATAGTGTGTAATCTGTAGTTGAAGTAAGTTTTTTCATACCTCTTGTGGATTGTTATTAAAATTAAGTAAAAATCTGTCAAACGCAGCAGTATTTATAGGGGAAAGTTCTTGTATGCTATCTAGTTTAATAATTTATGCGTCCTCCATATCCTGCATTTATGAGACTGTAACATTTAATATGAATATCAGTTAATAACCTCTTATCTACTGCTACTTTCCTGTTAAATACTAGTTCTAAGAGTTGATTCTGATACTGAAATAATAAAGTACTACTCATTTCATAGTCGAAAGTGAAATTCATAATTGCATATCTAATTATCTGTTCTTTTGTAATAAATAAAAAATACGAAAAAGTGCCATCGTGCTGGTTCCTTGCAAATATATTTACTCCTAAGTACCAACCTTCTATTATGCCACTTCATTACAATAAATATATTATTTTATAATGTACACTTTATGTTTTATTTTTAAATTCGAAGAAGTCACGTCTTTGAATGTTTAGTTCTATAGGACGAGGTGGGTTTTATCACGATGCTCGTACGACGTATTTACCAACCCGCACTGGGCTCGCGTGGTAGATTATAGCCCACTCCCTCTCGAAGAGAGGAGGCCTGTGTCCCAGCATTGGGAACATAGGCTGGTTATGCTACATGTCTACTTGCCAATGTCGCTCATCTATTTACCTAGATAGCAGTTTGTTTATGAAAAAGGTAAATTAAACAATCGTTTAAATTAAAAATAATAATTTAAATAACTCGGTACAAATAAAATTAACACGCATTAATAAAATAGATGAAGCTTGATCCTACATTTTCAAAGAATCCTAACTCCTTGATAGATTATCAGGATATATTATGACGAATTTAACCATTCTACGAATCTACTGAATAACTTAAGTGCTACTTTGACGATTCTGTCCCAGAAGCCTGGTTCCTCTTGCTCTTGCTGGCTCGCTGACGGGTAGTCATCATCGAAGTTCTCTAGCTGCCTTTTTTCTCGATGTGAGTCTGCAATGCTGTCAAGGTTGGCTGAGAAAAAAATACGCAGGTGATTAGATAATTACTGATTACGTATAAGTCATTTAGGCAGCACCTACAACTACTTGCAACGAAGCGTGCAAATTCATAAACAAAATTATTCAATTACTAGCTGTGCCCCGCAGTTTCACCAGCGGTAATTTGAGGAAAAACCTACTCAAATATATTCCACTAGCAGCACCCCGCGGTTTCACCCGCGTTAGTTTCGATCTCATGGGAATATCGGGATAAAAAGTATCCTATGTGTTATTCCTGATTATAAACTGTCTGTTCTGTTCAGCCGTTTGTGCGTGATTGAGTAACAAACATCCAAACATCTTCACAAACTTTCGCATTTTATAATATTAGTAGGATTACTTTAAGATTATTACTTAGTACGTACAGACGTCAGCACATCAAGTTACCCGAAACTGTCAAATTTTCCCAATCAATTTTGAACATTATGCTGTAGCAATAAAGTTGAAAATCTATTAAAGAAATTTGACAGATTGTAGTACCTTGATGTGCAGCCTATCGATTCTGTATATAAAATCTCACCGTGATAACATAGGTGAAGTGAGTATAAAGTGAACTATCGATGGAGGCAATCCCTAACATGAGGTGGAATGACAGCTCACTCCACCTTAGTTTTCACGGTGAGATTTTTGCAGAATAGCACTGCTGGCGTCTGTACATTACTTTAAGACTGTGCCGACCGCACAGTGGCGCCCTCATCGTTTGTTTGGTTATTTCATACAATCTAGAATGAAAATGCAGAAAACAAGCACGTTAAGTTGTGCTTCACAAGATTATACGTTAATATTATTAGAAGCGGTAGTTTTATATTGTTTAGTTTTATCATAATCCTTAAAACGGAATATAGTGGCCACTTTTATCCGTTTTAAGGATTATAATGAAACTAAACAATATAAAACTACCGTTTCTAATAATATTAACGTATAATCTTGTGAAGAACAACTTAACGTGCTTATTTTCTGCATTTTAATTCTAAATTGTATGAAATAACCAAACAAACGATGAGGGCGCCACTGTACGGTCGGCACAGTCTTAAGAAAATATTTTAGGTAGGTACATCACGCTGTGATCATTATGAGTGGAACTAAAGTAAACCTCGAACTGCTAACGGTGCGCGGCGGCCGTATTGATTTATTTTAAAATTATGATATCTCCTAACATATTCATTGAAATAAAACGATGTCAAGGGCAATTTTGTTCAAAATTAAATACTTGTGATGAATAACGTGTTTATTTGGATAAGGATTAATATTTGTTTATAAAAACACCTTTGCAAATAATGAATTATTTTAGAACAAATTTGATTATCATAAAAAAGGTCATAGTGAGTCAACCTTAAAAGATAGATATATGCTGTCGCGGATTTTTTTATAGAACTTTTAAGGGGGAACAATTCCGTCATACATTATTTTTGCGTAACTTTAACCGTTTACGCAGCGCACACAACGGAAGCTCTCAAAAGGAATAATTTTTCCCGTCTTTGCAACATTTTTCATTGCTGCGACGCTCCTATTGGTCGTAGCCTGATGTTATACAGCAGGAGTCGCCAAATGGCGGACCGCGGTCCGCATCCGGACCGCCGACCCATTTTGTGCAGACCGCGAGAACACAGCAACTTGCACTACAGAGTACGTAATTTAATAAACATGTATCCACCGCATAAGCTTTCTTGACGTCTTTTCGAAATCGGCCGGGTGAAGTAACGAGCTAAGGCTGATATGCCACTTATCCAATAACTTGGTCCAATGTGCATTTTTGATCAAAGAAATTGGATGACTTCATCAAATGAGCTAGAAACACTCGACTTACTGATGAACATCTCCAGGATTAAATGTCAGCTTGCACCAATTTTACTACAAACTTCAGACAGATAGTCCGCAACAAAATGTCATTTTTCTCATTGATATGTAAAAAAATACCTTTGTTATCTATTTCCGTGATTACAATCGTTTAATAAATATTTTTTTTCTATAAAATGTTGTGCAGACCGCGATGGTCATTTCATTTCTTAAAACGGACCCCGAGCGAAACTAATTGGTGACCCCTGTTATACAGTCTATAGCATTCCCCGATAAATAGACTATCAAACACAAAAAGAATTTCTCAAATCGGTCCAGTAGTTTCGGAGCCTATTCATTACAAACAAACAAACAAATATTTCCTCATTATAATATTAGTGTAGATTTATTTGCTCAAGTATGGTAGGTAGTGGGTATGATATGATATCGGTGTCATTAGGCAAATTAACCTACGTTGAAAGATTTTGTTTTCTTATAGGAAGATATTCTGTTGAGTGGGGAGAACTTGATACCTAAAATAGGTCAGTGACATAGCTTATGGGTAGAGTTATTCGGTAAATACCTATTAATATAACTACTTAGGTACTATATGATATTAAATGCCTACCTACAGGGCGAGTTAAAGAGATGTGACTGCAGGACGAAAATGAAAACTATTTCAAACTAGCTGACCCGACACGTTGTCCTGTTCAAATTTCAATTATCATAGGAAATGGCACTCGTTTTTCCCGAATTTTTCAATTTTTCAAGCAACTTTTCCATTTTTAATTTTCCCATAAACCTTATTCGGATTAAAAAAATAGCCAAATCCGTGAAGCCGTTGTCAAGTGATGCGCTTACCAACGAACTGCATTTTATTATGCTCTAGCGGCCCGCCCCAGCTTCGCACGGGTGCAATTTTTTTTTCGAATTTCCTTAATGTTAATTCATATAAACCTTGTCCTGGCAATCCGAACACAACAAAACAAGAATTATCCAATTTGGTGCAGTCATTCGGAAGTTATGCGCGTACAGACTTTCGGCAACATTGTTTTATACCTACTATGTATGTAAGGATAAGCATTAAGGATATAATGATATAGATATACCTACATAGAAAGAAAGCGAGTGATAATTAAAGCGGCTGTAAAAATACTTACATGAAAAGTTAGGAGCATCGATTGCAATCTGAAACAAATTGATTAACGACTAATTATTTGTTGCAATGGTTACAAGCGCGTCTATTGGTCGTGGTGTCGAAGATTTGACTCTCTGGTCGTGCAAATTGATACTATGGCAATATGTAGGCTCACCCCATTTTAGATGACAATCCAAACAAAAGTGGTGAATGCCAGTGCATTAGGCATAATGTATGGTTACTGTATGGGAACACAGGTGTGACGTTTTATTAAAATAACTATTTTCTACCCGCGACTTGGTCCACGTGAAATTTCTTGTTCCCTCGACCCACCCCGGCGCATCGCATCGCCTTCCCGAGCTATTACTTTGTTTTTGCTTAGTTCACTTTGCTCGGCTCCTAAGGATTCTAGAAAATTAAAGTACCTATACTTAATTAATTTAATAATGTAACTCACTTGATATGCCAATATACACGAATAAAATAACGTTAAAAGAGCGACGGTTAACAGTATCGTCCTCATGTCTCCGATTTCAATCACCACATTGATTCACCATGACTGTGAACTTGCCTTTTATACGAGGGCGTGGTTTCACCTGATTGTGGCGGAAAATCATTGCTTGCAGACTCATCGCTAATATAGCAAGTGTTAAGAGCCCATTTTTAGGGTTTCGTATCAAAAATAGGGACGTAAACGTCTTTTTTTTGTGATACTTAGATTTTCAAATAATATCTCTTCTTAGCGTATCGAAGGCAAAAAGTTTAAATATTATTGGCCCAAAATTTAGCTGCGCGAACTCCGCTCACTGACGCAGTCAGAAGATCATCAAGTGCACAGGTGACAAGGCATGTGGCGCAGGATGGAAGGTGGGCCATTTTCTGTGGGGAGGTGCCGCATACGCACTTGAGATCAGAGCCGTCCGTGAACCCCATCTGTGGAGATTGTCTTTGCTCTGGCCGACTTGGGTTCGACTTGGGTTTGGGAATGGCAGCCTATTATTTTCCTACTGCAGGGCAAACGTCTCTCTCTTCCCGTATAATTTAAAATAGCCGATAAAAACCTCGCTGGAATATATGCGTCCCTGCGGCTTGGCCGCTTTGCTGTGGGCTGCCCGCTTTGCTGTGGGCTGACCCACCGACGCGCCAGCCTTTTTGGACAAATTTTTGGGTCATGAAAAAATGGGCAGAACGTCCATTGTCAAATCTAAATTCAATTAAGCGCACAGGCCGAGTGACTTAGTAAAATTCTTGTAGGTACGGACGGAACCCTGATTGCGCGAACCCGACTTGCTCTTGACTGTTTTTTTTTTTATTTTCCAACAGGTACCTACTTCATTGATATAGCTTAAACTAATTGCATGTATCTGTACATTTCATGAGAGAATCGTATCTAAGCATAGCTCTCCATTTTCAGGCCTACTTCAACATAGTTACATTTCCGCAATCTCAATGTAAGGTTAGGGTTGTTACAAGCCCTGCGGACTCTCCGTCCGCATGCCCATTGTACTGCTCGACGAGGTCGGCAAGCTCTTTGAGAGTGATTGCGGGCCGCCTCGTCAGGCATCTGGTGAGGACGGGGCCGGATGCGGTGTCCCGGGGTGAGATCGTCGTGGCGGTGTCACTCGACATCACCAACGCATTCATCACCCTGCCCTGGAGCTGCATTGGGGAGGCACTCCGATCACCGGATGCCGAGCTACCTCCGTCGAGTAGTCGGGGCGTAGCTGACGGACAGAGCCGTCATCTACCCCGGTCGCGACGGAGAATGGAAACGTCGAGTCATGTCGTGCGGTGTTCCGCAGGGATCGGTTCTGGGGCCGCTCTTGTGGGATATCGGTTACGACTGGGTGCTGCGGGCCGATCTCCCTGATGGAGTCAGCGTAGTTTGCTACGCTGACGACACGCTAGTCCTGGTGCAGGCGAGGTCGCATCAGGCGGCAACCGACGCAATGACACACGGGGTTGCGATAGTCGTGGAGAGGATCCGGCAGTTGGGTCTCAAGGTGGCATTGGACAAGTCCGAGGTCATGTCTTTTCACGGGCTTCGGAACGGGCCACCTTCGGGATCCCAACTAACGGTAGGAGGGGCTCACATCGGCGTGGAGATAACGATGAAATATTTGGGTCTCGTCCTCGACAGCCGGTGGAACTTCGTCGAACATTTCCGACGTTTGGCCCCCAAACTGGAAAGGGCCGGGGCCGCCTTCAAGCGGCTCTTGCCCAACCTGAGGGCGCCAAACGCCTCCTACCGGAGGCTTTACGCGGGAGTCGTGCGGTCCATGGCTCTATATGGGGCCCCGGTGTGGGTGCGTTCACTGCGGCGGCGAGACACTCACTATTTGAACGCGCCCCAAAAGGTGGTAGCCATAAGGCTGATACGGGGGTACCGCACGATCTCGGGCGAGGCGGCAAGCCTCCTTGCCAGACTGCCGCCATGGGATCTGGAGGCGATAGTCCTCGCGCGCCTGTACGAGTGTCGCGCGGAGCACTACGCCGGGGGAAAACTCCGCTTTTGCGGCAAATTGCGGCAGAGCGGACGGACCTCCGGCGCGATGTCATGGCGGCATGGAAAGAACGACTGTCGCAAACCAGCGCGGGGCACGCCACTATAGTGGCGATAAGACCCCTCTTTGAGGAGTGGCTAGAGAGGCGCCACGGCGCCCTCACCTACCGCCTGACGCAGGTCCTCACCGGACACGGATGTTTCGGGAGGTTCCTGCACATCATCGGGCGGGAGGAAACGCCCGGGTGTCACCACTGCGAGGATCGCCCAGAGGACACGGTGGAGCATACGGTGGAGGTCTGCCCCGCTTGGGCGGAGCACCGCCGTGTTCTCGTGCTCTCGGCAGCGGCGGCGACCTCTCGCGCCCGGCTCTGGTTCAGACCATGGTCCGGGGCGAGGGGGAGTGGGACAGACACCTCCTTCTGCGAAGCAGTCATGCTAGCAAAGGAGACGGTGGGACGATTGAGGGAGAGAACCTCACGGGAGAACCACGGGAGGCACGTGACGACTCCCGGCCACCGTAGACGCGGGCCTGCGGATGGAGTGTAGGTAATGGGTAACTCACCGTCCGATCATGACCAAGCCAGTGCTGGACGGCGCGTACGTGTTCCACGCGTGCCTCAAAGAGATGTCAGCTTTAGGGAAGAGGCCCGCAAGGGCCGAAGCCTGCCGGGGCAGCGGGATTGTCCGAAAGGGTTACCGCTACCCCGGAACATAAAGGGCTAAGGTGGGTTTTAGTCAGTAAGAGTCTGACACTCCCTTCTGCTCCACCCAGAGCGGGAGGGGTCATTTGATGATTTTCCATGCTCAAAAAAAAAAAGGGTTGTTACAACCTTTAATTAATTAGCAATTACAATTGATGCACTAGGGGATTATTTTAGCCACAGGAGTTCTTGATAGAAAAACCCACAATAACAATTTGCCTGACTTGGGGATCGACCTTAAATAAGGTGTTTCAAAATCAACTCTACAAACTTTAAGAGGTGCTTTAGACAAGAGAGAAAAATAGCTGTTTAATACAAAAGTTAATTACCTACCTAAGTACCTACTTGACCAAAATGTATGACACAGCAGATGTTTTTAAAAATTTATTTAGCACACTGCCTCAAAAAGGTTATAATAATATTTTCTTTTGACGATTGAAACAGAAATCGGAAAAACATTGTCGACCTCGGTAAAGCTAGACTTTTTTTTAAAGTTCTCTGCGTAAGTCGTATTTATTTACGAACTTAAGTTCGTAAATAAATAGGAGTTGCTTTGCCGACTTACGCAGAGAAGTCAGAGGAAAAAGAGAATGCAGAGCTCGAAAATTATAGCGCCCTCCGTTAATACTTAGCATGCGTACCCAACTACAAACTGCCTTTTACTTACTAAACATATTTTGGTCTTGTTTTTTTGGAGCAGGAAGGAGTGTCAGACTCTTACTGACTAAAACCCACCCATGTTCCTTCCTTAGCCCTTTATGTTCCGGGGCAACGGTAACCCTTTCGGACAATCCCGCTGCATTTTGGTCTTATTTGGGATTTGATTAAAAAGTATTTCTCGAGTTTTGTGGGCCTCTAAGGACCGGGGGCCCGAGGCCGGCCGCACCTGTTCCCTCTCTCCCCCCGTTAGTTTACCAGTGCTTAGTAGTAAAGTAGATCATGAAGAATTTTTGGTAACTATACCTATAGGTACTAGACAGTGGCCCCGATTCTGATATTCACAAACTAAACTAAATTTAAGTTCAGTGCATCTTTTTCTTTCTATTTCACTAAGATAAGGACAGAAGATAAATATTAGTTTAGCCCTGTCTTAATCAGCGACTGACGTAAATTGACGTATTTTTAGCAGCCAATTTTTTAATCTCGTCTAACTTGTCTATGGATTATCTAATTTGACAGGACTAAACTAATATTTTATAAGAAAAACATGCACTGAACTTAAATTTAGTTTAGTTTGTGAATAACAGAATCAGGGCCAGTGACACATTCTAAAATAAAAATCCGGCTGAATGACTTTTGGTGCCGACTGTACACACATATAAGATTGTGGTACTTCGTGTATGTTTTCATTAGCTGAAGCGACCTTGTCGATTCAGTTGCATGTTCCGCATGAAAGCATGCATACAATAGCACACTGGACACTGTATATCATAGGCGTGGACTCGGACGGAAATGACGAGTCATCGCCATGTAATGTTTTGATAGTACCTACATGGAAATGGACATTAGAACCTAATTGTATTTATTTGTTTACGTTTATCTATTGAGCATCAACAAAAAAATAATTAGCTTCTAAGTATTGATATAGGTATAAATAATGCTTTTTACGGTGAAACAAATTACAGTGATTCTTCCAGACTTAGGTGAAACATTAATCCGCTAGCTGAGCTAAATATAACAACGGGCTTAGTAGCGGGAATCGAACTCACGACCTCTCGCTCGACAGTTAACGCCTGGGACCATTGGGCTGTTACCGCAATTTTATTGCGGTTCCGAAAATTCATTTTGTTAAGTACCAATTTTAGTTCTGTTTATTCAAAGGCTTATTATGAATAGAAAGACCGGGTTGGCTTTAAAAGTCGAAAGTTCCTTACGCTCTACGCAGGCCATCCAGGACAAACCACCCAATAAGCGAAGCATCCATCACCTTTTTTAAACCTCAGGATCATTTTCCTCCTGGGCGTGCTCTCAATCGATTGTGTATCCAAGTAGGCCGCTGAAGACATACATTTGTTGAAGTGGGGTATTTACTGACTCATTCACCACGACACCACCCAGTGCGTGTGCAGCGCTTCTGATTAGACCATGCCTCACTTGCTGGAGTGACCTAAAGAATGCTACTGATGCCGCAATCAAAGTGGCCACCTCAATCAACAGAAAAACATCAACACGAAAAGAAGTAGAAAGTAAGATTTTATAAGCCTGCGCCGGTACTAATGACATTGTCAATTTCATATTTGCTTCTCTACTAAATGCTTGTCATTTGGTAATTATTTCTATCAATATTGTTTTTGTGAATTATAGCAGAATCTGGCCTAACCTTAGTCTTATCACAGCCTTAGTGGAGAGCTGAACTTGGAATTGAGTGAATCAAAGCATAGTACAGTATGTAAAGCATCATTCATCTTCCTTGCCAGTGTAAAAATAAAATACTTTAATAAATATCAAACATTTATTTAAGAACATACTTAAATTATTACATTATACTATTTCTTGGCCCCTCCAAAGCCAGAGAATCCCATTATCTGAGCAAGTTCAGACTGTGCCGGTGTATCTTCAGGCTCCTCGGATTCCATGAGCTTGCGTTTCTTGTCACGGCGTCTTTCACGGCGCTGTTCTTTGACCCTGGCTTCTTCTTCTGCTGCTTCCCTTAGTCGCGTGTCAAGCTCGTATTCACGCTTCTTTTCTTCTAATTTACGTTTATTATTCGCAAAGCGGGCTTTGACCTGCAAATATGAAATGGCCAATTCTGAAACTACTTTGGAAACAAAAATGTTGTTTGAAATTAATGATCATTATTGGTAAGTGTACAAAGTACCAACCACAATGCCTCAAATGAATGGCCCACACACAATTAAAAACATTAGGCTATCCGCACGGATAACTTAAATGTCTGTTTTTGGCAAGCATTACTTCCACCAGAACATAAGCAGAGATAACCTGGCCAAAATCAATCAGTAAATATATGTACCTTTACAGATTGATTTTGGACAGGTTACAGGGACTAGTCACAGGATGAGTATGGTTACATATGGTGTAAGACAGTGACAGACTCGTAGAGTAGAGAAGGTATACAGAATTGTGGTAGACCACACAGGAGGTGAAAACATGAACAGAAACTGATTCGACATGACATTTCTATTATATTTTAAATATATAACCCAATGGAAGAAGCTAGAGGTCATTGTCAAACCTAAAAATAAGCCTCATTTATTTAACAATGGCCCCGATTCTGTTGTTCACAAACTAAATTAAATTTAAGTTCAGTGCATCTTTTTCTTTCTATTTCATTATGAAAAGGACAGAAGATAAATATTAGTTTAGTCCTATCAAATTAGTCCGCGCCTGACGTAAATTGACGTATTTTTAGTAGCCAATTTTTTAATCTTGTCTAACTTGTCTATGGATTATCTAATTTGACAGGACTAAACTAATACTTTATGTTCTGTCCTTTTCGTAATGAAATAGAAAGAAAAAGAAGCACTGAAATTAAATTTAGTTTAGTTTGTGAACAACAGAATCGGGGCCAATGTAATTGTTATGTAACAAATTTTATCAATACTAAGAACCTGCACCCAGTGGGGGCACGACAGAACAACAGGCAACAAATAGAACAAATTACTCATGGCAAAATAACTTATTAATATGACAATACAATTTAAATTTCAACAGTAACAATGTCACAGTATCCTTAGGCATACCGTGATGTCCTAAGGCGTCATCATTTAAATTTAAATTTTATTGTTACACTTAGTTATATTGATTTGGGGGGCCTGTGGGTACATAATAACAGCTGCACAGGTTGCTCAATTAGGTTAAGCTATGCTTGCCACGGTTGGTCTATGGATGGGTTTACATACCAAGACCCCTTCGTGCCTAGAAAAGCATGCTAAGCCGTTGGTACCAGCTGGAGTGGTCATTCGAGGATCTTTGACAGTCGCTACAGGTAGTCAGAAACCAGAAAGTTTAACAACCAGTCTTACCAAGAGGTATCATATTTGCTGTAACTGGGGTGTGGAGGTCAGATAGGCAGTCGCTCCATGTAAAATACTGGAAGACTGGAAGCCAATTCCAACATAGTTGGGGTTAGGCAGATGATGATATTGTCACATAAAAATCTTGCTGTACCATGCTGCAAGTGGGCACAGACCCTAAGTCATTTGATTATACAAACCTGATCTAATGAACTCCTTTCAATCTTCATGGACATGCCAAGATTCCTTTGATGTTTCTTTCCATTGATGTGGTCCAGAAAATTGATAGAATCTTTGACAACACAATCACATACATTGCAGTAGTATCCTCCTGATTGTGAGGTAGGAGTGTTCTTTGTGATTACTACACTTTTACCGAGCTTAGAGTCTAAGTCAACTTTGTAGTCTCGTTGTTTAAGGAGCTCTCTTTTGATAGGTGGGACTGAAAAGAAATAGGCATGTTGTAGATTAGTATGACTAATATTTATTAGGTCAGTTTGGTCAATTATTTTGAGATTCTTAGCATAAATTTGATAACTATTTGCTTAGCAACTTAGGGAAATAAATAGTGGGTAAGGAAGTTTACAAATTGGGAATCAGCATTTTTTTATTCCTACGTAGGTAACCAGACTCTGCGACCATCAAACCTTTAGAAAGACGTGGTGAACCATATTCATTCACATAAGACGACCCACTGACCACAAAATGACTTCCAGTCTTTCCAACTTGTGTTGTATTAGGGCAAAGCTTTTACACTAGACTTTTATAGGATGAAACTGGTAATAGGTTGGTAACAGTACCTTTCTTTTTAGATCGTTCCTCTTCCTCTATTTCAGCTTTCAACCGATCTGCAGCGATTCTTTCGAATTCGTCTTTGTCCCATTTTCTACGGTGGTCATCTGGTCTCATAGTCATGATGGTAGACTAATGTATATTCTTTACGGTAAAAAGCAGTTTTATCGCTGCTATAAACAGGCGTTATTGTTTATTTCGTTCACAAGTCACAAATAATCGCCACGATATTAGATCGCGGATTCCTTCATGCATCTATTTTGACGTCAAACAGTTTTTTTTTTTTTTTCCTTTGCCCTTCTCGGGCAGGCTAAGGTCTTGGACCATACCGCCTCGTCTTCAGTGATTATTGTCCTTCTTGACTAAAAGTAAGGCCGAAGCCTCGTCTTCAGTTTTATTCTTCTTGTTTAAAAATTAAGTAAGGCCGAAGCCACGTCTTAAGTTTAATCCTTCTTGTCCAAAAGTAAATAAGGCCACAGCCTCGTCCTTAGTAGTTTATACCTTGTTTTTAAATTTATTTTAGGCCAGAGCCACGTCTTTAGTATATCATTCGTTAGTCAAAATCAAAATAATATGATGTCTTAGCCGTGTATTTGTCATAATCATGTTGTGAAGTAAGGTCATATCCGGGTCATATCCTTAAAAGTCGCCCCGATCGGTCAAATTGCCCAACCAGTGCTATCAATAAATTTATACAGTGCTATGTATGTACTATAATTTTCCAGCAAACCTTGAGTGTCGCGCGGGATGCTTGCTGGCGTTTTGTATATTTCCAATAAATTATCAATTAGAAGAATTCTTTGTAAATCATATGCAGGGCATTCAAAAATTATATGATCTAGGGTCTGATCACTTCTTAGGTCACAATTGATACAAACAGGCGATGTTATAATTTTCATTCTGGCTAAATGTGCATTGAATCTTCCATGTCCAAGTCTAAGACGATTTAGAGTAGTATAAAATTTTCTGCTCTTAGGAAGAACAGATCTGGTGAACCAGGGCGCAGAACCAATGGTTTGTTTTATTTTCGCATACCATTTTCCTTTAGTTCTTAGTGTTTCTTGCCAGTTCTCATGCCAAATACAGGTATTTTGTTCATGTAATTTAGTAAGCAGGTCGGAACTTGGTATGGCAACATTTCTTGTCTCTGAGATGTCAGCGTCGTCAACGTCAACAATAACTCTTGCAAGATAGTCTGCGTTTTCATTTCCTGATACTCCTATGTGGGAGGGCGTCCATAATAAACTTATCTTAAATCCTCTAGAACAAAGATCAGCGTATGAAGTCCGAATCTCATATAAAATATTGCCGGTATTAGCGTCCAGTTTCGGGTTTTGTAAGGCCATGAGAATACTCATGCAGTCGGTCGCTACAAGCCAAGTTGTGTGCCCAAGATTCTTTTCATGTATATACTGCAGAGCTGATAAAATGGCTAAAGATTCTGCTGTAAATATAGTCATGGCTCCAGGTAATCGAACTCCATGTCCAACAGTAAGATGAGGTAGATATATAGCTAGCGAAACATTTCTATTATTTTTGGACCCATCAGTAAATATATGCCTGTACCCAGGGAACTCTGCAATTAACTGATATACATCTTCTTTACTCCTTAGGTCACGATTAATGTAAATGTCCATGGGCCAGAATTTGCTGATATAACTACCAGAGTAACATGGCCATCTGCCTTTACATTTCTCAATTTGATATTGATCATCAATACTGATTAGATTAGAAAAGTCATGAAATATATAAGGGACATTTACGGAATTAGAGGGACTGTATACTCTATGATAAAATAATATTTTCTTTAATAAAGGATGATTTTCGAAAGATAAAAGCTTGAGAATGTATTTGGATTTTAAAAACTGGAATCTTATATTCATAGGAGAAGTGTTACACTCAATTTGAAGCGAATTGATTGGAGTTGTCTTCATTGCGCCAGTTACGCATCTAAGATTGTGATTTTGAAGAATTTCCAATTTGTGAACCAATCTCTGGTCAGACCCAAAGCATAAAAATCCATATTCAAAATGACTGCGGACTAAAGATTTATATAGCATAAGCAAAATTTTTGGATCAGCTGCAATTGACAGTGACTTTATAAAATTAAATGCTTTATTAGCTCTACCTAACAGACAATCAACATACTTAGTCCATGAGAGGTTGCTTGTAAAAATTATACCCAGAAACTTCACTTCATTCACTATTGGAAGAACACTATTATTGTAATAAATATGTAGGTCTGTTTCACACTCTCCAAACACTATAACTTTAGATTTTTCTGGACTGATATCCAAGTTTAGATAATGAAAATAGTTCTTTAGCTGAGTTAAAGCTGAGTTTAAAATATTTTCAACAGAACTTATATCTGAACCTGAAGCATAGATAACCAAATCATCTGCAAACTGTAAATTTGTCACTTCAAGACCAAGTACAATGTTTAGTCTATGTAAATAAAGAAGATAAATCAATGGACTGAGGATGCCACCTTGACATACCCCTTTGTATGAAAAACGTGGCCCTATTAAACGTTTATTCACCTTGACATATACTTCTCTACCATGTAAAAAGTTAAAAATCCATATTATAATTTTTTCAGGAATACAAAGGGCACGAAGTTCACCACACAAAATGTGCAGATTGATGTTGTTGAATGCACCCACTACATCAAAGAAGACACCAACAAAATGATTGTCCATTTTATTAGAATTGTATATATCTAATTGCAAATGGGAAATGCTATCTCGAGTAGAGCAACCACGTCGAAAGCCAAATTGATTGGATGGTAATAGACCATTACTTTCTATATAAAATTCTAGCCTTTGTTTAATTAATTGTTCAAAGGTTTTTCCCATGCATGATGTTAATGCTACTGGCCTATACGATTCAGCTTTATGTCTTGCTTTATTAGGTTTAAGTACTGGGATAAGACAATCTGTTTTCCATTCATTAGGGATGATCATTTCCTGCCAGAGTAAATTAAAAACATTTAGTATGTCAGAAAGTGCCTTAATTGATACATTTTTCAACATTTTATAAGGTATTCCATCAAGGCCAAAAGCTGAATCACGTCTAGATGATATTGCAGATTTTAATTCCTGAAGAGAAAATGGAAAAATAAGATATTCATAATGTCCTGAAGCTTTTACTTCATGAGGAATTGATTGAAATGGCCCCTCAACTGTATCTGGAGTATATTTTTTTAAAAAATCGAATACCCAAGAAGAAATATTATTGCTTGGAGGTATAAATGTTTTATTAAATCTTTTTGAAATTTGCCAAACTCTAGATAATGGAGTAGTTCTATTAAATGACTCACATAGAGAAATCCAACTTAAATATCTTTCTCTTTTTAACACTAACTTTTTAAGGGCTTGTAATTTTTTAAACTCAATATATTTTTCCAATGTGGGATTGTGCTTGAATACTATATAGGCATTCCTAGAGTCTACTACTGCTTTAGTGCAATTCAAATTCCACCATGGTAATGGAATGCGTTTTTTACAATTATTATTTATTAATGCTGTATCAAAAGATCTAGCAGATCTTATAGTTGATGGTAATGATTTAATAACAGCTAAATTTAATAACTTTATCAATTCATTATATGACTGTAATGGGTTATCTTGATTAATTTTAAAATCCAGTAGCAAACTATCAACACTCTTCTTGTATATTTCCCAATCAACCAGGTTAAAATTAAAATGTTTTGGTAAATTTGAAGTTTCCATATGATGTGGGACATTACAATTATTATTAATAAGTAACCTTGTAATTACAGGCAAATGATAACTACCTAGAGGATCATCATGAACAGACCAGTTACAAGACAATGAAATTGAAGTCGATACTACAGTTAAATCAAGTGCATTTCTTTGCCACCTATCAGAGCCTACAGTAGTCATTTCTCCATCATTTAATAAAACCAAATTATAGTCATTAATGACTTCAAGCACCTCTCGGCCGCGGATGTTCACACTGTTACATCCCCAAGCCGAATGATGTGCATTGAAATCTCCACCCAACAAGAGAGGACCAGGGATATTGCGAATTAAATTATCAAACTTATACTTATTAAATGAAGCATTTCCGGGACTATAAAAACTGACTAATGAAATTTCTTTATTATTGCCATATTTTAAACGAATCGCTATATTTTGTATGGAATCATCATATAAAGTATCTATTTTACTAAATTGTAAACTGTTATGTATTAAAATAGCTACACCATTGTGTGTATTACCTGAGTCTAATCTTACTATATTATATCCTTTAATACTAAATCTCATGTGAGGCTTGAGCCAAGTCTCACACAGTAAAGCTACATGTATGTTATACTCATGTAAAAAATACGAAAAAGCATGTTTGTTACTATTGATGCTCTGAGCGTTCCAATGTACAATATTTAGCTGATCCATAAAATTAAGGTTTATTTATATTATTCTGAATTTTTGATAATAGAACATCTTTTATGCTTTGAGTGCAAATACTCTTTTCGTTATTTTTATTTTGAGAAATTAATGTTACTATCGTCTGTATTAAAATATTTAAAATTGGTTCTGTTTCAATTAGTGATTGTAATTGTTTAGCAGGACTGGACTTTGAAAGAGATGGAAATGACTTTTCATTGAATAAATCTGCATATGATTTTTTATTAATTTTGTTTTTGTTTTCTTCCACTTTTTGTTGTTTGACTGGGCACTGTGCCGAAATAGCTACATGTTTACCTTGACAATGGCAACATGTTGCCTCAGTTGATGGTACTTGACATTCTTTATAATTATGGTCCTTTGTACATATGGAACATCTTTGAGAGTTCTTACAGAATTTAGCTATATGACCATACCTTAGGCACTTCAGGCATTGTTTTACCGGCGGAATGTACGGACGTACTTCGAATCTCCAGCTGTTCAGGTCTACACTATCGGGTATCGCTGCACACGAGAATGTGATGGACACCGTCTTCGTAGGCTGAAAGGACACCCCTCCTCCTTCTGAAATAGTGCGACGCATAAATCTTCTGATAGAAATAATATTCTTTGTGCTAGTTATTGCGTTATAAATGTGTTCGTTACTCAGGTCAATTGGAACATGCATAATAACACCTGTATTTTCCGTAGCGGCTGCAGGAATACTGGCTTTCAATTTATAACTGTCTAAGAATTTACGATTTAGTAGCGCTGCATTAGCTAAACCAGGACGTTCGAAAATAACACCTATTTTGAATCGATTCATGCGTAATAATTGCTTTACGCCCTTATTATATTTCTTAATGCTGGTTGAAAGGGACATCATGTCTCTATCACCGATCGGGACTAAGTCTACACTTTCTAAAAAGACAACGTATTCGAAATTGCCTCCGTTTTCAGGATATGACCTAATGTAATCGGGAACCCTGAATTCCCGATACTTGTCCTTTTCAACTGGTACAGATTCCTCTGAAGAGCTTGAGACTCCACCGTCGTCTTCAGAGGACACCAATGGTGGAGCAGGAGACGAACTGTCTTCTTTTTTCCTTTTCTTGGCATTTCCTTTCTTCCCCATCATGAGAAAAGCAAACGATTAGACTTTGAATAAATAAAATAATTATTTGAAAATTTTTTTTTCAAAAAAGCCACCCTTTCGTTACGAATTTCCCGCGCTTTTTTTTTTTTCTTGACGTCAAACAGACAGAATACAAAATGACAGTGACAGGCAGTGTGACCATCTTATAAATGGCGAATCTGCCACAGACTGGGCAAAAAATCTGCCACACTTAGCGCCAAAAATTTGCCTTATAAAATACACAACGAACTCAATGAAAATTATGAACCTATTCCTTCTTTTTGTTTAAAATTAAGAACCTATTCCTTATTTTTGTTTTGTTTAAATTCACCTGAGAAATCTCCGCATAATTTGGTCATGAAACAGAAGTTGCCAGTTCGATAAAATCATTTCTAATCAAATTTTTTATAAAACCTGATGTAATACTGACAGTAATCGTGACCAAGATCGTGATGTTGCTACAGAGAATAAACTAGCTAGATAATTCATATTTCATTCTATAGCTACGTACGATCTACGTGAAGGCGTTGGTGGTTTCGTATAAGGCACTAAATGGTTTCGTATGATGATCCTAGAAGTTTCAGTTTTAATCGGAAGAATTCCATTAGTAGTAGTATTTTTGTAACAATTTATATTCTGCATTAGACTAATAAATTTTCAGGTATCAGCTTATATCATGTATTCGTTGCTTACAGACCACTCATTTAAATGATTTAGTTGGTGTCAGCTGTTGTAGATGGCGCTACCTACAGCGTAGGCCAAACATATGACTGTATGTAAATGTACCGACAGGACAGGTTGCTCTAATAGTATGGTCGGGCTACCCCTTTTCGTATGTGTGTGTGCCATGTTGCGTGAAGGGTATTCCTATAATCTGCATACGTGGATCGTCTCCACAAATAAGCATAATCGTAGGAAGGGCCCGAGTACCTACCTAAACCTAAATACGACCATTAAAAATGGAGTGCTTCGAAAACAGAGCCGCGCCGGGTTACAATAAATAAAACTCGCGACTGTACTCCCATTTCTCCCATTTATATAAAACCTAACTACATAACTAACTACTTAACTTATTTGTTAATTATTCACTAGCTTTTGCCCGCGGCTTTACCCGTGTGTACGTCGGAAATTATCCAACGTACCTACTACCGGGATTAAAAGTACTAGATCATGGTCTATCTGTCTGCCAAATTTAATTCAAACATATTAAGCCGTTTTTTGCGTGGTTGAATAACAAACATTCAGACATACATACTTTCACATTTAAGTATAATATTAGTAGGATATTAGAAACGTCGTTCGATAAACAAAGAAAACTTCGCCGGAACGATCGTTAAAGTAATTTATACCTTCTAGGGATACAGGAATGCTGGTTGGGCAACGGCTGAGGTAAAGTGACGTCATTAGGAAGCGAGCAGGAAAAACTGATGGGGGTAATGACTCCCAGCGCTGAGTATCCAATAAAAAGAGTTGATGAGGGATCGACAGTTCTATGACCCTGCGAAGACAAGAATTTATTGGCTTTGAATACAATATTTAATCAATTGGAGTCTGTCTAAAGATTTTTTTTTTTTTACAATATATTCAATCTTCTGATAGAATTTGAGCAGACACATTATCGGTATATTGGGATGAGCGATGAGAGAACAGTCTTATATTTTGGCATATTTGAGGAACTTATCCATCATAAGTGGCGTAATAATAATTCAGTAGACCCAGGGGCGGATCTTGAATTTGTGGGGCCCTGGGCTAATACTGCTTAGGGGCCCTACCTAATTACTCAACCAATGCCATTTTGTCAAAACCTGTTTTCTGTGGTGATATAGGTATATATAATATATGTTAAGTACAGGAAGAAAATAGGACAACAAAATATTTTATTTATTTATTAAAACATTATTTATTGCAAAATAAATTGACAAGATAAGAATGGTTATGTTATATAAATTATAAAGTAACATTTCTGCATTTTTGTGTTGCAAATTCTTTTATTTGGTCATCGCACAGTAAGTACTTTGTTAAAATGCAATTTATGGAAAGAACTGATAAATGATTTAGTCGATAGTTCCACATTGCAGTGGCGGACTAAGCTCGCCAGAGGCCCGGGGCGACAAAGCTGAATGAGGCCCCCCAGCTTTAAAAAAAATTTAGTTTTTTATGTCGTTAAAATCTGGCAAGTGAAATTTAAATTCGAATGAAATTATTTCGGGTAAATAAACATACATACCTACAATATGGAATGGATATAAGTAAGGAAAATAAAATACGAATCGATCGACAAAAAAAATCAAAGATAGTTTTTTTTTATTTTTGTAGCGTGTTATATGTGTTTTCGTGCCTTTGATTTACTGAACTCCTCAATAACTTCTGTGAAATCGATTTCTTTGGAAATACAACTACAAACAGGACTAAACTAATATTTATCTTCTGTCCTTTTCTTAGTGAAATAGAAAGAAAAAGATGCTCTGAACTTAAATTTAGTTTAGTTTGTGAACAACAGAATCGGGGCCATTGTTGTCCTGTATTTGTTTTCTATATACGACATCCTGGAGAAAGAGCGCTCCGCTTCACAGCTAGTGATCGGCAACTTTAAAAAAATCTTGAAAATGGTATAGCAGTTTGGAAAAACATCAACAAGTTTCTTTTCATAGATAAGCCAAAAAAATCACTGCAAGAGGTGTAAGACTCTGTCTTAGACTGCAGAATCTGAATCAGAATCAGCTTTTTATTTGTGAAACATAGGTTTTTACATTTATAAGATCTTAGATTGGGTATTACAAGTGCGCTATGTTTTGCCGTGAAGGCGTACAAATATTGAAATAATGAAAACAAAAAATCATAAAAATTAACAAATAAACTACTAACATGCGAAGAAAACAAAATTAAACTCTTACATGAGAAAAGGAACTAATAACCTTATAAAATTATAATTAAAAAGAACTTAATAAAGAACAGTCTTAAAAATCTCAAAAACAGTCTTTAAAATTACATTTAATACATATAGGTATTTATTTATTTATATATACTTTATTGTACACCAGAAAATACATAACAAAAAAAAAAAAACAATTATTACTACAAAACATACAATGGGCGGCCTTATCGGTATTTATCGCATAAGAAATGTTAAAAATGATTATCATTCATAAAATCTTCTACAGTATAATAACATTTTTCCCTTAATAGTGAGTAGAGAATCTTCTTGAATTTAATTAAGGGCAAATTTTTAATGTTATCAGGTATTTTGTTATAAATTTTCGGAGCCATGCCAAAAAAACTCTTTTTCATTAAAGCTGTTCTGCATTTTTTGTCGCACAGTTTGTTTGCATATTGAGAACGCATTGGAGTTTTTTTAACATCAGAGAGTTTTTTAAACAGATGTAAATTGATTTTGACAAACAAAGCAGTTTCGTAAATGTACATAGCTGGAAATGTTAGTAATTTTAGTGACCTAAAATGAGGTTCACAAGATTCAGTAGTTTTTAAGCCACACATGGACCGAATACATCGTTTTTGCGCTTTGAAAACCGATTCTCTTTCAGAAGATTGCCCCCAAAAAATAATTCCAAACCTCAGAACAGATGCAGTAAGTAGGATTTTAACTGAATGCACTCATTCACTAAATGTTCGTCTACGTCATTTGGATAATAATCAATATTATTACGTACACTTTCCAGATCTATGTGTTTTTTATTTTTGTCTTGCAAATCCATTAAAAATTTAAATTTTTTGCTATATGTCTCATAGGCTTGGCTTCTATTATTTAAATCCATAATCATCTTATCGACCTTATGATCAGATTTTTTAAAATTCTAGATATTTTTTATTATTGACAATATCGTCTATTGTTTTCAGTTCAGGTTGGGGGCCCTCTATATTCACGGGGCCCTGGGCTGCAGCCCAAAAGGCTTTTAAGTAGATCCGCCCCTGAGTAGACCGGACGTATATGAAATGAATTAGCGCCGTCCTTTGAGACTCGGGTTGGTCTTTAGATTGAATTTGATGAAGCTTTTGAATTGTATAAGATTACGAGCATTGCTTATGAGCCTATTCCTCCTGTTAACTTGTATCAATTGAATAGTAGGTCGGTAGGTTGAATAATAGTAGGTAAGATTCCACAACAGTAAAATATTAAGCAGCAGTTAGTAGTAGCAGTTTTTGTACCAATTTATATCCTGCATTAGACTAATAAATTTTCAGATATCAGTTTTCAACATGCATTCGTTGCTTACAGACCAATCATTTATATGATTTAATTGGTGGCAGCCGTTATTGATGGCGCTACCTACAGCGTAGCCCAAAAAGACTGTGTGTAAATATACGGACGGAACTGCAGTGCTATTCTGTAAAAATCTCATCGTGAAAACTAAGCTGAAGTGAGCTGTCATTCCATTTGATGTTAGGGATTGCCCCTATTGATAGCTCACTTCACCTAAGTTATCACGGTGAATTTTTTACAGAATCGATCGACAGGTTGCTCTAATAATTTATGGTCGGGCTAGGTACCCCTTAATTTGTGTGTGTGTCGTGTAGCGTGAAGGGTATTCCTATTATCAAATTATTAGCAATCATAACTTAGTAATTCTCAAGACTCCATCAAAAATTAACTGTGTTAACAGTAAGTAGGTACGGCATAGCGTGACTTAATTTTCTACACAACATACCTACCCTACATGACATGTGTAGATTTATCTCACTATAATAATATAGCAGTCCTCATAGACAAACATGGGTTAATGCGACGCGATTTGGGACAAGAAGCTTGACGAAGTGGCGTCATGAAGAGAACGAGCGCGGCCGCCCGAGCGTGACACATGGCATGACTATAATATTATTATGACGAGAAATTTCTTCATTTTGCCTTTTTTGCCGGCGAGATAGCAGTTATCTATCATGTCTCTTGTTTTTTTTCAACGGTACCTATTTTCTCCACTCTCCATTGTAGACGTATACCTATTTACTTTAATCGGGACGTGGTGTTAGTAAGACAAATTTTAGTTGAAAAAATATTGTTCTTTATGTTGTAATAAAATATGGAAAACAGCATTATATTTTTGAAATATAAGTAATATGTGAATATGTTGATAAGAAATTGACATAGCAAAAATTTAAGTATTTCTATGTTTTTCTTCATAGGTACCTAATATTAATATAGTGTACTATGTAGTATAAATAAATATGTAATATTTAGCGTAGCAACTGAGTGCTAGGGCGACTACGAGAACACATCAACAAAACTAGGACGCCACTACGACAAAGCTACGAGGCCTCTACGACAACGCTCGACAAAGTTACGACGACGACGCGACAACGGCGCTACGACGAGATTACTACGATGCTACGACAAAGCTACGTGGCTACGAACACGCTATGACGGGACTACGATAATGCTACGACGATGCTACGTTGTTTTGTGTGTAAAACACTTGATGAAAACGATTCCATAACTTACATCTAATTTGATAAATGGGCTTACTCAGTAAACTGGCCGGTGGCTTGAGGTCGGTGATCAAAACAGTGAAAAAAAGTCTAATGTCTTAAAGACTAGACATTCTTTGGAGATCAGATTATGTAAGAACAATATTCTTAATCTTGTTCATAATCTTTTGACTAATTTTAAAAATTTGTAGATACATTATAAAGAAAAGGCCATGCACACATAGCTTACAGTGTAGCACCCTCCTCTTCTCTATGTTATGAACCTAAAACACGAAAGATACACTATAAGTGGGACCAACTTTGTTAATATAATAAACCTGGTTAGGATCAATCCTACAAGGAATTATCTTCACTCCGCTCACCGTAAAGCGGATTTTTTGCAGTCGCTCTCAATGTAAATTGCATCGGTCTCGTGAGGGGAACACAACCTGAAAGAATCGACGAGAAAGGATAGAGCGCGATCCGACACATCGAGTGTGTGACAAATTGACTTCACCAAACAAATTGGCACAATTTTCTTTACACGTCATCACCTTAACAGTCATTAGGCTAACGCTAAATCGTTGGTTCTTAACGTAAAAAGCGGCTTTTTCAGAGTATAAAGGGAACCATTATAAAGATGAGTTCGTAAGTAGACACTGGGATACTTTGTGACTTGGATCTATGTTACAGTTAATGTGTGTGAGGTAGGGGCGTTATTTATCACCACTTACCGTGATACTTTAAGTTAATATTTTAACGCTTGATGCTGGGTAACCAGAGGTCAATTACGATATTTCAAGAGGAATATTTCTATGGGGAGGAATCACAAGTTATAAGGGATATAATCTAAGGTCGAATTGCTTCAACAACGTGGATCAGCCAGTAATGTTCGGTGAACTATGAAGATGTAAAACATGTCACTCGGGATTTGCACGAGATGTCTAGGTGTTGCGGACGGCTTCGAACGAGCCGGAGAGAACGCCCCCGGTTATTTCTGCTTCAATAAATCATCTCTATCTTACCTCCCAACGTATAATGAAGTTCGATTGTTTCGTTGAATATTAATAACTGTACGAAGCCCACGTGAATGTAGGCATATAATGTATGCATTTCATTAAAACCTAGCTTGTGTAATGGGTTTTGTTCACATTCCACGTAGGTCCTTTTATACCCTGAAACTAAAGGATATCTATTTTTGGACAGCACTTTGATTTGTTTTTTAATTCATAGAGTACGAACATTACCCAATGGTTTTATCATAATTTTAGAAGCTGCTAGATAGGATTTGAAGCATAACATAATGAGTCTATATGGTTCACACTGTTGGAATACAGGCCTCACCTCAGTGAGAGGGAGTGGGCCGTAATCTACCACGCGGGCCCAGTGCGGGTTGGTAGATGTCTTCAAATTTTTGGTTCGAAGACATGCAGGTTTCCTCACGATGTTTTCCTTTACAGTGCATTTTGTTTTGAGGTTTTGAAGGAATAAGTACTTTTACAAACATTAAAGGCCCACTATTTTTATATGACATCTATGAAGGTATGTTTTTCAGTGAGTAAGTATGTCTTAATTTAGTTGCCACTCACTACTACTTACTAAGTAGTATCAGCTACTATACTTTAGAAAATATATTCTACAGTACCTACAATCCATCATAATGTGGAGCACACGCAAACTTACCTCACCTTGTGGTATCTTTCAGAAAGAATAGAATTTCTCATACATCATGAAAGAAGAAATTAAAATATAATTCTACTTGATTCACCTGTAAAGTCAGGTAGGTAATCTTTGCTGACTTTGATGCTCTTGATAAGTTAATCTTTACTAATAATAAATCTGAAGAGTTTGTTTGTTTGAATGCGCTAATCTCTGGAACTACTAGTCGGATACCTATGAAAAATTCTTTTTGCATTTGATAGCTCAATTCTTGACGAAGGTGTTAAGTAACCTATAGCTACTTAACATCACACTAGGGCCCTTAGGAACTGAAGAAAAAGTCAAAAAGAACGCTAATTGAAAACGAAGTAATAGTGCGGGCAGACGATGGGATGCGACGGGGTGGATGGGAGGAACAAAATATTTCACGCGAACGAAGTTGCGAGCAGAAGCCATATAACTATAAAGGTAATTTCTACCTAGTTATCAGTTCATTGTAAAACAAGTTAGACGCAAAAATACAGCACAGACGTCGGTTTTCCATAAGAAAGATCAATACTCAAAACTCAATCATTTATTCATAGGTAACTAGCGGGCCGAATCAGCCATTTTTACGCAAACATAGCAATTTCTGTCTCGTGTACCAACTAGAACATATTAGGTACTCGTAGATAGCTACATTATTTGTTATAATGGTATAAGATGATTCATATCAACACATTTTCAAGGAAAATTCTCTCCATCGTGTGCTCACTATCACATTCCTATAAAACATATTGAAAACAATTTGGAATGGAATTTTATTGACAGGTCTCGAGTCCCCGACTCTGTTAGAGAGAATACTCCTAAAACTATATTGGTTCGTATCCCTGGCTGTCACAGCCATAATGTAGGTGTTTATAGATAAAAATAGGAACATTTATTATTAGTTTTATTGATTTCACGACTATTTCAGGTGTGGCGGGTTTACGAATGAGTAGGTCTCATGTTCATTCTGCGAGAGCCTTAAAAGGTGGACAAATAAGGTAACACACGGGGTAGTAGCATTGGTCCTACCATACATTTAGTTGTCATACACGATAATCGGGTGTTCCTGAGGACTGCCAATGTATTATGATTATGAAGAATCTAGAGAAAATAACAGTATTAAGACTTACTGGTTCATTAGCTAGGCTCATTCTGGCAATATGCCCAGAATACAACCGACGAAGACGTGTCTTTGCAGTAATTTATTTGATAATAATGAAAATATTCCATTCTACGATTTTATGGAATTGCTTTAAAATTAATTTATGCGTACCTATATCTCTGGTGTTCTGTGAGAGTAAGTAGGTATGCGAGGGTCCACTGTTCCATGTTGGTTTTAATTTAAATTACTTATATTCAATTTTAAATTAAATAGCTTTTAATGTACTTGCGATTGCATTTCCATGTATGAAATACAAACTGTGGTTTACTATTACAAGTTTTATCCAATTTATTTCCATTTTAATTACCTACTCATTTATTCACATTCCATGTATTTGTTACTTTCATAAATTATTATCTAAATTAAAATAAATATTGATATAAATTATTTGGTTAAATTAGTTGGTGAGCTTAGAGCTTCCCATAATTATGTGAATATGTTTCAGAGAATCAAATGCTTTATTATAGTCAACAAAGGCCAAATAGTATATTTTCCCATAATACTTATTCATATTTTTTTCTATGACTTGTTTTATGACATGGATATGATCCATTGTTGAAAAATCGCTTCGGAATACAGCTTCTTCTTTCATTTTAAATTATATACAACATAATTATTGTCAACGTAATATTTGTCTCTATGTATGTTAATTAATGTAATTGGTTTTGTACCGTTTTATAAATGAAAAGTTAGTAGGCTTAAAACTTAAGTAGAAAAACCTAAAATGATCAGGTAGATTTGATAAAATATTTATCGCGCAGGGAGTAGGTAGGTCCTCCTTAGGTGAGCAACATTGAGATAAATCTTCTCACGTACCTTCCAGTAGTAGGTATTTACTTTCCTAAATATCTGGTAGTTTTCCTTCGTGTCAGTGCTTCGTATCTACGTAAGTACTTGTGCGGTTTAGAGTGGTATGAACAACTTCCACAACATAGAATGTGTCTGGTGTTTGCTGTGAACATTGCAGTGCACGTTGTGGGGACGAATGGACAGGTGACAGCTCGTTATAGATAGTGCAATCCACGAAGACGCGCCCCACTCTTCTTCCGAATCGTTAGTGTTTATCGCTAGTTCATTCCATTAGTGTTTTAGTTCTTTCGATACACTCTAATTAGCCACTAATAATAATTAGTGTGTATTTACAAAACTAAAACACTAGCGGAATGTTGCACACTTCTGCTGTAAGCATTAGGAAAAAGTGTGGGGGCGCGTCTTCGTGGATTGCACTATCTACATATTATATATTGCACCGTCTACAAGATGTGTTACTTTGAAACAAAAATAAACGTTTTTATTGATTAAATGGAATTGAATATTAAAGCTTATCCTAATCCATAACCCCAGATTTTCATTATTGACTTGCGCGTTCGTTTAATTTCCGTTCAATATCTAATTGACATTAATAAAATTCAAACGCCCTATTAAAGGATATATTGATCATAAAAATGAAATCCAATAAGAATAAAAAGAAACAGGCAAAGGATGGTGATAAAAAACAAATGAAAACGTTCTCAAAAAACGTCAATTTTGTGTCATTCCAGTGAAGGGTTGTTTTATTTTAAAATGGCGGACCAATTTGTATTTTCCAGCGGTAAAGTTAATGTTTTAGGAGAGATATGGTGGGTTGCGGAATTGGACGGCTGTATATTATGATTTATATTTGCTTTGGAGATGCGCTCCAGGTAGGTAGGTAGGTACTTAAATACAAACACGCTTTTATTTAAAACTAGCTGACCCGACAGATGCTGTACTCCCTCTCCTTAAAAATCCCATATAAAACAACTAGGTTGTACACTGTGATATATCGGTACAACTGTACCTAAATCGTGCAAATAAACAAGAGTGAACAATATGCTCCTAACATTTAATCAAGTTTTTCAAAAATACTGTTTATTTACACCCATGCTATAAATCCTCTATAAAAGTTTCTGAAAGAGTTACTTAGCTTATTGCCAACATTAAAACAACCAGTGTCATAAGTAACCGTAATATCAACCAAACGGGTGTTATAATCTATATCTATACATATAATAAAACAGTAAAAAAACTGTGTCTGTACATTGAATATATTAAAAAAAAATACTTGAGGGGGGTTTAGAAACAGTAATAGAACACGAATCCAAAAAAAAAAATGTGTCTGTTTGTCTGTTTGTCTGTTTGTCTGTTTGTTTGTACACGCTAATCTTCGGAACTACTGGACGGATTTGAATGATTTTTTTTTTGTTGTATAGATATTAAGTCTGGGCAACATATAGGCTATAATTTATTTTGGAAAATGGAACACCTGATGCAGAACCGCCACAGACCAGCTAAAGTATAAGAGATACAAAAATGGTACCATAGCAAAAATTGTTCCACGTGATGAGCATTTTCTGCTGAGAGAATAAATTTGAAGATCTGGAACACCTGATGTGGAACTCCAAGAGCCCAGCTACACTATAACATATATAGTAATGACGATTTAGCAAAAGTTGTTCAATCTGATGAGCACTCTCTGTTGACTTATAAAAATCGAAGATCTGGAGCACCTGTTGTGGAACTCCAAGAGCCCAGCTACACCATAACACATATAGGAATGACGTTTTAGCAAAAGTTGTTCAATCTGATGAGAACTCTCTGTTGACTTATAAAAATCGAAGATCTGGAACACCTGATGTGGAACTCCAAGAGCCCAGCTACACCATGACACATATAGGAATGACGTTTTAGCAAAAGTTGTTCAATCTGATGAGCACTCTCTGTTGACTTATAAAAATCGAAGCTCTGGAACACCTGTTGTGGAACTCCAAGAGCCCAGTTACACCAAAACACATATAGGAATGACGTCTTAGCAAAAGTTGTTCGATCTGATGGGCATTTCCTGTTGACTTATAAAAATCGAAGATCAGAAACATCTGATGTGGAAATCAAAGCTATCACTAATTTCACTGTATAATTATAAAATAACATAAGCTGGGAGTACCTCCACGCGGTGAAGGTAGTAACAGTTTAGGACTGATTTTCGGTGACGATGGTATATCATTGAAAAGTTGACTCTACTGGCCAAAACTCCCATTTATTTTTTTATTTTATCAACTAAAATATGCCTTCGGGCTTATGTTATTTGAGTGTTTAATTTCCTTTGCCATTTATCTTCGTGACACGGTAGCCTACCCGGTAACGCAGGGGAGCAGTCACTTAGATTTTAATTGATCAGGTATGTTCACAATAAAACTATAACCATGCCTAGAAAGAGGTCAAATCTTTCCCAATGTTCCAAAGGAGCTAAAAGATTGAGGATCATAAGATCCCAAGAATCTACCGAAGAGCGTCAGGAGAGACTTGATGCTGTTCGAGAACATCAGGCTCGCTCCGTGGAAACCTCTTCGGATCGAGAAGCACGCCTGCGTTCTCAGCGTATCTACGCATCGACTTCTAGGTCTCGAGAGACAAGTGGGGACGTTCCCCACATGCGTGATGCGCGACTGACCGCTGATCGTGAACGTCACGCATTGTCTCGCGAGTCGGAGACGTTCACGGATAGAGAATTGCGCTTGAATTCTCAGCGTATCTACGCATCTGCTTCGAGGTCTCTACAGACAAGTGCGGAACGTGATGCGCAACTGTCCGCTGATCGTGAGCGACATGCGTTGTCTCGCGAATCGGAAACGTTTACCGATACAGAATCACGCTTGAGTTCTCAGCGTATTCGCACATATACTAACAGGTCTTTTGAAACGAGTGATGAACGTGATGCGCGACTAACTGGTGATCGAGATTATCATACATTTTCCCGAACACGCACACAACAAAATATTCATAATCAGTTAGAAAGTGAGAGAGAAAGAATTGCTGGAATACGGCATGAAGAGACATAAGAAGAGCGCAACGAACGTTTGAATTCTGATCGACTTCGACATTCTCTGAACAGAATGTCGATATCATCTGAAGAATCGGATGTGTCTCAAAATATAGCCGTAGGGCGTGGCGACCTTCCTTGGGTTGATAAGGAACGGAGTGCATTTACGTATACTCCTATGATTGACTACGCCACATATTCCGCCATCGGAGGTATGGTTCAAAATTGTACTTTTTGTGAAGCTGTTAAATGGCAAAAAGAAACAAACGGTATGTGTTACTCAGGTGGAAAAGTACATATTGAAATATTACAAAATCCTCCAGAAATATTAAGATCACTGCTAATTGGTGACCATCCACAGTCAAAACATTTCTTGGACAACATCCGTTCGTACAATAATGCCTTTCAAATTACATCTTTTAGTGCGAAACAGATTTCAGAAGGCCCATTTACGCCAACATTCAAAGTGCAAGGCCAAGTTTACCACCTTATTGGTTCATTATTGTCTGTAAATGACCCCAAGTTTCTCCAAATATATTTCGTATCCAATTATCAAGATCAGGCAAATATTAGAAACCAAAACTTTCCGCAATTGAACAAATAGTCTGATTTCACTGCTTCAAAATATGTTGCATGAAGTAAATCCCTACGTACACAGTTTTAAATCTGCCTTAGAATCTATAAAAATATATATAAAAATGGTGCCATAGCAAAAATTATTCCACGTGAAGAGCATTTTCTGCTGTGAGAATAAATTTGAAGATCTGGAACACCTGTTGTGGAACTCCAAAGCCCAGCGACACTATAACATATATAGGAACGACGTCTTAGCAAAAGTTGTTTAGTCTGATGGGAATTTTCTGTTGACTTACAAAAATGAAAGATCTGGAACGTCTCGAATCGTCTCGCGCATCCCGTTGTTTTCCGGTCCCCGGGCTCTTAGAATTCGACATCAGACGTTTCAGATCTTCGATTTTGACGACCCCGTTGTCGCTGGCATAAGCAACAGGATCCGCGTACGAAGTCGCGGGCAGAAGCTAGTATTGTACTAAATTTCATTATGCAACTTCTTTGCTTTTTCGATTCCTTGCTTACAAACGGCAAACAGCCACATTCTCACTAGTCACTACTCAGTTCGTGGTATCTTTATGAATTTCCAAATTGACCAAACAATTTCCCTAACTTAAACACTTAGAATTTCATACAAACGGTTGGTATTATTGGTATACTCTATTTGCCGTATCTTATATTGCAATATTGCGTGTCCAAGATGCTAGCAAGCGCAAGGAGAGCAGGTATCGCTTGAATTCATGGGGGACCACTGGATTTGGTCCTATTTGTGTGCACTCGTGCAGCGACGTGGGTGTAGGTACCTTACTGTTCGATGTTACCTGCAACAAACGGCTTGCCTTTGTTCTCTGAAATTCATTTATAACTTGTGGAAAATGTACTTTAGGAATTTTATTAAATTATATATACCTACTGCTTTGTTATATTCAGAAATAAGTTTTTATTATATTGCTAACAAAAAATATAAATTTTATTTGTTCCTTTTAAAATTGTTTCTTAAGGCATTCTAGGAAGAATGCCTTTGATTAATAAACATTCTGATATTTTTCCTTGGTTTTTTTCATACAGTCTATGAGAAGTTTTCAACATTGTCTCGAGCTTCATAAAAGAGGCTTGAATTAATAATAGAATAGGTATAATTTGTGATTTCTGTGAGTGACTTCAAAAGAGTAGTGGAGTAAGGTCGAAGTCAAAGTTAAATAATTTATTTCAAATAGGTACATAAAAGGCACTTTTGAAATTCAACTGATTTTAGTTGCCTTTCCAAAAGATACTCTCGTATGTAGAAGAAGGTTTCAGGGATCTAATTATAATATATAAAGCTGTAAATATGATGAGTAATTACCTGCTTACAACGTAAACAACAACTGCAAACAGCGTAAGTTTTACGCACTATTTTTTAATCTTTCGACTCAATTCGTCGATTTTTAGTCACATAACTCATTTTGCGTCAAATTTTAAATAAGGCTAGATGAATTACATTCGTCTGAGGCCAGTGCCACATCCAAGGTTTTACATCGTACACCTCAGGGCTGGATACATATACATAGCTACATGTACCTATCTAAGAAGAGTGTGTACCTATGGGTAGAACATAACGCGCTCGCATCGTTTCTTTCATGTTAGCGCTTATTACGCTTTTTTTTATATTTTTTGGACGTTTATTTACGAGATCGTGAGGACGGGTAGCCATTTTCAGGTAAAAATGTTAAATAAAATCCCTCAAGGCTGAATTCCCTATTTCTGACACTTTTATTTGATATCAAATTCTTAGGAAATACCTCATTGCCAAATATTTAGTACGGATCTAATATTTTATTTGCTTCATTCATTCAGGATTGGATAAAGGACGATGGGCGCTAGCGTCTTCAAAAATTAAACTTACCTTAGCTTAACTTACCTTAGCTTATCTTAACTTAGTTAACAGATATCTCATTTAAAAAGTCTTGGTTTACATACTGATAAAATATGCAAAATACGCGCATTGACGTGGAGTTGCGGACACCAGCCCGTAGGTATTACCTATTATCTACTATCAGTAAGCTTTACTATCTCGATGACAGTCAAACAAAAGTATTGGTTGTTATCTTGTGTTTTTCAAAATACGCCAAGTAAAAGAATAGCTTTAATTAGGGCTGATAATTATGATGGATTAAAACTTCTATAGTTGAAGTAGTATCGTATTTGTAATGTAGAAGCAAAGCTATAAGGTCGTCATTCTTACTCGTATAATTTGCATATTTGTCCTGACTTGTAGATTGCATATTTCATTGCAGAGTGCACGTATACTAAAGCAAATAGCTACTCAAAATAGCATGGAAACAGGCGGTAACATCAATGACATTATTCAGCTTATTTCTCAGCGCCCGACCATATTCCGTGCATTCCGGTTATGAATGCATTGCTTGCGTAAAATAATATACAAATAAGACAGCCATTTTGACTTTAGAATGGGATATATTATGTGCCACTATCAGTTTCTTTCGTTTCAAACGCTTGAAATTCTATTGCACAAGTTAAGGCCCATCGATAAATTGTGAATTTCAGTAAATTATACAGAAACAGCAATGTTTAAAACGGTTTAATGGGGGATTCATTGGAATCGTCCGAATCGTATTAGTTAGAGATTTTAATATTGTTTTTTACTGGTAGAAACGGTATTAGGTATCAAAAGATTAGGCTGAACTCGGAATTCGTTATTCTAGAACATAATCGTATTTATTTTCGTTTATTTTAACTGCATTGACATTTTATTTTAATTTTAATTCTGCGACCTTTGTAATTTGTATTTATTAATTTATTTTATTTGTAAGCTTTAAATTTTAGAGCTATGAGTATTCTGTGGCAGTAGGCATTGTGTTATATATGTGTTTAATTTTTATTTTATGTAATACTAGCGACCCGGCCCGGCTTCGCACGGGTGCAATGCTAATACTAAGTATACTTCAAGAATGTCAGCACGCGCCGCCGGCCCCCCGGCCGCGGCCGGTACCGCAGCAACCGCTATGTCCCTGCATTTTAAATCTGTAATATCTTCGAAAATATTCATTTAAATTACATGCTGTAAAGGGCTATATTTATCTATATTAAATGCTCAATGTATTTAAGGTACTTAATTGGATAAGGATTAATGCTGTATTGCTTAAAATCGCTTCGTAAATAAGCCATTATTTCTCGTAAAAAGTAAAGGATAAAAAATGATTATTGTGGGTTATCCCTAAGAGATAGACATATACCATCGCGGATTTTTTTTGTAGACCTTTTCAAGGTGTACAATACTGTAGTACATTATTTTGACCTATCTCGTAGGGTTCAGCCAGCGTTTGAAAAGTAAGCGCAAAAAAATGTGTTTATTTACGACATCACATTAGAAACCTCTAAAATTATCAATGTTTCTCTACTATACATGCGTGCATGTATTATATATATAACCTTCCTCTTGTATGTATTATATATATATAAATCACTCTATCTATTAAAAAAAACCGCATCAAAATCCGTTGCGTAGTTTTAAAGATCTAAGCGTACATAGGGACAGAGAAAGCGACTTTGTTTTATACTATGTAGTCCATCACTATATAGTATTTACATAGTCTTGCCTGAATTAAATGAATTGTATTTATTTTTATTATTTATTTACATATTTTTGAATTAAAACTTTCGGCACTAGTAAAAAACAAAAAATAATGTACAAAGGCGGACCTAAAGCCTGAGGCATTTTCTACCAGTCAACCTAAGAGTAAGTATCTCTACGTTGACGTCGTCGTGGTGGGGCTTGCGCGCTCCAAACTCTGGGCCTGTGTCGGTAGACTTTACCTGCGGAACAGTTCTCGGGTGAGGAGCCAGACCAAGAGAGATACAGAAACCCGCAGGGCAGCATGTGGCGAGCTGTTGGGCAGTAGCGACCCCACGGACCCTATCTCCCGGGAGTAGTCTTGTTCCTCACCCAGAGGTGAGGAACAAGACTAATCCCGAGAGATAGGGTTCCAGGTAAGCCAGAGCTTGCCTTAATTGGTCGGCTGGAGTGAACACTGACGAGGAACAGAGCACCCACCTCATTCTTGCTTTTATTGACCGGCTTGAGTGGAGATTCGCAAGAGCAACTGTGCTCGGGGGAAGGAAGTATTCCAGTAAGTGCTCGTAGGGATCTTTTCCGGGCTCTGGGATTATTCTGAAAGCCGTGGAATACCTCTCCACTCCTCAAGCACCTCAGGACATGTTGCCCCTTTGTTACTACCTCACTACCTATGTGATAGCGACAGTTTCCGGGGGCCCATTATTGAGTGTGCAAGTCACCCCCTGCCATTTTATCCGTGTATATATAAAACATTGATCAGGCAGGGGCCATAGTTCTTCCATAGTTTTGGTAACCAATCCACTTTAAGCACGCAAACCCATAGTACAACACTATATTTTTTCAATACTGCAATAGTCCTACACCAACGGAGGGTCATCCTTGGGTGCACTTTCATAGTGCATACAGGGATAATCGTCGGTTGTTGCCACATTTCATTAAAATTTTCTAAAAGACCTCTGCGAGTTGGCTTCGGCCCCTCGTACGCCATCCAAAGGACCGGGACCCCATGGTCCCAAGAAATATAAAATAATAAAAAAAAATAATAATAATAGTTTATTGTCACAAAGAAACGTACATTAGTATACATTGATTTACAAGATGCTAAATACGCTGCAGAAGTCTGTATACAGATTTTATGAGCCGTGCCTCTTAACACCTTAGCTGCGGCAAAAAAATCATAAACTTTCATCTGGTGCGGCGGCGGTCGAAATGCACGTCCATCGACCTTTTTGACAGTGCGTATCAGTCCTTTTGACCTGACACTACTAGGATAGATTAAAGCGCTATAACTTTGCGAATACATGGTTTACACTGTTTTTTTTATACTGGTAAAATGATCCTGAACCCAGTTTCTTTACGTTCGTTTCGCCCCTGGATCTGCCAAACAGGAAATGAGAAATCAACCAAAGAAAGTGTCAGGCCGATAACGACCGATATCGCACTAGAAAGTACTTTTTTATAGTGATGGGACCGCCAAAAATATAGGGTTATCGAAAATAAAACGAAATAATATAATAAAATCGTAGGAAAGTCAAAACTGTACATTGAATATATTTTATAAATAATACTTGGGGCGTGATCTACAATCGATACCGAAGCCAAAAATATCGTTTTTAGAATTTTTGTCTGTTTATCTGTTTGTCTGTTTTCCGGGATAAACTCAAAAAGTACTGCATGGATTTACTTCAAATTTTGCATGAATATTACTAAGAGGTCGGGTCAACATATAGGCTACATATTATCACGCTATCACCTACGGGGGAGGAGCTGTGAATCTTTATTCTGTGACAGCGTGTAATCTAACGACGCATATTTAAATGTTGTTTTTGAGTAAGCCATGCTATTATCTAGCTTCACACTATAAAAACTACACCATTTAAGTAACTTGGGCAGAGAAACATAGTTTAATGAATGTTAGTAGTAGTATAAAGACAATTTTGAAGCAGCGCCATCTATAAGATTTCATAAAAATCAAATCAAGTTACATGTTAACACTTTTTGGAAATTAATAATTTAAATTTGATCATGTTGGCGAGATTAGTAGTTAGTTATTCTTAAAATTCATAGATGGCAATGTGCATGTTCTTCATAAAAGTTGTATCGTATAGTTCGTTTTGACAAATTCAAGTTCTAACAAAACCCTCAAAACCCTCTTGAGCAGAGTTGAGGAAGACAATATAAAAAAAATGCGATGTTAAGTATTACAAAAAAGTTATGTTCATTGGTGATGATCATTTCATTCACACCCTCGCGGAGGCGAGCGACAGTGACAGTCCCAGCCGCATGCGTCATCTGTTTGCCGTCATCTTGGTGTTTTGTGGAGTCGCGAACCCGGTAGCTTTGTGGGAGAAGTATCGCCATCATATGTCTGAAGATTTTCTACGAGCTTTGAGACGTGCTTCTGGAGACGAAGTCGAAGTAACTGATGAACACGTGCTGAATACCTGTCTCAGTTCACTTCAAGATGTGGTAATTTCTATCGGCGGCAATCCACTGATCGAATATGGGTTACCAGCTCCCCAATCATCACCGCATCAAGACCGTGGAAATCGGGAGTATAACGCTGAGACAAATTACGATCCGGGCGAAATGACCACCATACGAAATTACCATGTCGCTTTGTTCTCTTCAGAGAAAAAACAAATTTATGACACCGTCCTTGAAAGCGTTGGGCAAAACCAGGGTAAAATTTTTCCTTGGATGCTCCTGGTGGAACAGGAAAAACATTTGTTACCATATAGAGTGGTATCCAACTTAGAAGAAATCATTCGCTGTGTGTACGGGGACATCAGTCGTATACCGCACCAGCAGAATTCTTGGGTGTGTGAGCGGGCCATTTTGACGCTCAAAAATGATCAGGCTGCAGCAATTAACGAATGCATTCTCTCGGAAATTGAGGAGAATGAAGTGGTCTACGCCTCGATTAACACTGTTGTCGAGCAAGATGACGCCACACATTATCCCGTGGAATTTCTGAACTCCCTGTCAGCAAGTGGACTTCCAGCGCAAACCATCAAGCTGAAGGTCGGTGTCCCGATTATGCTTCTTCGGAACCTATCTCCTCCGAAGTTGTGTAATGGGACTCGCCTTAAAGTCATCTCGCTCAACAGACAAAAAATTGAGGCGGAAATTCTTACGGGTTGTGGCGTCGACGAGGCAGTATTTATACCACGCATTCCCCTCATACCTCATAACATCCCGTTCCAGTTCAAGCGCGTACAGTTCCCCGTGAGTGTTTGCTTCGCGATGACCATCAATAAGTCGCAGGGGCAGACACTGAGGGCAGCGGGTGTCGACCTCAGGACGAGTTGCTTCTCACACGGGCAACTGTACGTCGCTTGCTCCCGCGTCAACAGTCCTGACTCTCTTTACATTTTGGCCCCTGGCAACATAAATACCAACGTAGTTTATAAGGAAGTGTTGTAAGGTATGATACCTTTGTACGTATTTTTACTCTTTTGTATCTTGGAATGTATTCCTGCATTATTTTCTCTATTTCCTTCAGTCACATCTTATGACTGAACTCAGCAAGATTCCCATATAACTCTCTTCTCTTGCTTCGCTTGCAAAAAAACTTATATTTTAATGCTATTTTAAAAGTTGTTTACTTATAATGCTATAGCGACACTGGCATCTTAGGTATTTTTGGTGCTGTAGAGCCTTGACGCAGACAACGTCGCGGGCAGCAGCTAGTAAGAAATAAGAAAGTGTGTATTTAGTAAATCACATAATCCAGACAGCAACATTAAACTAATTTGGTACGTATCTTTATGACACTGCACGCAAAGAGATTTGTTGCAAAATATTTTAATTTTTTAACTTTCTTTTTGCTTCTTTGCACTCTAATGTCTGTCATAGCTTTTCATACCACCGTGCACAATTTTTTCTCTTAGGACCTTTTTCGAGGTCATGTCCACTACTATTGATTCGTCTTTGATTTTCTAAAATGAAAAACACCTGTCGATAAAATAACGACACGCACACAGTACTGTCTTGTAGAGAGCACAACACTGATGGCGACTCGACGCTTGCGCGCGCGCTCTGTGTGCCAATAGGTCGGCAACGGTCATATACCACAATAGGCCCGCCGCCGCAGGGACGGGTGTTTTTCACCGTCAGTGCGATGGTGGTCAAAAAGGGCCCGCCAAGATCTTTTAATGTCAAATACCTACATTTGTAACCATGAGCCGAAATCTATATTTGTCTCGGTCGAACTCCTACAAATACAGAAGATAATCGTTCCGCACCAGCGAGAAAGATATATCTACGTAGTTTTGACCGTGCGCACCAGCGCTAAGCACCGTATCGGGCCGATTTTGTGTGATCCGCAGTGAACGTGTTAAACTAGGATAACCTGTATCTTAAGAGATAGGGTGATGCAGACATAAAACATAGCAGGTGTAACATAAGGGATATAAAACTCGAAAAAAAAGAATTGAAAACTACATATATAACGAAATAAAACAGAAGAATTAAAGATAACTTGAGGAGAAAACGAATCCAGCAAATCAGCGCTGGGATGATTCTGCCAACTTCTTACAAAAGTATGTACACGTGCCTTCACTTTAAAAGATAACCGACTGATTTCCATTCTGATGTTCAGAGGGAGAGCATTCTAAAGAAAGACCGCGTGAATAAAGAATGAAGAGTTATTAAAACCAGAGCGGTGATAAGGACATCATAGAAACGATAATTTTTACTATACGAAGAGCATAAGTAGGTATTGAAGATGGGTTAGGTAAGAAGGAGAAGTGGCTTTGTCAAGAATAGTAAATAACATAGACAGAATCTTCAACTTTCTATGCTGACGAATGGGTAACTAACTATTTTAAAAGCAACCGGTGCGTGGACACAGTCGTATGCAAAGATTCAAAACGAATCGGATGCAGTGAGTTAGAAGGCGGTATTGAGGATATATGCATTCAGCTCATAGTAACACAAATCGCCATAGTCAAACATGGGAAGATTATGGACTGTACAAAAATTGCCTTGATGGGAGAAGCCGAACGTTCCGGTTACTGTGGTGGTGCTCTCGCCAGTCAAAACAAGTGACGACATGTTAGACCAAGATCCTTCACATTGGACCTACTCTGGATGACTGAGTTGTTGCACGTTACAGGTGGCATAGTTAAGCCTTTCAGCTTCCTCATATTCATATTTAGTACTCCTCTTCATATTTAAGACTAGCTTCTGCCCGCGACTTCGTAAAGTTAAGCAGACTATAGCCTTCTTCAAGAATTGGGCTATCATATTATGCAAAAATCATTTTATCAAATCCGACGGGTAGTCCCAGAGTTTAGCGCATTCAAACAAACAAACTCTTCAGCTTTAGTATACATATTTATTTTTTATTTTTTATTAGGCCGGTTATTTTTTTTTTCTGAAAATGTTTGTAAACCATAAAGAAAACGAGGCACGTACTTATTTCACCGATTGATGTTTACGAAAAAATCTTGTACCAATATAAATACCAACGAGTCAATAGGTATGTTCATTCAATAGGTACTTAAATAAATAATGCTTTACCTGTTACCCGAGCGTTTTGCTGTTACCTCATCCATAAATAAAAGCGGTGATTTTTTTCTTTGTAAGTACCACATTCATCAAAATTCAATCAAATAAAACAAGATCAATCGATGTGAGTTTTAGGTTTTCATATTTGTTAGTCAGACAGTGAACAATGGTGGCCCAGACTGAGCAGTGGTGGCCCAGTGGTATCGGCCCCTACTTACAACTTGTAGATGGTAAGTTCGAACTCAGGCAGGCACTTTGGGCAGTGAGATTGTCTGAAAGGGTTACCGCTGCTCCGGAACATATAGGGCTAAGGAAGGAACACGGGTGGGTTTTAGTCAGTAATAGTCTGACACTCCCTCCTGTTCCACCCTGAGCGGGAGGGGTCATTTGATGATTTCCCATCCACAAAAAAAAAGGCAGGCACTTTACATTATGTATATTATTTCATCACCACTGTTCTAACGGTGACGGAAAACATCGTGACGAAACCGGCATGTCCTAAAACCAAAAATTCGAAGACCACCAACCCGCACTGGATCCTCGTGGTGTATTATGGCCCACTCCCTCTCACAGAGAGAAGGCCCGTGTCCCAGAAGTGGGACACTATAGGCTGAAGATGAGTTAGTTAAAAAAAGTTTAAAACTAAAACCCGACTACTGAAAAGGATGAAACAAGAAAGTACCTTCCCGTAGTCGCATGTTACCATGGCTTATAAGTATGTTAGTACAGCGGTATGCGACCACGGGAAGGTATTTTCATGTTTCATCCTTTTCAATAGTTGAGTTTTATTTTTATTTAAATTATTTTGGGGTTATAATTTTGTGATAAAGTATTTGCAGAGCCGCGTATTTTTTTTGTTAAGATTTTATTGTTTTACATGTACCTAGGTAATATACCAAACTCATACATAAATATGTTTGGCTCAAATCTGAGGCGTGATTTTATAGAAATTATTCCTAATTATCGGGTGTATGCAAGCAAAGCCGTGAGCAACAGCTGACAATATATATTTTGAAATGTGCTAATTAGGCCCTTTCATTTGATACCCAACACGGCATGATAAAAAAAAATTTTAGGTCATGACTTTTTGTCCGCTAGAGGGTGCCATATTCAATTTAATGTGACGTCACATAGCTTATAAACAGCAGGCGCATCAAGACGCTTCCAACGATACCTTATTTATTAAATTATGATACCTAAGTGGTTTAGAAGTTATGAGGGAACAGATGAACATACAAAAAAGCACTTTCTCTCCTTAAACATCATCATTATGTTTTCTTTGCTCCCGTTATGTTTATTATTATATATATGTATATATGTATATATTTAGATTAGTATGATATAACTACTTTATTTATGTATTTATTCTATTATCTAAATGGTACACCACTGATTACTTGTTTTGCTCCGCCGTAGTCGGATAAATACAACAGAAAGCTCTAGGTGCTGATTAAGAAGTTAACAGCTACTTTAAACTTAGTGAACAATAAAATATGTTAATTTAATTACTTATTACAATATATTTTCAGATAAAAAATCAAATAATAATCAGTCTGGATACAGTTTTAATATCTCAAAAGTGAAAGCATTGAACTTTTCTTTGAAGAAAGTAAGACACGTTATAGAACTTAGATGAACATTCAAATTTTAATTTAATATTATTAGATTACTTATTTAAACTTTGTCATACACGCGTTATGACGGCTAAGTAATATAGCTGTGGTAATATCATCTGTATCTGTGAAAAATAGGATCATGACATTGATAAATGAAGAACATCCATTTCTTAAAGTGCTGGTACATTCAATAAGACATTTCCATAAATTATTATAAGACAGGTACATCTCATACAAAACCGTTTCTTCGTTCAACCGATATGATCCAGAAATGAATTAATAGGTGTTTTTTATATCGATGAAAGTTGACCCAGATTATAGGCGAAGATGAAAGGGATGAATATAAATGTGAATAAGACGAAGGACAAACACCATGTGTTTGAAAGGGAAGAGGATGTGAGATGAGGGTGTGTGATGTGAGATGTGAAAATAAATGATAAGAGCAAGTAAGTGAGTTCATTTATTTGGGGAGTCTGTTAACAAGTGATAGAAATATTGATTAAGATGTGGAAAGGAGAGTAAATGCGGGAAATAAAACGAATGGTGATAAACATGCAATTGTGACCAACCAGTTGATGTCCAAAAAACTTAACTGGCAACACCATTGTGAACACAAAATGGTGTGCTGGCGCCTACGCTTATGTATAAAAGTGAATATTGGGTGTGGCAAAAGAAGCATGAAAGTAGAATAAGTACTGTGGAAATGCGTTCCTTTCGATGTAGTAACGGCAACGGTGCGGCTTAACAGAAGATGTAGTAACAAAAATTGTGAGTAGAAAATAGTGAGTATGCTTAGATGGTTTATTCTGCTACGAAGATGCATGAAAGGCGACTAATAAAACGCCGGGAAGGGACGCCCTAGGACAGCCTTACTTCAGAAAGGTAATTTCTCCAAGCCGGCGTGCGTGTACCTATGACCAGATGTATGAACGTAAACGAGGCAAAAGGATCTTGGCAGCCTTGCTGTATTTTCTACCTATCCGCATGGGAAGAAGGCACGAGTTTATGTGTGTACGTATGTATGTATGTTCGCGGCATTTTAGTATCACTATCCACGAACGTATCGTTTTCGAGGAATTTGTATGCGAGCGTTTCGTGCGTATGCAAGCTATCTGCTGCTCTCAGTATAGTTGTATCACATCAGGTCGTAACCGTAACCGTTCCGTCTACTGTAGAACTACAGTAGCCATATCGTTATAACCATGAGAGATTCAAGTGTCAAGATTAACAGACCAATTAGAGAACACAGTAAGCAGAGGGAACATGTTTCCCACCCTCTATTATGATTTGAATTTGTCAGTCTCTTTTCAGAGGATAATAGAAATGTATTTCTTCCAGGGAACCCCATGGAAGAAATACAGTTTCAGTTTCAGCCATTTCAGGTGGTTACCTGATATGGCTTTATAGACGCAAACATATCGCTTTTAAAAATAAACCGAGATAGAGTCATTATCATTATCCACTCTCCCTGTTGTTCGTAAAATGTAAGAGTTAAGACAAATGGGGCAATTTTAGTGCTTTTTAGCGAAGGGTTGCCGACCTATAATTACATTATATTTTATAAAAAAAAACACTATGCGACGTAAAAAAATGATGCGTCACGGTTGAAAGCAGCATTTAGTATCTAATTGGCCCGTTGGTCTCGTGGTCGCAAGCGCGACTGCTGAGCGTGGGGTTGGATTCCCGGGTCGGGCAGTGTTATTGAGTTTTTCCTTTAGGAATTTCTTAGTAACAGCCCGGAGTTCGGATGTTGGCGGTGTGATACCCCCGTGCCTCAGAAAGCACGTTAAGCCGTTGGTCCTGCGCCTGATCTCTCTCCGGTCTTGTCGGATTGCCGTCCCATCGGACTACATTATGAGAGTGAGGAAAGAGAAAGTGCACCTGTGTCTGCGTACACAGTTGTACACTATAATATCTCCCGCGCCGAAGGCTGGTGTCCGTTGAGACTGGCCGCCGTGACCGAAATACGGTCTGAAGGACTTTTATTTATTTAGTATCTAAAGCTGAAGTAAGACGTAGCTGCCAAACTGAAATGGAACAACCTTCAATTAGGTAATTTACCAAATTATTAACTGTCCCGAAATAATCTGCTTAATGAATATTTAAGCAGTGACATTAAAATTTTAGTTAGCCATCGGAAAGACGAGTTCCAACCGTTGAGATACGAAGACATACGAAGGTCTTCGATATCGGAAAGCATATTATAGAACTCAAATGGTAGGCAGGACCCCTGGCAAGGCGCAGTGATTACAAGTGGAGTAATACTATGACAGAGTAGCGTGCTAGGACTGGGAGGCGAGATGTCGCTGGTCCAGCTGCGAGATGGGCAGACGACATTGTTGTCACGCGGGCAAAACCTGTATGAGGCTGGCACAGGAGCGTGGGGATCGGCACAAGAATTGAGAGACAAATGCCCAGCAGTGGGTGAAATCGGGCTGTGAATAAATTAAAATCGGAAAGACTATTAATTCTAATTAACTTCTGATGGTATGCTACCGCATACCATCAGAAGTTAATTAGCGGTACTATGACATATATTGGCTAGCATGTAAACACCAATTAAGTCTGTCTTGTCTTAATGGCAACTTTAAGCGCGCTTAAGGTAATTCCGACGTAATATCTAAAGGACAAGTGTGTCCATGCTGTCGAATAATTAATTAGGGAACGCCGCAGACGGTCAGTAGTTATCTCGTCGGAGCAACACGTCCCTCTGTTTGTCCCGAGTTTACCCACCGACGGGATACCCTCACCTTGAATATTTCAGTCAACAAGTAACCTCGAAGCCGCAACGTTTCTCAACGAGTACGGGGCTAGTTTGAAATTAATCAGTACGTGGTTTACTTCTGTTTTCTTTAATATTTGAGTAGTGTTTGTTCAGACTGATCGCTCAGCTTTGCTTTGATATAGAATAGTTGCATACAGATTTGGTTTTATGATTACTTGATCTTCAATGAACTTTCAAAATTACAGAACACGTGTACCTACCTACTACCTACACGTGTTAACTAATGCAATTTTCAACATTAAAGTTAAAGCAAGCACTTTTGAACGTCAACATTTACAAAAAAACTGAAATAATTCTAGTCGCCCCTTCCAAAAGGTAGTTTAGTATGGAGAAGAATGGATAAGAAATTCCACCGATACTCTTTAAAACATCTGCAGTTTTATGATATCGTTTGAACAAACCATAGCTTTTAAATAAGAACGAAAGATGTAGCGTTTAATTATTTATTTAAAACATTTAGCAGCATTTAGTTTGTGCATAACCTGTGAATCCCATTAGGTGATACCGTGATTCCGTGTCGGAAAACTTCAACATTTTAAAATATTCTGTCTGCGCCGAATTTTAAATACTCTATTTGTTTTAAACTGTCCAATCTGTCCAGTATTGAATTATAAGTGGGCTATACAGCGTTTCATAAATTGAATTGTCGTTTGATTGGAAATTAATTACTTCATAGTAGTGTGCTTTGAAACAGCGTTTAGATCACTTGGAATCGAAAATGTGATTGTCACTTATTTCAAAAGAAGAATATATTATTCACAGGGCATGTTGTATTATGGTGCCCGTGGAGGGGCCCGTGGCTAAATGAGGGGCCCGTGGCTAAATATTAACAGCCGCACAGGTCGATCGATCAGGTTAAGCTACGCTTGCCGCGGTTGGTCTGTGGATGGGTGACCATCTTTAAATACCGAGACCCCACCGTGCCTCGGAAAGCACGTTAAGCCGTTGCTCCCGGCTGTCATTCGTTGATCTTTGACAGTCGTTACGGGTAGTCAGGAGCCCGAAAGTCTGACAACCAGTCTTACCAAGGGGTATCGTATTACCCAGTAACTGGGTTGTGTAGGTCAGATAGGCAGTTGCTCCATGTAAAATACTGGTATTCAGCTGCATCCGGTTAGACTGGAAGCCGACCCCAACATAGTTGGGAAAAGGCTAGGCAGATGATGTAGATGATGTTGTATTGAGGTGCCATTAATTGGGCTCAAAATGAATGGCAAATGGTCTTACATAATAATTAGCATAAAATGAGCATAATCAAATTAATAGTCTATAAAGCTAGCTTTTCCTTTCAAATAAACGTCTTTATTGTTAGCAGCTCTGTAATAAGTTAGGTCAAGAACTCAAGACGCGCCTAATTAACAGTAACATAACTGAACTTAGTATGCATACACATAAATATATTGTTATATCAAGCTTTCTGTCTACACTAAAAGGAAACTCCTGCGGTGCTGGAGAATTCCGTTTGCGTGATTCCCTCGTGATTCCAGTTAATTCTGGTGGTTTACAAGAGGTGTGAGCTAGAGTTATTGTTTGTCCATCGCCCGCGTGGTTAGGGCGCTCGCCGGCGCCGGCAGCCAAGTCAAGCTCTGCACACCAAATAGGATTACGGCTTGTTCACGCCGAGCTTTCATTGTTCTGCTACGTCGTCCACGGCTTAAGTCTCGCCCAACAATCTGTACCTACTTACGGTGTACGTGCATTGTGCACCAATTACCTATTTGGAACCTGTTTGTTTGATCTCTTTTGTTGATTTTAAAACTCGTTTTCTTATCAGGATGCAAATGGAATGAACTGAATGCTCCAACTACAGATTGATAAGGCCGCTAATTGTATGTTTGTAGTGTTCTGATTAAAGATATTTATTTCTCAAAAAAAGAACATTACGGTTCACTTACACATTAAGAAATGTATAGAAAATTTATGATAAAAGTAGATACAGTCTCTGTGATCACATACAGTTATTCAAAACAACATAATTAAAAGATTTAATAGGTGACATTCAGGTGTTAGCACTTCGTCATAACGTATTCTTCTAGGGCTTTTTTTATGTATGTCATGGACCAAGTGATTATTAGGACATTATAAAAAATGCCCGGGCAGTTTGAAATATGCCCATATGAGAGGGCAATGTGATAATTGCGACCGCGCATTTTTTATAATGCTAGTCACCTATGGGGCAGAACAATTAAAACCAGGTTATATTACTGTAAATTTTATTTCAAAGTAGAATCAATATTTAAAATTAAATAAAATCTTTCCATTCATAGGCACTCTGCTGGCCATAGGCGACGTGAGATGCAAGCGAGCGAAGGCCACCTTTAAGGTTACTTTAAACCAGGCAATGTGATAAATAAAGAAGTTCAAATTATAATTATTTGTTTCGCCCTAAGTAGCGTGTCATTATTCATAATGCCCGTGCATCATCAGGTATTTCATTATAAAGTTTTGCTCCCTCAAATAGTATATTTTTCCTACCATAGTTAGTTCTAGGTTTTCTGAATTCTATTTCTAGTCTTGCGTTATATGTGTAAGTTTTCTTTTTAAAGTTAAGTTGCGAGTATGTGTCTTGTGTTATGATTTTATGTATTAAGATGCATGTTTTAAGTGTACAGAGTTGGCTAATTTTAAGTAAGTAAGTATTTTGGTATCATTGTAGATTTTGGTGGTTGGTATAAGATAGTTGTAATTGTAGTGTTTTTATTGCTTTATTTTGTAAGTATTTTTATATCCTGGATCAAATTCGATAATCTTGATGCAGTTCCCCATAACTCAATGAGATATTCTATGTGGGGTCTAACAAGGGAGTTATATATTTATGTTTATGTGATGTTCATTTTTAAATATTATATTTTTTCTGCTGTACAGTAAAGTATATTTAAATAAATAAATGATTTTCAAAACATAATATTGAGCTGGAGAGTTGTAGAACTACTTAAGCATTGATAGATATCAATAATTGATGAACTGAGGTCCCTCTGGTGTATTGATCTACGGATGGCGGCGATTATTACCTACAGGGATACTTAGGTAGTTGTAGCTGTCGAGTAAAAATTACCTAGCTATAATAACGTTACATTGAAAAAGCATGAGGTTTCAACGTCACTGAAAAATGCTGCAAAAAATAATAGAGCTAATGTAAAAAATCCGCCATTGGAGACATTTAAAAGAAAGCACTCGCGCTGGGCGCGTTACCGAGCATATTTTGGACGCGTCTCGTAACAAGATTTAATTTAATTTTTTCCTCGCCGCTATTTTATTATATTACCTACAGATTTATCTTTTTTACGCTTGTATTTTATTATTTCGTAACGTCAAAGATTTAATATGGCCGTGATAACTTCTGGCGAACCGTTAAATTATTAAATTGTTGTTTGAATATAAATGTATGTTATAAAATGAGTCGCAAAAGTACATGAAATATTGTTTTACGGTATGTTGGGCTTTGTTTTATTTGAACGGCTACTGTCAACTCAGCGCTCGTTTGCTCGATATTTTGCTACATTCCAGTCTGAATGGTTTGTTGAATATATAGTAATAAATCCTGAATAGTTTGAACATTTTGTTTCTGTAGTGTGTGGTGTGGTGGCGGCACTGTACAACATGTGGGTCCGGACGGGGGTGAGGGGTGGGGGCGCGCGGGGTGAGGGACGGCCTCTATATATTGCGAGCTTTCTGTTATGGACCATTACCGGCGCATTACTGCGCTTATATGAAAATTACCTACGATACAATTTCAACAAAAGGAAAGCGAAATTTCCTTCAAATACACGCTGTCTCCGGATGTATGTATTTGTATTCGGGATGAGAAAATTCACCTCGGAGACAACACATTATTATGTACGGCTTTTATGGTAGGCACTATACAAGGTCTTCGTTTCTTTTATCCTATAAATTCTCATACGAAGTAGGCTACTAATATAAGCAGATACAACTGTAAATAAAAGAGATGCTGCGTCCGAACTGTAGCTACAGATATAGGTAGGTAGTGCCGGATGCACTAGTTGGATTCAAGTTTTATTTGTCATCTTTCTACAAGCGAGATGGAAAACAAGGCAATCACAACTTTGACAGAACTAAGAAAACTTTCTGTCGGTACTGAAGTAAATTGACTACATTGTGTTACTGCCGCTGCGAATTCATGCTGACGGAATGAATATGGGCCCAAGTTGGCTCAGAGGCAACAGATTTCGGCACCCACCATGAGAAATAATAGCCCCGTAACTTTCTCGTATTAGCTACTTATAAGGGAAGAAGTACCCAAGTATTATAATAGTTTGGCGACATAAAAGATGTTTGGAATGGCATTTGTTTCTGTATTTATTATGAAACGTCTGCGTTTCTGCGTGAACTTATTTATTATGAACTGGCCCGTTGGTCTCGTGGTCGCAAGCGCGACTGCTGAGCGTGGGGTCCTGGGTTCGATTCCCGGGTCGGGCAAAGTGTTATTGAGTTTTTCCTTTAGGAATTTCTTAGTAACAGCCCGGAGTTTGGAAGTTGGCGGTGTGATACCCCCGTGCCTCGGAAAGCATGTTAAGCCGTTGGTCCTGCGCCTGATCTCTCTCCGGTCGTGTCAGATTGCCGTCCCATCGGACTATGAGAGTAAAGGAACAGAGAGTGCACCTGTGTCTGCGCGCACACTTGTGCACTATAATATCTCCTGCGTACCTGGCTAATCTCCGTTGAGATTGGCCACCGTGACCGAAATCGGTCGGGGAGGCTATTATTATGAAACGTGACAATAATAGGTAAATAAGGTTTGTATAAATAAAAGGAGCTAAAGGATATATTGTATGAGCTGGACTCCTTTATTAAAGATTGGTCCTTGGCAGCTCTGGACAGAGAGAGGTGGAAGGAAAGTAGGGAGGCCTTTACCTAGCTGTAGGATATCCATAGTAAGTAAAAGAAAAGGATAATTTGGGGGATTTAATTAACAATCCAAACTTTTTTTTGTACAATGTAGGCAACATTAACATAATATTATTTTATAAGCAACGCAATCCCTGTATTTGTTGCTCAAGCTTTTATGTAATAGGCTTTACATAATACCTACTTTGCAGTAAAATAGCAAGCTATAGTTAAGTAGCAACCAGTTTACACTTAGTTAACTCCAAATGCGGATGTATTAAAACTTAAATGCTGTTTGTCCCCGAATGTACCACACTAAGCTGCTGCGGCTGCACAGGATAACTGCTTGTACTGATTTATTTAAGCGTTTGAATAAAGAAGAGAATGTTGCAGATTTTTCTACTACTTCAAAATTAAAAGCTGTTAACAATGACTATTTATAGGAAGGAAATTAGTTTGAGCGCCATTGCAGTAACATGTAAGAAGGGTTGCTGTAGGCGTCGTATTCGTAGCAAGCGCGTAGCGCCACTATGTACGGTTGCTACGAATCGTGACGTCAACACCTTAATATAATATCTATTCATATAAAAAATTGTAACTCGTCTGTTTGTCTGGATGTATGTCCCGGATTGGCGCAAATACGGCTTCTTTTAATCCCGGTAGTACGTTCCTGTGGGATATTTTCCGAAATCCACGCGGGCGAAGTTGCAGGCAAAAGCTAGTTTAAAATAAATAAGCATTGAAATAACATGAAAAACCAATTAAGTGTTTATTTCGGAGCGATCCGTCAAATTCCACTCACATTCCGGATCATGCAAGTAAATTAGTCCTATGTATAAAAGTTAACAGACGAAAGGTTTTTTCACCAAACACGGTTTTCTCGCATGCAGTATATTGTCAGAATAATCTGCTAATGTAAATTATGCAACCCTACTCGGTTCTATAAATCGGATTTGACTGTTGGAACTTTTCCATCGAAGTGTAATTCACCTCATAGGTCGTGGTAAATAGGATTTATATCTTTGGTAGTGCACGCACCACATTTGCAGCAGGATTAATGATTAATGGTCTTTAGAGGATGAGCGGGATTCGTTAGGAAGCGTTAATTGCAACAACATGCTCATATTACTCATTGTTAGGGCAGGAACTGGTATCATCCACTATCATAATTAAACCGTTCCTGGAACTGCTCGTTAAACATTGTTCGGTGGTTTTAGGCTAAGCCCGCACTGCGAAATCTCACACTCACGCGCGATTTCTCGCGAAGAATTTCAATAAACGCGTATGGCGAATAAAATTACTTGTGATTTTTGTCAGTTCTAAGCAGATCTCAGTTGAGAAGCATGTCTACAGTGGACAACAGAACTCAAAACTAGTGTAGCATCCGCCCCTCCCGTGTGTGTGAATTTAATTTCGCAATGGGAGGAGCGACATACTCGTAACAAAATATTCGCACCGCACCGCGTCAAATCTGTATCAAACCACAGATTTTTTAGCGCTCGAATTTTAGATCACGAGTGCGAGTACTCGTAGATACTTATGATACCGTGTGTTACAGAGTGGCAATGAAAATTATGCGCGTTTTATTATTGCAGTGCGGGCTTAGCCTTAATGTTACGATTTTCTCAAAGCCCTCATATTTGGCACATCAAACGTTATGTAAAACTATTTTACCTATTTAACTATTAACATTTCGTACACATTTTTGATGTGACAGTCTCGTCAGGCGTTTTCCTTTTACATACAACGGCAACGACAATGTTTGTAAGCAAATAACCACATAGGGATGCGCGCAATAAAAGTTCATCTATATTTTTATGGCGTACATGTTATAGAGTATTATATCTTCTATTTATCTATAGGTACTTGTATATTTGACTGCTTCAGATATTTTTTTCAAATATTTCATGTTTAAATCTCAGAGATTGAAATTGATTGTCTTCAGATATATTTAAAGTTGAAATATTTGAAAACAGTCTCCACAGTATTTAAAATCCTTCAAAGAAAAACAGCGACAACCTTTGGCGGTAGGAGTGTAGGTATATGGAAACATATCGGCGGACTCACGTCGCTAGGGTGAGTCAGAAGGTTACTGGAACGCTGCGGGCTCTGTACCGATTGAAAAATTTATTACCATCAAGTACGAAGGCAATGCTTGTGCAGAGTCTTATTTTCCCTATAATCGATTATGGTGATGTGTGCTACTATGACCTGAATGCAGATCTCCTCAATAAACTTGACCGTCTTCTCAATAACTGCATTCGATTCGTTTTCAATCTGCGTAAATATGATCATGTCTCTGCGCATCGTTCGCTTCTAAAGTGGTTGCCCATATGCCAGCGCAGAGAGCTAAGGGCGCTGACCACCTTGTTCTCATTTCTTGATTCTCCGTCTTCCCCTGGTTATCTAGCCCCCCACTTTCAGTACATTTGCACCAACCACAATAGAAATCTACGTTCTTCACACAATCGTCTTCTCCAATGTCCCACTCACCGCACAGACTTCATACACTCTTCCTTCTTCGTTCAGTCTATCTCTCTGTGGAATGCGCTCCCCCAAGAAATCAGGATGGCAACCAACCGATTATACTTCAAAGTTAAAGTTCGTGAGCACATTCGCAAGAAGCTGGCAGTATCATCACAACGGTAATATTTTCTCATTGTTTGTCTAATTTATTTTTAGTAAGTATATTCATGTATTTATATATATATTTATTTGTGCTTATATATATATATATAACTAGGTATATATTATATTCATAGTTTTAATAGGTTTATGCGTATCTTTATATTTAAAATATTTATTCCTCAATTTTCATGATTGCACCTACCACTGTTTGTCTCTGCATCACCCAAAGGTTGACTGGTAGAAAATGCCTATGGCATTAAGTCCGCCTCTGTACATTTATGTGCTTGAAGTATTAAATAAATAAATAAATAAACATATCCTTAGAAAAACCTTGTCACAAGGACTTCTGACACAAAAGTATATTTTATAAGAGTAATATTAAATCTGTAACTAATTAAATTACGTAAGTTCTAGCCATTTTTCTTCTTGCCTGCTTGAGGTTGGTGGCAAAATGTAGATCATGGCTCGTGGTGTAATTGGAAGTATGAAATGTCAATTTGGCGGGTAGGTACCTACTCGTCACTTGCGACACCAGATTAACTACTACACGGGTACCCGTGTACGTACCTACTGTTAATATGTAAATGAGCCTCTTACCTTACGAGTTACGAGTTATCAGTCAGAGTGCGTTTTGTGACAAAATTTAACAGGTTCATATTTCTATGCAAAACATCAAGGTGGTTCTCACGAAGCGTGAACGCGGCTTTCTGCTGAAAACTGAAGCTTTTGTCTTTTTACAACCTTTTTATGGACACGGAGACACGCCCTTTAAGGAACAACCTTGTTGAAATGAAATATACTTCAAAGTTATCTCAAAACAGCTCGAATGTATATATTTACGGGAGAGCCGAGGGTTTAAATACATTGGTTTCGTCATTAAATTGTCTTAACCTTCTTAAGTAGATTTAAAGATGTGTTTAAGGTAGGGGCTATCCGATTATCAAAAGACTCCGTATTTTCCTGAAATAATTTATTTTTCTTTTGTGTTCTATGTATCAAGCAATGTCTAAATTGATGGGTAATAAGAGTACTGTGGGATCCTACTATATAATTTGGATGAAATTTGGCATACATATGTTTTTTAAACTTGAATCAACACATAGGATACTTTTTATACCTGTAATACGTTCCCGTGAGCCTTTGCTCGGTGCCGTTACATTACGCCATTGGTCCCGGTTGTCATTCGTAGATCTTTGATAGGCTTTACGGGTAGTCAGAAGCCCAAATAGTCTGACAACCAGTCTTGTCAAGGGTATCGTGTTACCCAGTTACTAGGTTGTGGGGGTCAGATAGGCAGTCGCTCAATGTAAGATACTCGTATTTGTATCCAGTAAGACAAGATTGTACGTTAATATTATTAGAAGCGGTAGTTTTATATTGTTTAGTTTTATTATAATCCTCAAAATGGAATATAGTGGCCACTTTTATCCGTTTTAAGGATTAGAATGAAACTAAACAATATAATACTACCGTTTCTAATAATATTAACGTGTAATCTTGTGAAGCACAACTTAACGTGCTTATTTTCTGCATTTTCATTCTAAATTGTGTGAAATAACCAAACAAACGATGAGGGCGCCACTGTACGGTCGGCACAGTCTGACGCTTGAAAGGTAAAATTGACTAAACGACAGGTCGAACTTCTCAGAAAAAAAATCATATAAATTCTTGTAATCATCCTACAGACATAATTCTTACTGTTTTGGAAACCTTATTTTAGCATCTGAATCAGAATTTATATGATTTTTTTATTTTTTTTTTCTCTTGTCACCGCCGGGGTGCCAGCTGTTTTAGAACCCAATGGCTTGGTACGCGACGATGGAAAGAGACCAGACGGAATGACCATATTGCCTTGGAAGATGGGTAGGATGTGTGGGATGCAACGTGTGTCGACACCCTTCTGCCATCCCATCTTCCATGTACGGTGAGCTGTGCTGGGGCGGCTGCTGCAGGTGCGGAAAACCTCAAACGGCGCAAATACTCCAATCTCTTTGGAAATTATTTGTTTGAGCCGTTTGGGGTAGAAACACTAGGGCCATGGGGCCCGAGTGCCCACTTAGTATTTCGAGACATCGCGAAGCGGTTGGTCGACTCTTCACGTGACCAGAGGGCTGGTCTATTTTTTGGCCAAAGAATCAGCATTGCCGTACAACGTGGCAATGCTGCCAGCTTTTTGGGCACGTTTCCTGTTGACAGCGATGCGGACGAATTTTTTGATGCCCTTTGATTTTTTCCCCTTCTTTTTATATACTTGTACATATTATTATTATTTTAAGTCTGTTAGTTAAAAACCAATAATAAATGATTTTATAAATGAAAAGTTAAACTTTAAACTGTGTTCCTGTAAAGTTAGTCCCACCCATGTCGCTTAGTCAATTTTGCCTTTGAAGCGTCGATATAATCTAGTGAAGCACATTTTCTGCATTTTCAGTAATTTGGCTATTTGTTGTTGTGATTGGCTGTCCGAAATTACAATAACATGATATGATATCTCACAACAGATGAAATTACATGTTAAACCTAAACAATTCAATTTGGCACAGTGCACTGGGAGATTATATTTAAAAATAGAATCTGTTATTTATTTTCACTGCAAAATTTTAGGCATTCCACTTTGCCTGGTGTGGGGCGGCTCGGTGGGGCAAAGTGGAATGATTCGAAAGAACGTCACAAAATCAAATTCTTCTCTTCTTGTTCTCACATACATTCGTCTATATTTCTTTTTCATTTCTCCATTCGCAGGCACGTCGTATCTGTATCCATTTTACTATATGTACATAAATAATAAAATAAATAACATAAACAATATTTTACGAAAAGCTTCAATGAGTGACAATATTTAAATACGAGTACTTCCGGCAGTCCAAGTTTCCGCTACCGACCTTGCTGACTAGCTAATCTTCTCACCAGCGCATTAGCTATTTCTTGGTATCTCGTGCCAACACGAGCACGAAGATTAAATAAACCCCCTTCGTCTCCATTTCCATGAAGAGCTCTTAGCTAAAATAGTTTCAGTATTACGTATAGCTATAGCAATGCTGCGCTATCGAAATAGAATTAACTTTAGTTTGAACGGAAGCACATAGTTTTAACCAATACAATGAAAGTGCCGAACTGGTATTACAAATGTTCATTGGAACGCATACCATGCATTTTGGAAGACCCGCTCGCCAGTACAAGTCGTTCCAATCGATTTTGGCTCTCGAACGCGGAAATTCTCCGTAGTAGGTTCTGAAATTCTTAAGCGGTATTACCTATTTGTTGTTTTAGTTAATACGACGATACTATAACAGTTTCAAGATAATATGGTGGCCATTTAGATTATATAAGTTTACGAATTTCGTAGCACAAAATACATTGTTATTAGGCCAGTCTGTCTAAATACTACTTTACGTAGTTAATACTCACTAGAAAATTTTGCTATTATCACCATGCCTAAAAAAGAGTCGGTAACTGAATTTGTTTTTGGTTCAAAATCCACTGAGTTTTTGTTAAAATTCTGAATATCTATACATAATCATGTTCCCACTGCTGGGATACAGAGGCCTCCTCTCGGTAAAAGGGAGTGAGCCGTAATCTACCACAAGGCCCCAGTGCGGGTTGGTAGATGTCACATGTCTTCGAATTTTTGGTTCTAGGACATGCCGGTTTCTTCACGATATTTTCCTTCACCGTTTTAAGAGCAATGGTGATGAAATAATTTGCACATTAAAGCGCCTGACTGGGTTCGAACCCGATAACTCGTAAGTCGCGGCCGTTACCCCGGGACCACCATGCTCGGAATAATACTATAATTGTTACTTTTTACTAATCATCTGTCTGTTTGTAACCGTGCCAACGAAAGACAAAAGAAACATTATATTACATTACAGTCACTAGGTCGGACCTTAGTATCAACCAAATTAGTTTCGGGTATCTCCCATTGTTCGGCGAGTCTGGTCACCCCGTGTGGCGTGGCAAAGCGGGGCTGAAGGTTCGGGACTTGAAATGTTAATGAGTAACCTACTTACCCCATCTTAGTTCCACAGCGTTATTAGACGTCGCTTAGTCAGGATTCCGTGGGATATCCTTGAACTGGCCAAATATTTGCGGACTGTCGGAAGGCGCCCTCATGTAGGTACAGTCGAGTTCTTTAATATCTGAGCATGTTCATGAATCAAAAATATATAGGCAATGGTATGTTACATAAAACTCTAAGCAGCTTTATCTTACAATAAATTGTAAGCAATCTGTGATATCATAAATATGTGACTGCATTATGTCAGTAATATTGCTACAACGACTAAAAATTGTGCTAAACTTTGCTCTAAATAATACCTATGAACAAGGGATTGCAATTTTCATAATTATTAGGTATTTAGCGCAAAGTTAGGTTCACAAATATCTATGCAATTTTTCTACAATTTGACATGTCTCGAATAAAATTGATTCTTTGAACAATCTCTTTACAGAAGTATATCCTATTGTAATCTTTTTCTTTGAAACAAATTAAATTTGAAATTGTCAGATAAGACATCCTTCAACGGCAACATTGCATTATTACCTATCGTACTTCTGCTCCGGCAAGCAAAAATAAATTTTATGGTAAAGGCCATATAGATATTTACGAATGCTAGGTTGCACCAAATATAATTATTGAAATCTAGAAGAAGTGTAGTCAGATATTTTTGGCTGCACTACATAAACAAGTAAACAACAAGAAACAAATCATTTTAACGTTTACAATATTTTGAAACATTGTCACTGCCAATATATTAGTGAACTTGGCTGTTCATGATACAGACGCCAGCACATCAAGCTACTACAATCTGTCAAATTTCTATAATAGATTTTCAACTTTATCGCTAAAGTATAAGGTTCTAAGTTGATTGGGAAAATTTGACCGTTTCGGGTTGCTTGATGTGCTGGCGTCTGTACATACCTGTATGTTATGCGGGCACATCTTTTAGACAGTTTATTTGCACTATTTATACTTGCAGGGCAGTATACGTTTACCTCCGTCAAGTTTTGTTTGTGTTTGTCAGCAAAGAAACGCTTGTATTTGTGTGATTTTGTTTTCGCAACGTTTAGCGGTTATGTACCTATTTGTGTGTGAGTTCTAAATAAAATATTTCAGCGGAGCGCAAAGCGCAAATTAATATTCTTTGGGCACTAAAAAGACACAAAGGCTTGACAAGATACAGGTTTTCCCTCTTATTTATAAATGTTGCTTAAGATATAGAGACGTTTAAACGTCAAAATGCTAATCATTGCTTAACTTGAATTAAAGTTTATAAATAAGGGTTAACTGTCTAGTTTGGGCTTTACTGACAAATAATACTTGGTAGGTAATATTTTAAGTTACTCATGTTGTCTCATCCTCAGTTTTACCTATGTTCCTACTTAATGTATTTCCTAGATAATATAATAATCATTTTATATTTTCTATTTCTACTCTGCCTGATAATGAAGACGATATGCACACATACATAACTAATAAGTTTCTGTGCATTTAATATCCCACTAGCTGACCCGACAGACGTTGTCCAGTCTAAATTTCAATCATTCATACAAAAATCCCAGATCACTGTTTTTAGTTTTTCCCGAATTTCCGGAAAACTTTTCAAATGTTTGTTTTACTTTGTAACTTTACTCGAGCAATAACAAAAAAAAAAAAAAACTAAATCGGTCCAGCCGTTCTTAAGTCATGCGCTTATCAACAAGCAGCATTTCATTTTTATTTAAATACTAGCAGACCCGGCCACGCGTTGCTGTGGCTAAGGTTTACGTTATTATAAATTAATTAATTATTGATTATAAATTGAGATATAAACTATCCTATCTTTCAAGTTGGATGAAACTGCACACAGTGTGCAAAATTTTATTAAAATCGGTTCAGTAGTTTAGGAGTCCATTGCGGACAAACAACGTGACACGTAATTTACATATATTAAGAAGAAAGATATAACCTACTCCAGTAACTATTGATATTTACAAAATAAAAATTCCATGCGCCGTCGAGTATCATAAAATAAACATTCACATCACTGTAACAAAAAACTTGAGGGATTACAGCCATATAAATAACACAGCGTGAAAATAACAATATCGCTTGGAACTCTTGGTAATTTTTCACCCGAGTGTCAAATGTACGTAAAAGATATTGAAAACAATTTGAGCGATATCTTGCCCCCACGAACCTATTCGAAGAGGGACGTCTTTTGCGAGAAATATGAATAGCTATCATTGATCCGGATACTAAATGTGCTTGAAGAACTCAATATCTTTGTCATTAAAATTGCCAATCTCCTTCTATTCCATTATGTAACGGTTCAAACATTGCTTGTAAAACTTTCGAGTGGGTGAACCTATTACAAAAGGTTTGAGCTACCTTTAACTTTTCATTCAAGGCATTTATTTTTTCTTGCCCGTCCTAAAAAAACAAGTGAACGCACCATCCGCACGGAATCATCAACTGTACAGAGGGTAAAGCGCCTTGTTTATTTATGTGATTGCTGCGTTCATTTCAGCTTTCTAGAAAACCACTTTATTTTTTGTTGACCTCATTTTATTTTTAATTTTGTTTAAGTTACCATACGGTCCTTAATTTTTGAGCGATCCTTAAACGAATAACAGAGTAGGGGCGTTTTAACACAATCGCGTTTAGGTACCTTCTTCTAATCGACAATATTCGAAACGTGTTGGAGGTAATATAATTTTCTTGCTCGTTGTTGTTATAAAGAGAACATGCGCGTTATTTGTCTGCATGTTTGCAGCCTAGATTTATGAGCAACGTTTATTTTTCGGCACATTCTTTTCGAGTTCAGAATTACTATTAGTAATGTCGATGCTCATTGGTGCTGACCGGGGTGGCAGGCCGGGGCCCGGGCCCCGCGGCGCGTGCGACTGGCGGCCGGCCCGCCCTCATTAATTCTCTCTCGGCCAACACACAATTCGGCCCGCGCTGTATGAGAATGACAGCACTCGTTAGTTATCCCCCCGTTTGTTATGTTGTTATGACTCCGACACTATCTATTAACTGTTGATAGTGTAATTTACGAGTTATGATTGTAGGTGCTTAGTTACAAGCAGGATTATAACAAGGTTAGTCCGCCACGGCTTGCTCGTAACAAATGCTGCACGGCGTAATAAAACTAAACATAAACTAAGTACAAACTGGGTGTTCACGAACACGTTAAAGCTTAACGACGCTATCAGCTGGAAGTGTTATTTGAACCATCTACTGCGAGATGTAGAGTGCACCGTAGAGCCTGACTTGGAGAGTTACTCACATGAAACGTTACGAGACAACACGGCATCAACTCGTATCGCATGTCGCAAATGCGACTCTGACATCTAGCTATGTAAAGTGTCCCAATACTGTGTGAACTCGTTTATATTTCACGAAGCAAAAACAAAATCGAATGCGTATCCTGTAACAAGTAACATGAAAATTAAACTATGACAAAGGAACACACGCGGGTAACTACGCCTGTATTTTCCCTTTCATTTCCGGTTTGCTCAGTTGTATAAATATTTGAATTAATGTAACATGAATAGATTTGAGCGTCGAATTTGAAAACGTTGTGCATAGTGACGTAATTATATCTACTTAGCGGAAGTGGTAAATGTTTTGTTAACATTATCTTCTGTTTTCGGTGAAATAAAAAAAAAAACAGAAAGGAAAGGAGTTGATTTGACCCAGGTTATACAGGGTTACTTTTCAATGAATATCATGACAGTACCTTGTCAATACATCTATGAAAACATCATGTACGTAAGGAAAAATTTAAATCTTTTCAGTAAAAGAGGTGAAAGACACACCTATGGGACTAGAAATAGGGACCAATTAGTTCAACCAAGTTTCAGATTGGCTAAAGTAGACTCATCCTTCATGGGGTACTGTTTAAAATGTTACAATAAAATACCCCCCCACAAACTCCAACTCAATGAAACGAAATTCAAATCTTGCATAAAACGCACACTATGCAGCCAAGCATATTATAAGTTGGGGGATTACATCGCTGACAAAAATGCTTGGCTGAACGCTGGTCCTGCTCCACAAGGGCGCATAAACTAATTAATTAGCATTCGAAATTATAGTTGGAGCTGCTGAAGATTGAAAAACTATCTTTGCATTGTATAAATTCAATCTCTTAGTATTGTATAATTGCATAGCACACGTGTGAGCACTATGTACCTAAACTATAAAGCTACCATTTACTGGGTACGTCTTTAATTGACTTGAATGTGCCCTGGCAGCTGAGAGTATGTCATGCTCACTCAAATGTCTCGCTGATGGTGGCGTGTGTGTTGGATCATTGGGTTCCCTTCAAAATGGTTGAGCTGAATGGTGCTGATCCATACGTCATGTTCGTGAACGGGCGCCGTCAGTAGGGACTGGTCATCTCTTAGCCGCCACGGCTTATTTTAATTTATGAATTGTTCTTTTTAGTACGGACGCCTTTAACGTGCACGTCTTTCTGCATCGTTCTCACATGTATAATTTCAACATGAATGATGTAATCAAGATTTTTGTAACAATTTTATGATTTAAAAGAGTGTCCGTGGAGTTTCTTGCCCGTTCTTCTCCACAGGGATCTACGCTTTGGAATGGGCAACTAGCTTCATCTTTCTGACTGACCGACCCGTGACAATTCAAAAGTGCCTATAATTGGTTTATTTGAAATAAATGCTTTGAGTTTGAGTTTGAGTTTGAATGATCAACCAAATTTAAGGATCATCAAACTAAACAACTCATCAATTAAACAACTACAGATCATCAAACTAAACAACTTTCTCCATGGGACCAACATTGTAATCGCGAATAAAAATTCAGCCGTCCCATACGTTTAGGTCGAGTAGGTATTGAAGTTTTCCATGGGACAGTTGATAAATTTTTCGCGATTACGATATTGGTCCCATCGAGAAAGTTGTTTAGTTTGATGGTCTGTACCACGGTCATTGAAAGGTAACCCCTGTATAAGGCACACAAAATTTACGAAAAAACTAAAAACCTTAAAATAGTATTGTGTGCCTCACGGCTGCGCCAAATATACCCAATTCAGCATAAATGATAAATAACTAATGCCTGGCGCTGGTTTTCAACTGGACCCTATGTGACGAGGACGTCAAATCTTAATACCTAGCAGATGAGATAATTTAACTTTGAGCTATAAGGGAATAGGAAAAATCATGCTGTAGAAGAAAGGGTTTCTTGTATGTTACAAGAAACCCTTTCTCTTTAAACAGAATAATTTGATTAAAGGAACGAATGGTACATTATGTTTAGTCACGGTTGTAAATACAATAGTGTCTTTAGGAATTCAAAGTCTACAAGCAATTACAAAGGTTTTGCCTGGGTCCTGGCTCGAAGGCTGTCCGAGATGTATCTAAGTAAATAATTAACGAGCGCGGCAGAATTAGGACGCGCGGCCCGCCTGTTCACAGGACCCATTTTATGTTTATAGTGACAAATATGGAGCTTCGGGCTTAATATTACGTACTACCGAGCACTCACACACTTGGCTGCCAGGGTCGGAAACAATTTCGTCATCAACTATTCATACATCTAAGTAGATAACACTTGTAAACAAGGTATGTACTCTCCACTCTCTGTATATTTATTTTGTGAGCAATTTCCCTAATAACTTTGAAGCGCTTACAAAGGAAATTGGCGATCCGCCTTGAGGACAGCTTGAATCTTCCCAGGAATGTTATCCCTTCCCACGGAAAATGTCGCTTAATTGAATGAATTTTAAACTTGCAATAATAAGGCTAATGCGTACCGCAGCTTGTTAGTCAAAATGGTTGCCTTGATAAAGGTTTGTCTTTTATTTGTAGAAGCGCTTAATGCTCCCTCTGGAAAGGGCACAGAGGGCAGTTTTAAAGTCATGACTCACAAACCTGTTCGATTTCCAACTACTGAACTGTACGCTTTTTGCGAGTTACCAACATTCAGACTTCTTACTGTAGTGCTGCGTAAACAACACTCAGACATTCCATTCGATCCTGTTCAAAGACGCGGATCTGACAGAGTCTGCCAGAGCTCAAGTTGTTCGGCGGCAATATCACTTTCTTAGCTCCACTTTGTATAAACGAGTAAATAAGCAACTCAATTATATCCACTGACCTTGCGAGAATGTCGAAGGATCACGGAAGAATTAGAAATATATGTAAAAACTGAAGCTGACTTTCCAATTGCCTTTTATATGTATAACATGCGCAAACACACACCCCCTGCACAAACGGTCACCTCTCTCCCACACACTCACACATATATACACTTCACACACAAAAAATACACAATCTTTCCATACAAACACACAATCTCACATAAAATTACACAGTGAAAATATTTTTCAGTTTGAATTTTATTATTTTTTTTGTTTTAGTCTTTTAGTTTTGCATTTGTCTCCAATTTTTGCAGTTCTCATCTAACACAGAGTTTCTGTAAACTGAGTTTTTCGTTTTTATAAATTTCATTATTATTTTTTAGACTGGCGGAGTAAATATTAGAGGAGCTACTTTATTTTATTTTCTAAACTCGGCCTATATTTCATTCTTATTTTGAAAATGGCCACTTTAAAATTTTAGCGCAGCACATAGTTTGCATGCAGTTTTTTTCCAGCTGCCTTTATCAGGTCGTTGAGCTTAATAAACTCTTATTATTATTACCTACTTTTTTTTTCTCTTGTATATTTATAAACCTACCTTTTAATGCATGCCATAATTATAACGTATCTCATTTTTGTGGCCTACAATGGCCAATACATTGGCCAGGGCTACACTGATGTTTGTGTCTTGAAGTGAAAATAAATAAATTACTAGCTGACCCCGCAAACGTCGTTTTGCAAAAAAAAAAAAATAGATAGTAGCCGATTCTCAGACCTACTGAATATGCACACAAAATTTCATACAAATCGGTCCAGCCGTTTCGGAGGAGTATGGTAACTAACACTGTGACACGAGAATTTTATATATATAGATTATAAAAAAATAGATTGCTATCGCTTAAAATACCTCGGTGTCCGAAGTCTATTAAGCACGACATACTTTTGACCGCTCAGCCAAGCATGTTACTATTCTGAATTCTAATTGAGTTCTACCATAGTTTATGTAAAGACAAGGTGAAATCTTGAACTATAAACCAATAGGATCGAACGAGTCAACCACCGCTCCACGTATTCGATTGATTGAAGCATTCGGCGCTTTCGCCTCAAGCATCTGCCACAAAAACTTGAAAATAAATAGAAAACAAAGGAGACGAAAACACATGGAAACTGGTAGACTTAAATGGCCAACATTTATTTTACGAGAAAGAATATTCAAATCGGACTACAGTTCGGATTTGTAGAGTGTCGACACCCCTGATAGTGTGACATCCCTGTATGACAGTCTCTATGTCTCGAAGGGCCATGTTAACACACGCGTACTGGCGTTGAGACAGCATAGCATAATCAGATTATAATGTTCCCACTTGAGACACAGGCCTCCTCTCTTCGAGAGAGAGTAGTCTTGTAATCTACCACGTGGGCATTGCGGGTTGGTAGATGTCACATGACTTCGAATGTGGTTCTAGGACTATTCCGGTTTTCTCACGATATTTTCCTTCACCGTTTTGAGAGTAGTGGTGATGAAATTATTTACACAAAGTAAAGCGTCTGCCTGGGTTCGAACCCACGACCTAGAACTCGTAACTCGGGGCCGTTAACATTGAGCCACCACCACCATTATTTATGAAAATGTGCTCAAATGAGGCCGCACTAAATGCCCAGGTGTATAATGTAATAAAACTTCACTAAATAATGTAAAACAAATACAGTCAAACTAAATAAAAGCTAATGAACCAAGTACACATTCAAAATAAGAAAATACTAAACAATTTCCATAATGAGATAACTCATTGAGTCAAATCGACTTTGTATTTGAAATAATTCGTCAATTTATGTCTTATCAGCGACGGAGTATGAGATTTTATCAACTGAGTGATGAATTCGATTCGTCTTGGAGTGAATTACAGCCAAATGTAATTCCTTTTAGAATTGAAAGGGAATACAGATCTTCGTCACAATAGAGTAGATCTTGAGTAATGTGTAATCAGCGTAGTAAAATCTAAAGCGGGTCTGTTCAAACAACGTCATCCCTTTGTTCTCGTAATAAACTGTCAGGGTACAAAAGAAATTCACCGACATCGGATGTCGCCCTGTTGAAATTTAGAGCTTTTCTCACACGCTAACGGCCGTGTCCCATCTACTCAAAGGCGGTTTATGAAAAGATTCGCCACCCTACTTGTATCTCTGTACGAATGTCGCTTTCGGATCCATTGTGGCTTAGACAATGGGGTATATGAAAAAGTTCAAACTAATAAACGTGTCCATTCTCCCCAACTATAGGGCGTTAAAGAGTTTTCCCAAGGGAATATAATGCAGTACTTTTGTTTCACAACCTAGTGCACTATTTTTAGTGTCATAGTAACGATCATAAGCGGAAAACCTCCGTTAAGGTGCTTTTGTTCTGGTTCATGTTACTTTAGTAATGGAAAAGGGTTGGGTATATTAGCTTTCTGACGTGGCAGGCGTCTATTGCAATTGACTGGTTCATTTGTATTCGCGTAGGAAAGTATTTTTACATAAGACAACCGTCATGACTGCGGTCTTTTATGGGTTAAGCAGGGGTTGTGTCGAAAACTGATGGTTCACTAATGATTTAATTAAGTTCTAGAACTTTCGAGAGTACTTAGAGTAGAGAAAAGTACATCACATTAAGGTAAAAAAATAAAAATAAGTTGGTGTTTCCAAAGTGTGAAAAGCGTTTGAACAGGTTGCATATACTCGAGAGATCCTGCAATTTTAAGAAGTAAGTTTCACCACGTCCATATACAAACCATTACGGTTCCACGAGAGTGGAGATAAACAGCCGCTCCGCACCAAAAGATAGTTTATAATAACCCTTCTGCAGCTGTGGCGTCGTATCTCCTTTCTTAATATTAATATTAAGACCGAGACAACGATAAAACAAGAGAAAAAGAAATTCATAACCGCGTTTGTATTTCAGTGGTTTAATTATTTTAGGAGTCGTAAATTCTGTGCTTATGTTGGCTGATTTTATTAACGTTGGCTATGAATGGTGGGAATTAAAGAATCTATAAGTAAGTCAAAACGGGATGTATTTTTTTTTTTTGTAAATTACTTAAAAAGGAGGTGCTCTTTTTGACCTGAGTGGAGGTGAAAGATCTCATACCACGAAGAAACTTAACTTTCTACGCGATTTTTGTCACAGAATAGTGCTATTGTTTAACGCTTTTAAACTTAGTTATTACTTTTAGGAGATACTAAGTTCATAATCAGCGCAAACTAAGCCTAGCTTTTGCGAGTTCATCGTCAAACTTAGCAATTATATTTGACTACATGTTGAGTAGTAGAATTTCAGCTACTCCGCATTTAAAGCAGGTTGAAACACTTAAGTAAATGGAAATGGGTTGCTGTGTTGCTCGTAAAACGTGATCCTTAACCCTTCACAACGCAACCCTATTGCGGCGGTCGCAACGTATTCACTGTCGCATAAGCTCAGGGTACAAGTGTAATTCTCCTTTAATCCTCCCATAATCTTCCATAGATGTCGTAGTAGACTTAAGGAATTAATGAGCTCATGTGTCCCTGACATATCATAATGGAACAACTTACCTTGTCCACCAAAAGTTCGAAGAGTTGTGAAAATTCTCCGAATTCTGAATTAAGGGACTGTAGAGATTTAATGAGGGAATTAAAAGTTTCATGGATGCTGTAGGTGCCAATAATTTATAATAAGGTGCCTATTATAATTCCTTGATGGTGATTTTTGTGATATGATTAACAATGATAATATATAAAATTTTCAGCTGCTTTGTTTTCAATGCTGGTGTTCAGCTGAATCCGGTTAGACTGGAAGCCCAACAAAGTTGGGAAAAGGCTAGGCAGATGTTAGTGAAAATGTTACATTTTCAATTTTTATTTAATTTAATGGCTTCCGCTACCGTTCACATTGTCCATTCTATAAATAATATTTAAAACAACGGAAACAAACGCATTCAAACCTGAAATTGGTTCATAGAAACGAGATTTTAAAAAGTTAATAAAAATTCGTGGGCCCTCCGATACGGAAGTTGCAAATCACTAGAGTTTTCCGATGGGTCCCTCCGGATGTTGAGAGGAAACATAGTCGCCGTGGCGTGAAAGAAAAACTTTCTCGATAACCCACAATTCACTGCTGGCACTGGTCAGCGAAACGCGTTGTACTATCGCTATATACGGTACTAGCGGCCTGTCCCGGCTTCACACGGGTGGACATTTATTTTTTAAACATTTTATTTTTTCTTGCAATTAAAAAGCCTATATTAATCAGTGGTAATGTAGCATTCAAATGGTGAAAGAATTTAAAAAATCGGTCTAGTACTTTTTGAGCCAATTCGTTACAAACATACATACAAACCTTTCCTCTTTATAATATTAGTATAGATAACAGTGGTAGATATTTGTTTGTTCTTTACATTTTTCTTTCCATGTGGAAGAAAAACCTCGATACGTTTGAATGTTGTGATTAAATATTATTGTTCGAGCTACTCAAAAATACTGGCATGGCGGGGTGGGTCAATGCCGTAACTGATTGCTCGCGTAATAAGGATTTTGGAGTATGATCCGTTTTGATTGGGGTTTTATCGTTTCTATAGTGATTATCGGTTTTAATCACTGTATTTGTTTCTTCTTTAGCGTGCCGATGGCAAAAATAACACAAGATATAAATAATTAGTTGTACCTAGTTAGGTCGGGGGGAACAAGAAATTTCACGCGGACCAAGTCGCAGACAGAAGCTAGTTATTTTTATTTTGTGTTATTTTAAGCTATTAAATAGGTAGTTAATAGCTTATTTCTCAATAGATTTAATGGGCATTCGACAAAATTAATATAAACGCGGGGCAATTAACTTGTTTTAACTAGGTTAATACCAAATGTAATGAGGCATACAATTAATGAATAGGTAATCATGCGGACCGAGTTTTATATTCTATTTATATAGTAGTCAATGTCGTAGTACTTAGTATTTTCATATTAAGTACTTGCTATTCAACACGTAGCATGGAAGAATGCAACACGACTTCTTTTGATTTCAGTTCGTTTCTTTTCAGTGTTTTTTATTCCGAAGTCGTGAACTTTAAACTAAGTTAATTCGGCAACTAATTATGTGTAAAAATTCTTGGAAACATAGAAAATACGTAGTCACATTTTCAAGTGAGGAGGTGGTCGTGTGTAAAAAGAATTATGTAGATGAGTTTAGCAGTAAAGCAGAAACAATAAAATACTTTTTTCGTATCAGACTGCTGATTGAATTGGTCTCATTATGCAAATTATACTGTTAAATGCAAGTGTACGTATTTCACCGGAATACAATAATTATAATTAGGTACGTATAATTATCTTCCAAAAAATAAAGACAAAGAAACGAGTTGTATCGTAAACATATTCGAGCCCAATTTCTAGAAAATGATTACAGATCCTGGATACGCGTCTATTGACGGTGAAAACGGTTTCGGGTAAAAACTGTTCCATCAAATATGTCAAAATGGACTTTTATATGATTTTCCGGTGGAAATTCAAAGCTATTGAGTAAAATAAAATTGGAGAGAGCAGGTGTTCCCAGCGGGGGTCGGCAGTGACTAATGAGCGGTCGCGGCGTGGATGGGGGCCACCCGAGACCCGCTTAAATACTTTACGCCGAACATATTAGTAAATATCGTGTTACGGAAAACATTTATATTATGCGTAACTACCTGCCTTTAATAAAGGCACTAAGAGGCACATAGATGATGGTGGTGGTTTAGTAGTGAATATTAAACCATGAAAGTCCCACTAGGATACCGCTTTGCTGGCTGTTACTACCTTCACATTTATCAGCAGAGTTAATCAGTATATTGTAACTCCCTACTTCGCTACATATTTATGATTTCATTTGCATGCTTTTTAACATCTCCGGTACTCTGCTTTTAAATGTGTGTTTTCATTAATAATTTTATTCAAATCAAGTATGAAATATTCACACCACTCGTATTGCAAAAACTGTTTCTTTGGACTACCAGGATATATAAACCTACACTGAAGTGAACGATTTATAATATTTCATTACCAAGGCAGAATAGTTACAGGTAGACAGGTAATAAACATGTATAATCCGATTTTCTAGGAACGTGTCGACAGTATAAAGTTTTGATAGTCCCATGTAGGACGTTTAGTACGTTTCTGACTATATATGCGATATGCTAGAGTAGTTACTACTTTGTAAAGTATTATATTATTTTTAATGACTGTGAATGTCCTATGTGGGTTAATTTTATGTTGCCTTTGTTTTTTTCTCAAATAGTTTTAGTCATGCTCTGGCAGTTTGAGTAATTTATGCGACCTACCCAAATGTCATTTCTTTGGTATTGTTCGTCGAATCGTTGAGCTCCCTAAGTTTGAGTTGAGCTGCATGATTACTGACAAATGCGTGCACTGACTGGACGGGTCCACTCAATCTGTGTGTTTCTTTCCTCAAAAGACCATTTCAGACACCAATCTACATGGTCTCCACATGATCTGACCAAGATTATGTCTGGACTTTAAAAGAGACTGTGACCTCTGAGTTTGTTTCGGCCTTTCTTCTCAGAGTAGTCAGATAAGAAACGCCGACCTCATCTCGTTTTTAAAAAATATGATTGACGTGTAAAAGTGTTTGTACAAACCTACTTACAGAAATAAAATCATTTATCATTATCTAGTAGGTCTCATCTATATCGATTTTATAGGTGGACAATATGCGATGAAGTTACTCCAACATTTACACTGGAACAATAACGTATACTCTTCTCACCTTAAGGTCGGATACATATGTCTCGAACGTGTAACTCCATGTAGATATTTATGTCGTCAATTTGTGAACATTTGTAACTTTGTCAGATTTTTCGTGATGTGAAAAACGTCAAAGCGAATGATAGATGACTATCGTTCCGCAATTTGGTATGGAAACACGTGCGAAATACCTGCAACAATATTTATGGGGGCGTTTTGCTAGTATGTTCGATTGACAGTCGCCTAGAGAGCGGCTTGTTTATGGTGGGGCGCTACGATTTATAACCACTTGGTCTGCGCTTGTAATAAACTAGATAACTCAATTTATGGCACTAAAACGGCTGTGTGTCGTCTTGTATGATGCTGTAGTTATATCATGTAGAGTTACGATGATCACCTCGGGTGCGGTTAATAGCGGCTGTCCTTGCGAACTCGTACAATGGCCTGCTATATGCGGTGAGTTATTGTTCTCTATAATTATTGCGCGGACAGCAGGTACGTAATTGTCATATCAGCTGACCTGACTACCTGGTCGAACCCAGCACTGTCGTGATTAATTTAGTACCACATCAAATAAATCCGTTAGAGCTGAAATTCAAACAAATGCAGCCTTTTTTTACGCAAGTTTATATTTTATTCAGTCGTTCATTTGGTGAATACTTTTTATTTATAAAAAATATACAGTTGAGCGCTGACCGGCTGACTTATTCTTAAATAACACGACAAATAAACAGCCTATTGAGAATGAGGACGCGTTTGTCTAGCTCATTTCAACCAGGCTCGCGTTACGCCAAAGAAAATATCTACGAGAAGAAAAAATAAAAACTTTTTTACAAAAAAACCGATTTCCAAAAAAACACTACAAAGTGAAAAATAAATTTAATTTCGGAAGTCGGTGTCAAAAAACGAAAATGCGGAACCATCCACACCGACTTCCAAAATTAAAGTTACTTTTCACTTTGTAGTGTTTTTTTTTTGGAAGTCGGTGGTTTTTTTTCGTAAAAAAGTTTTTATTTTTCGCTTTTTAGTTGTAACTACCCCACAAAAATCATATGACACTACACTACTGCTACAGAGAAATAAGGGTGTATAACGCTAGTGTTTACATACTCTTTGTGAGGGTGTACCATGGTATACTAAACACATCTGCGTACCACTTTAGAGGGTATAGGCGCGATGTTATGTTGTGTAATTGTGTAAGCAATGCAAACATATGCGATAGCAGCAATCGCGGTTGATTTGCTGGCAGACAACGGAACTCTTCAATAAATGAAGAGTTCCGTTGTCTGTCTCCGAAACTCATCATCAAATCTTTACAAAATTTAAATAAGACTATTTCGGAATATACATCTTTCAAACAAAAAAAGTTAGTTCAATGGCCATCTGTGGTCTTCATCATCAGTTCCACTTCAGAAAATGGTGCTTTCCGAGAGCAAATGCACGAGTCACTAAATAATAATAATATTTATTTATTTGTTAACATAGGTAAACCAATACAGATCTTATTTTAATATACAGAGCGCTATGCTATGCCTAAAGGCGTACAAATGTGGTGTGCACTATAAAAAATACCCAAATCAAAGTCGAACACATAACCTCCTCCTTTTTGGAAGTCGGTTAAAAATATGAAAAGTGTTGCCAGCACTTTAATTCTGCAGCGGGATTGTCCGAAAGGGTTACCGCTACCCCGGAACACAAAGGGCTAAGGAAGGAACACGGGTGGGTTTTAGTCAGTAAGAGTCTGACACTTGATGATTTCCCATCCTCATAAAAAAAGCACTTTAATTCTACACAACAGCATTTCCCTTTCAAAGCAGCTCCGTGGTATTGAATAGTAAAAATACGCTCATTTAAATATAAATATCAAAGATACGATTCAGATACGTACCAAATTGGATGTATCGGTCGATTGCGATGGGATTGTGGCGTCAAGATAAATAAATATAGCTTGCTTGTGCGTTATTATTAATATCTACGTGTTTATTCTGTGTTCCGATTGTGAAATCATTTCACTCTCTCAATTTAAATTAGTACCACTTTGCTAGCATGTTTTCGAGTTACGTTTACTAAATATTTATTATTATTTATTTTATCATTTATGCACACACATATATAAACAGACAAGAAAAAAAAACATAACAGAAAAATAGGTACAAAGGTGATGCTTATTCCATTAGAAATCTCTTCCAGCATACCTGCGATATGACAATAAATAGAGAGATGTAAACAGCGTGTGAAAGAATAAAGGAGACAAAAAAAATACATTAAATCATAATCAATTCACTTAATAAAACTAAACAAATTTTATGAGAATATACTTACATACAAACAAATAAACATACATACTTCTAAAATAAATATCACTACAATATTAATAATTATAACGTAATCAATACATACACAACTATGATGAAGTGGAAAGATAGTGTTCTTTTACTCCTCTTTTAAAAACTGCAACAGTTTGGCAGTCCCTAATTTCATAGACTGGGCCTGGTCATCCTATACCAGCACCATTTCGCTTATCTGTTATTTGTCCTCCAGATTAATTGCTGTGTTCTCTTAAAGCATGAAATATTATGCACATATTTGTGTATGCACATCAGCATCGTCCTTGAGGCACATGAAGCAACGCTACGGTCCGTCCAATCAAAAAGATTCATGAACTTAATATTCACTACTTTTATACAATAACTATCACTATTTTTAATTAATAAAAAGAATAATTTATTTGCTTATCATGTTCAAAATTTATGTCAGTCAGTCAGTCAGGACTTTTCTTTTTATTTACATAGATCTGCTTTTAAAACTACCTCGTTTCTTCAAGAGGGTTTTACGATCCATAATGTTTTAGGTAAAAGTAACATAATTGTATTGCTAATTATGGGGAGCACGATGTCGTTTCACTAAATAATTAGAACAGACTCACGATAACGCTACTCCAATACTCCCTCAGGCCTTAAGGTTTTGAAGTAGACTGGTATTCCCTCTTGCTAATGTTACACACATTAACAAGAGGAAAGACCTTTAATAATTCTCTATCCGTATAATTTTTCAACAACGTAACGCTTCCATTATTCTTATTAATTTTTAAATTTCTTCATCCGGCGAAGAACCTATGTGAAGGCAATGGTGCTCGTTGTGGGAAAATGGATGGAAGTAAATAATAAATGTGTTTCACCAATAAAAAAGAATATAATATAATTAATGTAACATAAAGGAATTTTTAGAAAATAATAAAAGTGACATTCTTCTTGTCAAAAATCTAAGGTAATGAAAAACTGTCGTGTGCGCGCCTCGGTTGTGCAGGCTTCTGGAATCTTCCAATCTTCTTCTGTCATACGTCGGCTGCATCTGTGTATGAACTTGCACCCATATGCGAGGCGTTAACATAGGTAAACACAACTGTTTGTCTTTAGAAACTGTTTAGTTTATCTAATAACAACAATTTATGTTCATTTATAATGTTAATTACCAAAACTTCTTTCTTCTTCCGTAATAAAGCAGATTCCGTTTTACCTGTGACGACGAGGCATCCATCAAACGCGCCAGTGCTATATCTACGGAATTATAAGTAAATTATCCAGTTGAAACATAACAATAGAACATGACGTAGAAATATCACCGAGCAGCGGGCGAACAGGGCCGCCCGGCTCCTCTGAGGTCGATAGCAAATTGGAAACTGGATAAACGAGGTAATAGTAAATAAAATATATCTCAGCCAATTTCATTATTGACAGTTCATATCGTTGCAGCCACACGTGCCTTTTAAAGCTTAGAGTGGGTTTATCGAAACAGATGATACTTTTAGATATTGGTATTGACATGGGACACAGTATAGTAATGTCACGGTATAGTAGTGTCTTGTTTAATAACAGTATATTATTGTAGTTTATATTTGCATTCAGATTTTGTAGCGTTTATATTTGGAGTATTATTACATTTATATCTATTTAAAAAACTGAATTAAATTCAATCATCAATTATCCATCACTTTCCATCAGGCGTGATCGAGGTCAAGAACACCCTCCATTCAGCAATAAAAATAAATAAAACAATGGCACTATATATCGCGCCAAAACCCCTTCAGGGACACTGAGTGGCGGCTGTAATATGACTGAATAAGTAAAATGAATATGTGAAAACTAACAATACTAATCTAGTTACCTAAGCACTATTGTTACTAACATCAAAATATTAACGGATCTTAGTCTTATATAGAGACAATTCTAATTTTTCAACTCTTTTTTAGTGGTTGTAATGGAAATCATATCACTTGGTTTTAATAGGTTTTTATATTTTATTTATCTTTTTGATAGATTCTTGTTTTGTAAATTTGAGGACTTTGTAGGCCCTGTAGATTTTAGATCTGTAGACCATTTTTTGTTTTATCAAGTACCTGGTAGGTACTTGTTGACAGGCCTACGCTGTCCTTCCATACCTACTGTAATTTGAAAACATTGTAAAAGCCAATTATTTTTTAAAGAGTAACTGTGGAATTTCTTGCTGGTTCTTCTCCATAGGAAACGACCAAATAGAACCTTGCACCTAGCTTCTGACGTTTTATAAGTGCCCTTGTAGGCTTATGTGAAATAAAATATTTTGATTTTGAGTCTGAAATAAAGTTTCTATTTAGTTTATATTTTAGGTTTTTACGGCAAATAAAAAGAATGTAGACATCCAACAAACACAATTGCATAGGTACATTACGTATGGTGTTGTTACACAGTACGTCCTGAGAACTGTGGTAGGATTGTAGGATGTAGGTGGCCTGTTACGAAGCAACGTTTACCACAATTAGTGACTGTGTCTGCGTCCGCCAGTGTACTGTATAAAAGCGATTACACTAACAGTAAGACGGAAGTGGTTGCCTACATACTGCAGGCTTCTAAAACCATTCAAAGAGCTACTCAGTTTGGCTGGCTCCCTAGGGATTGAAAGGGGAAATATGGAATTGGTAGCATTTGGAAAGTGGACTGAAATAATCGGCGTGGAATGTGAATGAGAAAAACAAAGTTAGAATAATACCTACGTCGTACCTGCACTTGATACAGTTAAAATATGACGTGGAAAAGTGATACGTTTAATATAACCCAATATTAAACTTATCACTTTACGTTAGCTTATGTAATTTGTTATCGTGGAAAAATGAAAACATAAAGTTCAATGGCTGCATTCATTGCTTTTATCGAAAATTTTACCCCTTCTCTAAATGTGCACATTAATGTCAAAATGATTGATATTAAAACGGCTAGATCACATTAATTAGCGTCAACTGCGAAATTGGGACGCGAGGAGCCAAATCAATATCCAAAGATTTCAAATTTTGAAGATAATCTTAAGGGATTACCGTCTAACCCACTGAGTTTATAATTTAATCAATCAATTATTCTTATTAGTTGTTGCCGCTTATTTATGAGGTAGGGTCTTTACAGACAGTATGTGTCCAGTAAGTAGTAGTGGGTCCAATCATATGCCCCATAAGTTGGGATGGTAAGATTAAGTGTGACATTAGGACGCTAGATGACCCTTGGGAGATAGCATTTCGACGTAATCGCAACATAATCATACGCATATTATTCGACTAAAGCAGACTGATTAGTATTGGAATTATATGTTTCCAGTAATAGTTTTATGGATTACACTAATAATATATAGCTAAAACTTTGTGAGTGTGTGTGTGTGTTTATATGTTTATTACTTCTTCACGCTCAAACGGCTGGAACAATTTTGATAAAATTTTGTATGGAGGTAGCTGACACCCTGGATTAACATATAGGCTACTTTTTATCCCAATATTCCCACGGGATCGACATTTACGCGGGTGAAACCGCAGGGCGCAGCTAGTACATTATAATTTTAGCTAGAATTTCCCTAAATCTTGGATCCCGTTATTTACGTCAAAAAGCATTACGTTTTTTCTTATAAAAATCTAGTCGATTCAAACTTTCGAAAGTAGGATTCAAGACCACACTGTTGAAAGTTGCAAATTGACTGATATTATTTTAGAACTTTAGGACATTTACATGTAGAAAAATAGAACAAAGTCATTGAAAGTCTTTTTTTGTTCAATAACTTGAAACGACAGTCGCGTAGCGCTACGCCGTAGACCTCGTAGAGGGTGGGAAAACAAACTATTTCTATTACTGAGTACACAAGATTATATTTGTTCAGGGTTAGATATTGACGAAAATTTAAGTCAACTATATTTGTCTTGGGTTAGATCAACTGTATTTTTTGCAACTAGACAAAAAACACTAAATTGTCTAGATTTCTTTTTAGGATAGGTTATCTAAATATTAAGTAAGGGATATTCAAAATTACGATAACTTTTTCACTGAGTAAACGTATTTCCAGACGGATAAATAATATTCTTAAAATTATAAATCACTGTAAATACAACAAGAAAAAGAGCTTTAAACCCAATATTTATGTAATAAAAGTGATTTTTAGGTATTTGGCTCCTGAAAATTATTTTGCCAAAAAAATAATATCGTAACGCAACCCAGCTAATGAATAATGTATCAGAAGCTCTTTCAGTCAAGCACTTAAGACGTCCAAATGAAAAAGACGCGAATATTGCAATGGCGCAATTTTTATTTCATTTAAAATGAAAAAATACTTTGTAAGCTTGATTAGAAAATACTTCGAATGTCATGCATACCATCATATGATTGTGAATTTACATAAGCTTTTTATTTCAGTTATTTTATCAATATAAATCCTTGACATGCTTCATTCAGTTTCTAGTTTCTTTAAATTTTTATTTAAGGTCTACTCAATTGCGGATAAATACCGTTGACTCCTCAAGTTCTGAGTTAAGCTACACTATTACTGACAAATTATTGCACTGACTGGACTGATCCACTCAAATCTGTGCGGTATTTTCCTGAAAAAACATGTCAGACATCAATATACATGGTCTTCACATGATCTGACAAAGACAAGAGATCACAGTGTCTTTTTAAGTCCAATTGGACTTTAAAAGAGACTGTGACCTCTGCGTTTAATGTAGCTTTTCTTCTCAAAGTAGCCAGATAGGAAACGCCGCGACCTCGCCTAGAGTACTTTTTAACCTTTTGACCGCCACGGTCGGCTATACCCGACCAGGCGACCAATGCGGTCAAAAGGTTAATAATATGACGTGTAAAAGTGATTCCGATATCCTATTTATAGAATAAACAATTTCATTTAATTTAATTTCACCTAGTTCACACAAACATAATTATCTCTTATTACCTAACGTGTATTATAGGTGGAATTACTTATTTGGGTGAGGAGAAGTAACAATCTCCATAATTCTCAAATTAAGGAGAAAAGCTTCACCGTTAACATTTTACATGTAACCCGAGACCTAGTCATTGGAGCACAAAACGCGAAGGCATGAGAGACATAAAAGGAATCGCAGGTAACGAGAGGACAGCACAGTAAGACGAGTCGGTTACGGCACGTTACGCCCCATTATTCCATCGTGCAGACTCAGGAAGTTATTACGAGTAATGTAGTGCCGTCGGTACGCGTCGCTTTTTGTCATGCGGATAAAAGAACTCCCCACCAGATAGTTTCATAGTAACAAACAACCAAAGCGCCCTGACGAAACGAAATAATAATGAAGTATCTTGGTCTGTTATTCGTGACTAGATACCTTGTCTGATTAGGGTTGCGTCATAACCAACGGACCCTGAAATATTACATCTTTGTGGTTGAACAACATGGTGTTGGCGTAATCGTAAACGGCCCTTTTAAGTCACGCACTATTGTACTAAATTTATTATGGTTTAGTTTTGCTTTATGTTTCATGTTAATTTTGAATAGGTTATGTTTTTATAGACTTTATACCAATTTAAGTACTCACTGCTCGTGCCAGAAAAATAATAATGAACTGTTTTTATTACCTTTTACAGTTTTTACTAAAACAATCTTTCTCGTTTTCAATGCACATTTCAGGAGAGCGTAGAATACCTTTACTCTTATTTCTTCCGAATGTTCTAAAGGTTATCTGGGGAAAATAGGTCACAGTTGTGCTTAGTAAGCGATGGTCTAGGATCCCGCATATATCAGTGTGCGTGGTTCAACAGCGGTAACTCGTAACGCTGTGACAGCACACACCAGGTGTGTTGGCAGAGCATGAACTATTGCTTACTCCGCAGTAAAAAGACACACAAGAATATTCTACAAAGTCTTTTAAGCGACACTAACTAATAAAATTATCGTTAAAGGCAGTTTCGTGGGAATGTGTGCATAATTTTCAAGAAAAGTAAAAAAAAAGCACAAAGCACAGTATATAAAAATAACCTTCACATTTTGTATAGCCTTTTAAAGGTCGTAGCTCCCTTGTCAAGCGTGACAAAAATATTACCTATGTATGAAATACATTTGCAGAGGAGGAGATTGGCTGCCTGTGAAATGATCGTAAATTTCGATGTATAATGAGCTCATAAATCTGGTGCGCCGCTCGATATCTACTGGGCTATCTACCTTTTGTATACCTATAAACATTTTTTCATTCGTATTCCTGTTTACATCTGTTTCTGGCTAAAAGCTCTGCATATCAATTTCGTGAGTCAGTCGTGCGCCGTGTTTGATTGCGCCATACTTCTTTGTTTGTTCCGAACTATTTTTTAGACACCGAACTTCATCAAACGTGGTTGATGAAGTTCAGTGTACACCCGGAACTGCATGCTCTGAGGACGCTGACTGTATGTGACACATCACATCATTCATAGGCATGAACAATAAGATTTTTGTAGAAATGTGGGGAGATGAAGGCTTCTCTTCAGATGAATATAGAAGTTTACAAAGAGCCGTCATAACCACAGTCACTGCTACAATTTAGCTCTTTGAGATCTTTGTAGCTGCGTTGACCATTTAAACTCCCGAATTGTTTGTTAATTCGCCTATGCCTAACAAATTTATAGTCAAAATCCCTACGAAATTAATGCTCATAACTTTGTAACTAAATTCAAATTCTTTATTGCATTCATGTGTACATTTTGTTGTTATAATATAAGTAAGTTCCAACATGAAACCCGGTTAGGGCACGGCAACATAATACTAATAATTTAATAATAATTATTTTTGCCAACTTTTTATTTTTCCATATCCTGCAATAGTCCTACACCAACCGGGAGATGTCCTTGGAAGCGCTTGCATAGCGCTTACAGGGACAGTCGTCGGTTGGTGCCGCTCTGGTAAATCTGCTAAAACGTGCTATTCCTAATAAAGGAGCTTTGTTTGTTATCTTAATACTAACCTAATAATATCCGTCCTGGCTGGCGTCCTGTATTAAATGTATGTACCTAATATTTGGACGCCACACTTGGCAGAATATGATGATACCATTGACTAATCATAAGACAGTATAATGTACCATATTCTGACAAATAAATGATTATGATTGATTAATTTGAGGTACTACGCTTATCTTTTCGGTAAATTAGTAAAAAAATAAATTATTAACCTAAATTAGTTATCCTAATAACACCGGACTACTTTTATACATTTTCTTCCGCCACGGCATAAGTTATACAGTTTCTTGTTGTAATGTAAGCAAAACATGTACCTCGTAAGATTTCAACAAGACAATTTAGCAGTTAGCCAGAGGCAGGGACCAGACCGAGAGAGACTTCTCGTCTTATTTGTAAATTGAAATAAATGTTACAGAATATTATGACAAAGAAATTGAACAATTAAAAAGGTTCACAAGCCTTGTGGAAAAAAAAACTAGATTGTACTTTTTTATATAGACGTAGCAGAGCGGAATGTATTTTACTGAGATAATTGTAGCAGTTCCAACTCGGAATCTCTCTGGTCGGAATACTTTGTAAATGATAAGAACTTTAGTCTGGGTTTTGGAGGTTAGTAAAGAACTCGTAGAATATTACATAACTAGAAAGCATAGTGTACTACGAAGTTAAATAAAGTAATATAAAGTAGAAGTTTACTAATTGCATTAGAGCAAGCATAAAAAGCGAGCGTCAATAAAATATACAAGCTACCTACATAAGCATTGCATGAAGTGTGACTGTAGTAAGTCGAGCCCATTTCCGGGGTTGTTACGTCGCACTTCCTCCAACGAGAATCTTCGGCAGGGCTATCAAAAGCGAAAGTGGCTTGGGTTAAATCCAAAGTAGACTTGTTCCGGCCGAGCTTAGACTTTGAATAAATCAGGAGGCAGAGGTCGCAAGGTGAGTCCCGTCCTCCGTCCGCCGCGGACAATATGGCATTTATATGTGTTCGCGTCCGGTCATTTGATATCCGTTTATTGAAATCTTGCACTACTACCTACAAAAATTGGGTGTAAAAATACCCATCACTAAGCCGTCGTCTACGCATTCTGTGCATCAAACTAAGAAACTTGTACAAAAATAATTGCTGCAACTTCTATTTTTGGAACTCGCTGTTTACGGTAGTGCGCAATGTAACGCACGCAAAACATTGTGCTTATGTGCACGCAACGTTATAGGGGTCTTGATCGAGTATTTAAAGTTTTAACATTTAAAACTTGTTTTCTTAAAAAAAGGCCAAAAAAGTTGGAATTTTGACCATGAATATCTCTGTAACCAGAAGGTTCCCTACGGTTCCCATGATTCAGTACAAAAAATATCATAATAACGAAAAGAACACGCGATTCTCGGTTTCGTTAAGGGTATTTTTTTTTGACCTTCGATTTGACCTTCGTGGAGCGATACCGCTAATACTATCAGGCAAAGTATATGATCGTTGCAAGGGTATCGTTGGGTGTACGAATTTCCGTTGATTCCTGCAATAAGGAAGGGAAGCCAAAGATGACTAAGGTACTACCTTCTTACCGATATTGCATCCTAAAGTATAATTTTATGAATGCTCCTACTTTAAAAGCGCGTGTTTACGCAGAAATGAGATTATCTCCTACAAAATAATTATGTAGCTAACTACTTTAATTACCTATGTTATTCTATTGCAAAAATTTGTTGTTGAGACCCGTAATTATAGAACTCATCAGACCTCATGTGAGATAACCTCTCATTAGGATCGCTTAGCTTAATGGCTGTTACCTCGTTTTCAGCATGACAGATGTAAATAAAATTAAAGATAGTCTGGTACTTTATTTTTGTTAGCAAAAACAATCTACACAAGTATAAGATATTCAACATCAGTCACACAGTTTTTCCGGAAATAAAACTTTTTGAAGGTCATAACGAAAACTGTTTCGGTAGGTACTGGTAATTGAATCTATGACTCATAGCGCAGTAATCCAAGATCATTGAGCCACCAAACTTGGACAATAACGCATTGTCTTCGTGGTTAGCGGTTTCATCCCCATCTCAACCCCTTTCAAGCCGTCTATCGAAATTCCTTCAGCAGTATTTCCCTTCAAAAGATATTTAATTAATTTCTAAAAATATTTTTGCCATATTATAGGTATTGATTGATTAACTGACATATTAATGTCAGTAAATCAATCAATTGCCACCTCATTTCATTTTAAATCAGATTATAAAGGACACACGACCTCTGTCTTATATAAATTCAATCTTTTGATTAAATCTTTAGTTTATCGCATCACCAGAGGTCCCTATTTCAAAGTCTAATGTTTAATAAAACGTAACCCTTGCCTCTTTACTCGCACAATCTCTGAAATGTAGGTTATTTTGTAAAAACAGAATTGTAGCTACCTAGCAAAATTTTATAACAATCAAATGGTACGAGATGGTAACCAAGCAGTAGGTACTGTATTACTGATTGATATGTTTCAATAATAAGCAGTTACGCCGTTCAATGAGAAACGCAAACTTTTATAAAGAACTAAATTATACAGGATGGCTTTCTTGTTTCGTAACACAATAACTTGGGTGAAAATATTTCCTTTCATAAAGTGTGGGTTGTTTGCGGCTTTGAGCCGACATCTGCCTTTCGGCAACGACGTGCTGTTACCCTCTTTTTGTATTGCAAGTGGTTTCACTATACTTTTTGTGAACTCTGTTCTGGGAAATGTGCTTGTTCTATGGATAAAACTACCTGTAGAGAAAAATAGTAAAAGACTTTTCCTCTACCCTTTCATCGGCAGAATTTCCCTTACAATGTTATTAAAACCTTTTTCCACATTATTGTGCTCGGAATATGTTGGTAGTGATTTGTGTTATAAAATCTTATCAGGCAGCGAGAGCGCGGTGTGTTCTACAGTTTGATATGCCTCGGTGACATTACAAGATCGTAAAGTAAAAACGACTGTGTCTATATTACAGCGTGCGATGAGATTTCGAATGGCAGCTATGAAATAAAGGCGTCGACGTACCAGACAGTCACCTGCGACTCTAGCTAATACATACAATCGGGTGTACAGACACAAGATCTCATTAAAACTTTACTAAAATTTATTCCGTCACCGTCTCACACAGAGTTATCAAGGAATTCGCCATTTTTCTTTCTTTCTGCGCACTGAAATTTTCAATTTACATACTTATGAAAGGTTTCATAACAAAAATCCGAGTACAAAACCGGTCGCCTCGGAAAATCCCTTTTGTTAGTGCCGCGGAACGACATTTTCCTTGAGTAAAAAATTAAGTTTTTAGTTAGATACCTAGACTCTAAGAACGTTACAAATATCTATTAGGTTACCCATGTTTAAGTCGTCGTAGTACGATGTAAGGGAATCATTCAAAATAGTCACTAAAATTCTCGTGAAAAACTCGTGCGAGTAGATATTTATACAACAACAGCCGTAAAAAAGTATTTTCCAAATAAATGCACAAACACTAAGCTTGACACGGACTGTCCACTATCCGGCGGACTATTGTCGCATTGAGGCACCGAGGCCTATATTTCCACAAAATTTGTGTTTTTGTTGACAATAACTCTCTGCTATGCGCGATGGATTCATATGCATCGCACGTCTGCGTACAGTCATGAAAAAAAATACAACCACGATGGATTACACAACGGGTGTAAAAGACACTTAACGAAGCCGAGAGTCACTTGTACTTCCCGTTATTGTAATATTTTTTTTTGTGTTTTTTTTTGTGTGATAATTTCTGGGAACCTTCTGGTTACATAACACAACTTTAAATACCCTCACGACCCGTGCACTGTTGCATGCAGCCATAAGCACAATGTTTTGCGTGTGTTAAATTGCGCACTACCGCAAAAACATTTTCACACCAAAAATAAAAGTTGTTTCCCAGTAATTATCTATTATTGTGCAATGTTACTTAGTTTGATGTACAGAATGCGTAGTTGACGGTTATGTGATTTGTCTTTTTACACCATGTATATGAGTAAAATTACATATTCCGTTATATGTCGTATTATAAGTTATCCATGTAATCAGGGTTCCTCATAAGTTCTTTTGGGGTAACTTTTGGATATTTGATTATTTTGGGGTCGAGGGTCTAGTAGGGTTGGTTGAATCAGAACGGATTAGCTTATACTGTATAGTATTATGTTACTCAAAGGTCCCCCTCAATATTCTTTTTGTTATGTACGCATATAACCATTTTCATCTCTGATAGATAATTGAAAATCACATTATTGCTATGTGCAAAGATTTTTACTTAATTTTAAGGTCGTAAGCATTTTGATGGATCGTAAAGTTGCATTACAATCGCAAATTCTAAGTTAAGTAGATTTTGTGACACCTCGTGGTTTATAGATCGTCGTAACACTCCTTTATGCCTGTCTGGCATCGATTAGCTGTCATTTATTTATTTATTTTATTCTGTCGGGAAACTTACAGCTAATATAAACAGTGTTCTTATACAACATGCATTTGAAGGCCATTTACAAGTTTCCACTGATAAACACTTGATACAAAAAAGAAAACAAAAAGGTTCGGTACAAAATACCTATAATATTAATTAAGAAACAAATTAACACGATCGATTAATACAAACTGAAAATCATTCACACGCAAATAATAATTAATTTTCCGTAAAAAAGCTTTTCACCAACAAATGCTTAAGCCCAGAAACACTGGTATTGAAAATGTCCAAATCATGTTCACTAGTCTATTCAAACTTATGTTTCAAGTTTATATTGTTTCAAGTTAAACCAATATCAACTTTATTTTAATGGCGTTTAAGTTGATTTCAGAGTGACTAGCACTATTGAAAAAGGTTTAAAGTTGTAGCATAAACTGAACTTTATTATGTAGGATTTAAAGTTATTTATCCATAAACGCATATTGTTTACATTATTGACAAATAAATCGCGAATGTAGATTAGTTATCATGCTGTACCAACAGACGCCAAACGTAGTATTGGAAGTGATTATTAATATCGTTATGTAAAGGTTGGCAGGTACATACATCGACGCACACCCACCTGTCAACACGGATTTAGTAGATACATGATTCTGAACCTCCATGCGTTGACCCCATAGGGGTCTAGAATCATATGTTGAAATTCATGGCTACAGATTGCACCGCGTTTATCCCTGCCACTTTGTATATCATTTTCCTCTACGTCTGTAAGTCCAGAGTTAAATCGATTTTGATGATTTTAATTGAGTTTGTTCGTGTGGTTTCCTGGATGATTTAATAGTTAGTAATAATATCGATCTGTCATCACTAACAGGATTCTTGTTGCCAAGAAGCCTGACATAGTGGTGATAAGATCGATTAGAGCGTCACACGATGATTGTTGGCGGTCCCGTATGATGACCATCTTGTGAATGCGGAGAAAGATAAGCAAATTAAGTATCTAGCTTGACCTGGCTGTCGAGGTTGTCGACATGTGGGATGTGAATACAGCAGTAAATTTTGTTATTGTGCCAACAGTCGTAACGGCCTATTGCATAATAGTCAAGAGCCTCGATCAACACCTGAGGAGGCGCACATTAAGCAGTTCGATCAAGGGCTTGATCCAGAAAACCGTATTTCTGGATACGTCGCGTAATGTTAGGTCTCTCAGGAGCCTTGACTATAAGTAGCTTGGACGCTGCTCCCTGATACCTATTTTTTAAATATTTTAAAATGTTTTTAAAAATAAAAAGATTAAAAATTTAAACAATAAGGGATATGATAATTTGTCTGTTCAAAAATATACAACAAACTAAACAATACGGTACACTATAAGACACTTTACTCTTTGATCAGATTTTGAACATCAGATTTTCTGTATCTGAAGTAGATATTAAATATCTGGATTTCCTTATTGAAATTCGAGTAGGTACTACGGAAGAATCTCGGCTCAGCAGGTTTGTTTAGTAACCTACTGGTTTGTTAAAATTCAAAGACTACGTTTAGCAGTAAGTATGTTATAAAAACCACGGAATATTGATCTTTTCTATTCCGTGACAGAAACAAACTGCAAACTGTCTGGTTTTAGACAGAAATGGAGCATTAGTTATCTATTAATTTTAGTATAATATTACCAAAAATCCTCAGTCGTAATAATTAAGCTGCGACATTGCTTACTCCCCATGGCTTCGATCCCGGCAAATTCAGAAAGTTGGTGTGTTCACTCATTATTCTCGGCTCAGACCTCCCTGAGGATTCAGGAATACGGTAACTTTTCCCTAACTCGACGTTGTCTCGTTATGTTAATCTCTAGCGGGAAGGCGTTTGTTATAATTGCGCATTGACCGTAATGTTCCACTGACCTCTAGAATGTTCAGCACTACTTCAAAGTAACTACGTCATAATCATGAATAATCTAATTTTCGCACACGAGAATTGACGGCGATTCAGCATTCCCGTAAAACGCAGAAAAAACTATGATTGAATTTACAAACTTCTTTCAAGATTGAAAAACTTAAAATACTTTCTTAGTTCATGCATGCAAGATTGTGATTCAATATTTTTATTTTATAAGTTCGGACAGCAAAGAGTCAGCAAAGTTATTCACAATTGATTCTGTCTTGTTCAGCGTTTTAATATTTTACAATGTCACGTAAACACATCAATCATGTTACCAAAGATTTAATATTATGTTTCTAAAATAAAATATAGTATCTATGAAACAATGTATCCCAGTTTCAGCTGAATACGTCACATCCCATCGTTAGCGTGATCGAAATCTGACACTCTAAATTGTATGCAAATAGTCTGAAATATTGTCTGCGATGTGCCTATATCCTATCCTATCCTACTTCCTACTAATATTATAAATGCGAAAGTTTGTGAGGATGGATGGATGTTTGTTACTCTTTCGCGCAAAAACTACTGAACGGATTTTGATGAAACCTTACAGTAATATAGCTTATACATCAGAATAACACATAGAATACTTTTTATCCCGGTATTCCCACGGGATCAAAACTTACGCGGGTGAAACCGCGGGGCGCAGCTAGTCATACATATGTGGAATAATATTTTCGATACTTAACACTATTTTCAACACTGTGAAAATATACGGCGAGAGGAATCACTTACTGACAACAAGGTAAATCATTCCCTTCCTCGCAAGGTAAGCTGTGAGCAAGATGTTTTAATTCTGTTCGTGAAGAACATATCTGATAAAGTCTTTATTGATATAAGTATTCGTGTGCGTGAGCCTATTTGTGGCTCGACTAAATAATAATACAAAGAAAGACTGATGAAAGGAACGAGGACCGCGATATACACGGTCAGTTAAGCTTTCGGAAGCCATTGATTTTTATTATTACAAGCCAAGTCAAAAAGAATGTTTACCTAAAAGCCGTTTCAGCTCCGGTATTTACAAAGATGTTAATGGAAATATTCGCATCATAAATCGGATAAATGTGCGAATAATTTAAGTGTTTAACAATCATAACGTTTCCTGAAACAGGTTTTCATGAGCATTTGTGTTCATTCAATGAACTCTCTACAAAGATAAACAGATTTCGTGGAAAATAAAAGTGTATCTTTTCTTTCGGATATTTATTTCGGTCGCTGCTTTCGAGTACAGTCTACTCAAAGAGATGGATTATTTCAACAAAATTTGAGGCACATCTTGAAATTGTAAGGAATTATTATTCGTGATAAATAGTATATATTTATTCTGTAGCCAACGTTGTTTTTAATCAAAATGTTAGTTATTATCTTATTTAAAAACAACGGGTCGTTCGCTAAACACATTATTATGTTTATTTATTCACGGGTTCAGAGGTGCGGAAAGGTCTCGACTATGTTTGACGGTGGCGATTTATTTAACGAGTGGCTTTATTTGTCTGCGACGCTGTCGGTCGACGTCGGCGTGCCCTTCTAATGCTACCCCATTAACTTGTAACTACCCAGTGTAAATTACAGCAGTTTCAACTTTATCACTTAGCTGTTAAGGACTACGTAGAGTGTCTCTGAGCTGTCTTTGTCTACGTCGTCTTTGCTTAATTAATGACTTAATAGTGGCTTCGTCATGTGTGCACGCCGAGTGATGTATAGTGTTAACTCAAGTTTCTGCCACATCAGCTCAGTCGAAAATACAATGACGGGTAATTAGTTACCGCTACTAACTTGCTGAATTAACTAAAACCGAATCAAATTTCATATTCTGCAGTACTTTTGTGTTTACCGAAACATAACGGTTACTTAAGAGGAATACAAAACAAAACCCTCCGCTCCGTCTGCTGTTAATGTTTAACTTTAGGAATTTTAATGACAACAACAGTGTGAAAACAACTAAGAAAGTAATTAGGGAGAAAGTTACAAAATATTATCACAATCATAATAAGTACGTGTTTTCTGTAATTATGTTTATTCAAAACATGGGGTACATAAGGCGTGTACGTGGCAAAGTAGTAATATATTGTCAAGTCCCGGACTCCGGACATTTCGTTCGTTTCGTTTCGTTTTCGTGAAAAAGGATAAATTGTGTGAAAGTGGGACCGCTTACAACAGACGGTGGAAAATAACACAACACATTCGTCTGCCGTTCAAAATATTAACAAAAATAATTTTGTTGACAGTTCCTTTTATTCTTGGCATGTGTTATTCTCAGATCACGGGAACAGGGTCGCGTCAGCAATATTTTCGAACTACAATGAAAGCCTAGACAATGATATTATGGCAGTTTCTGTAGAATTATCTATAGGTCAATGACACGTTGCTTAGCTACCTTTTGTTTATTACGAATAAAAGGTTTTGACCTAAAATAAATTCATCAGTCATTCACTTAACAGTCACAGACACAGATAAACATTTACTTAAGTGTTGATATACACAGGTAAGCAAATAGACAGGCGTTCTAGTATTTTATTAGTTGACTAAGTTTTCCTCAAAGGTAAACCTGCCTACAATATGTCAATAAAATAACCTCCTCCTTTTAGGAAGTCGGTTAAAAAAGTAATTGCTACGTAGAGGAATAACTATATTTGCCAGACTTCTAAAATTTAGAAATTAACTTTAACGACAAAGTCATGTTAAGCTGTTAGAAAACTTTATTTTATTTTTATGATGATTTTGAGGAATGGTATATAACTGGCGAATAGTGGGTACACACTATAGGTACTCTTCTGCCTAAACCCTTCAGGGAATCCAGAAGTGATGGTATGTATGTTATGTAGGTACTGTAAGGGACTTGAAGAGCCCCTTAAAGTAATTAAACACCGATATTGATAAAAATATCTTTGCATATTCCCGACTAAACTAGTAGTCTATTAAAAAGTACTCTGTGAAACTAGCACTACTGACTTATCTAAACAAACATACCTAATAAAAAAAAAATTGACACTTGCTTGCATGTTCGAATGGAACCCGCACTAAGATTAGCCAGCCTGTGCTAGAAAAGGTTAGGCTACATAGATAACCTCTACAGTACCGTTCCAAAATTCAAATATATCCTATCACCACCACATCACCAGCATGGAGGACCATAACTTTCCTCCATAATATGAAAAATAGCCGTATGATATTCTTGAAAATCGTTTAACGAAGCACAAATTGAAGCGGCTGAGAGCGTCTCCGCCAAAACTCTTCAAATCTAATAACTTACAGCGGCTTGCCGGCTGGTGGTAGTGAAACCGCGACGGATTATACGGGGTAAGTACTACTCGTTGGTTGCATTATAAAACGGATTGAAAACAAGTCTAGTACCAATAAATGAACTTGCCACGAAGTTATCCAGGTCGAGATTCGACTTTAAGATAGTAAAGGCAACAATATCAAAGAATGATTAAAACAATTGCAAACTGAGTTTCTTGGTTTGTATCCTCATTCTCGAACTTGAAAGTTTATTGATAAATACCTATATATTTCAGTCTAGGTGTATTTTATCTAGTTTGAATGTATTTTGTAGGCCACGCCCTTGACAGACATAATATTATAGTGACCTTATTGGTGATGTTCAGAAAGACCGGGAGCGTAATCCAACCGGCGTGCGTGTACGACCAGATGTATGACGTAAACGAAGCAAAAGGAGTATGTAAGGATCACAGCAGGTGGGTTTATGTAGTGTCTGCCTAACCCCAAGCGAAAAAGACGTGACTTCATGTATCTGTTTTCTTTGTAGAAAGTACGATCTTTGACATATAATTTCACCCTTTAGCATTGATAAATTGATAATAATTGCCGTTTGTTGACATCAGATTATGTAAACTACTGTGGCTATTGGAAATACAACTTTAAAAGATTTCCTAGCTTATAAAAATTCACGGTGGATTCTGATAAGGGTTTTCAAAGGATAAAGCGAATAAATATTCCATTTTGATCTGAAGGGAAGCGAATGCTAAGTGAAAAGAATTTCAGATAGATGTATTATCAACTATTCAAATAATGTAATCTTAATACGTTTTCAAAGATATAAGACAATGACTGAAATTGGCATCTTTTCGTTTTCTCGCGGCCATCAACCAAATCTTGTTTTTCTACTACCGAATAGTGTAACAAACGAAACTTATTTGACATGTACATATATCTCTAAACTCAGTCCGAAATAAGATATGAGAGTTAGAAGTTTGTATGTATTTTTTATTAGCTTTGTAGGAAATTTTCGACTATTAGTGTTAAATTACCACAAAACAGACAGCCGCTAAATGCTTTTGGACATTTTGTAGTTTGATTGGTTTTTTACGACTTAACGAAAATCAAAAGTAAGAAAAATGGCATCATACTCCCTCCGACCTGACAATGTAGTGAGGAGCGCTTAACTTACGGGACCCAGGTGTACCGAATATTCAAATGTCCAAAAACATTTAGCGGTTATCTAACTATTTTGTGGTAACTTAACACTAACCTTGCACCTTTTTTTTTTTTTTTTTTTTGTGGATGGGAAATCATCCAATGACCCCTCCCGCTCTGGGTGGAGCAGAAGGGAGTGTCAGACTCTTACTGACTAAAACCCACCCGTTTCCTTCCTTAGCCCTTTGTGTTCCGGGGTAGCGGTAACCCTTTCGGACAATTCGGGCCCCTTCCTTATGCTGACATCTCTTTGAGGCGCGCGTGGAACACGTACGCGCCGTCCGGCACGGGCCTGGTCCTGATCGGACGGAGAGTTACCCATTACTCTCCGCCCGCAGGCCCGCGCCTACGGTGGCCGGGAGTCGTCTCGCGGCTCCCGACGCCCGGGGCGTCTCCCGCGGCGGCTGGGACGTGAGGCCCTCTCCCTCAGCCGTCCCGCCACCTCCTTCGCTAGCATGACTGCTTCGCAGAAGGAGGTGACTGCCTCCCACTCCCTCTCGCCCCGGACCATGGCTTGAACCAGGGCCGGGCGCGAGAGGTCGCCGCCGCTGCCGATCGCCTCTGCGAGAACACGGCGGTGCTCCGCCCAATTGGGGCATACCGCCACCGTATGCTCCACCGTGTCCTCCGGGCGACCCTCGCAGTGGTGACACCCGGGCGTATCCTCCCGCCCGATAATGTGCAGGAACCTCCCGAAACACCCGTGTCCGGTGAGGACCTGCGTCAGGCGGTAGGTGAGGGCGCCGTGGCGCCTCTCTAGCCACTCCTCAAAGAGGGGTCTTACCGCCGCTATCGCGGCGTGCCCTGCGCTGGGTTGCGACAGTCGCTCTTTCCATGCCGCCATGAGATCGCGCCGGAGGTCGGTCCGCTCCGCCGCGATTTGCCGCGGAAGCGGAGTTTCCCCCCGGCGTAGTGCCTCCGCGCGCCACTCGTACAGGCGCGCAAGGACTATCGCCTCCAGATCCCACGGCGGCAGTCCGGCAAGGAGGCTTGCCGCCCCGCCCGAGATCGTGCGGTACCCCCGGATTAGCCTTACGGCTACCACCTTCTGGGGCGCGTTCAGGTAATGGGCGGCTCGCCGCCGCAGTGAACGCGCCCACACCGGGGCCCCATATAGGGCCATGGACCGCACGACCCCCGCGTAAAGCGTCCGGCAGGAGGCGTTTGGCCCCCTCAGGTTGGGCAAGAGCCGCTTGAAGGCGGCCCCGGCCCGTTCCAATTTGGGAGCCAAACGTCGAAAATGCTCGACGAAGTTCCACCGGCTGTCGAGGACGAGACCCAGGTACCTCATCGTTGTCTCGACGCCGATGTGAACCCCTCCTACCGTTAGTTGGGATCCCGAAGGCGGCCCATTCCGAGGCCCATGAAAAGACATGGCCTCGGACTTGTGCAAAGCCACCTCGAGACCCAACTGCCGGATCCTCTCCACGACTGTCGCAACCCCGCGTGTCATCGCGTCGGCCGCCGCCTGATGCGACCTCCCCTGCGCCAGGACTAGCGTGTCGTCAGCGTAGCAAACCACGCTGACTCCATCAGGGAGATCGGCCCGCAGCACCCAGTCGTAGCCGATGTCCCACAGGAGCGGCCCCAGAACCGATCCCTGTGGGACACCCCACGACATCTCTCGCCGGTTCCATTCCCCGTTACGACCGGGGTAGATGACGGCTCTGTCCGTCAAGTACGCCCCGACTATTCGACGGAGGTAGGTTGGCACCCGGTGGTACCGGAGTGCCTCCCCAATGCAACTCCAGGGCAGGGTGTTAAAAGCGTTGGCGATGTCGAGTGACACCGCCACGACCACCCCACCCCGGGACACCGCGTCCCCCGTCGTGAGGGCCCTCACGCGCATGAGGGCCCTCACGCGCCCCTTGCGGAAGCCGAACTGGCTGTCCGCAAGATCCGGCCCCGTCCTCACCAGGTGCCCGACGAGGCGGCCCGCGATCACTCTCTCAAAGAGCTTGCCGACCTCGTCGAGCAGCACGATGGGCCGGAATGCGGACGGAGAGTCCGCAGGGCGCCCTGGCTTCTGTATGAGGACCAGCTTCCCCGTCTTCCAGCGGAGTGGAAACTGGCCCCTCTCCATGCATGCGCTTAAGAGCGCCTCTAGTCGGGGCCCGAGAGCCCCCGAGGCCAGGACCCAGGCCTTACCCGGCAAGCCGTCGGGTCCTGGGGCGGTATTTTTGGCCTTGAGCCTATCTACCGCCACTCTCAGATCTACCCCGGTCACTTCAGGGATGTCGTCGTCGTCCGCGTGGTCCGCTTCAGGCACCGCAGGTGGCGGAGCCATGGGCGGGGGAGTATGCTCCGCCCGTGAAGGGAACAGAGCGCTTACCACCTCCTCCACCAGCTGGGGGCAGAGACTCGCGTCAGCGGGGGGGCCCAGGTGCGGAGTTTATTCCGCACCATTTTATAAGGGCGCCCCCATGGATCTCTGTTCAGAGTCTCCACCATCTCCTCGCGGGCCATATCCTTGGCCCGCTGGACAGCCTCTCGGAGGGCGGTCTTCGCCGCTCTGTACCCCTCGTACAGCTCCGCCTCCGTGGCTTCCGCATCCGGAGGGCGGATACGGAGCCTGCGGTGCCTGGTGTACAGGTGTCGCGCGTCAATGCACGCCTTGCGTAACGATTCCACCTCGCGCGACCACCAGTACACCTGACGTCGGGCGCGTCCTGGCCGGACTCGGGGCATTGCCACGTCACAAATCTCGGACATGGCCTCCCGGAACCACTCCGCCTCATCGTCAATGTCGGCAGGCCTGTCCGGTGATGACACCCAGGCCTGCACGATCGAGGCTTCCAGGAGAAGCTCCCGGTCCAGCTGCTTCAGCGCCCACCGCGGACCACTCGGGGCCTGTTGGACCGGCGCGCTGGAGGTCTGGGTGGAGACGTCGAACCGGATATACCGGTGATCGGAGTAGGTCTCCACCTCCTCCATGACACGCCAGTCAATGACACCCTGTGCCAGAGCGGGGCTGGCGAACGAAATGTCCACCACAGACTCGCCCCGCATCCGCACACACGTGGGAACAGAACCCCGATTTAAGACGACCAGGCCTGTTTCCAGAGCCCAGTCCTCCACCATCCTTCCCCGCACGTCCGTGTAACGGGAACCCCAGGCCAGATTCTTGGCGTTGAAGTCCCCGAGCACTAGCACGGGGAAGGGATGGTTTCCAGCGACGACGACATTCAACTCTGTTAAAGAGTTCTGGAACTCGGCGAAAGTTCGGCTCGGAGAGAAGTACACTCCCACTACTACTATCTCTCCGAACCGTGCTGCTACGCACCCCTGTCCCTTTGTGACTCCTTCGAGGGACGGGGTGCCGGCGGCGGCCGACGAAATTATGGCCACTGAGCCGCTCAGGTCCTCCACCCAGTCATCCCTGGGCGGGACAAAGTACGGCTCAGCGACCACGGCGATGTTAATCGACCACTGCGCCATGCTCTGGAGCAACAGGTCCTGGGCGCAGGCGCAGTGGTTGATGTTCGCCTGGAGGAGGCGTAATGGAGCCATCACTCCTCCATTTCAGCCCCCTCCTGGGCCCCCTGCGAGGGCCCCTCCGCGGTGGCGGTGGCGGCGGTGGCGGCGGCGGCAGTGGCGGTGGCGGCGGCGGCGGTGGCGGCGGCGGCGACGGCAGCAGAGGCGGCAGCGACGGTGGTGGTGGCGGCGGTGGTGGCGGAGGGCCTCCCTTTTCTCTTGGCTCCGTCGGGTGGAACGCAGCACTTGCTCCCTGCCCGATGCTCGGCCGGCTTGCCGGCAGCCGCACATGCGACGCAGTGCGGCGCGGCGCTGCACGAGCCGGCCGTGTGTCCGGGCTGACCGCATCGGAAGCACAGAGTGCTGCGGTCCACCTCCGAGGTGCACTGGGCGCCAACGTGGTGCCCCACATGGCACCGGAAGCACCTCAGAGGTCTGATTTCCAGCAGTTTGACCTGCGCTGAAACCCAGCCGACCAGGAGCCTTCGGCCCTCCATGATTTTTCTGGCCGCCGTCACGGGGCAGCTTACCGTTACGGTTCGCATGCCCGCGAAGTCAGGACGTATGGTGCCCGCCTTCACCTGGTCGACCAGACACCCGCCCGCCCTGACGACGGCGGCCACCACCTCTCCCTCCGTTACGGAGTCATCCAGGCCCAAGATGCGCATGTCTGCGCACTTGCCGGGCCTGGATACTCGTGCCTCCTCCGCATTCAGGGACGCCCTTAGCTTCTCAGCTAGGACGTCAGCGATGGGGCCACTTGTCGCGCCAGGGATCTCCAGCATGCGGGCGCCAGTGGCGGTCACCCCATGCCGGAGGCCCCCGGTGATCCCCAGCTCCTGGAGGTCCACCGTCGCTCTGGCTTTAGTGAGCACGTCGCAATACGTCACGCCCCTCTTTACCGCGTCCGGCTGTAGAGTTATTACTACAGCCGCGGTCTTTGGGGCGCGAAGCTTAGCCGCGACGGCTCGCTCCTTGCGGCGCCGCCTTTGCGCCTTTTTTCTGGCCGCCTTGGCCGCCTTCTTCCTCTCCCCGACCACCTGCCATTCGGCGTTGGTCGCGGGAGAAGCGGGAGAGTTTTGTGGGCGGGACGTAGGCTCTGGGGCCTTCGCCTCCGGTCCCGTTCTACCCCTCTTCCGGGCCGGCGCCTGGGTCTTGCCGGCAGGAGCCGGTTTAGCCGGCGCCGGGGCTCCGCCAGCTGGCGCCGGTTTCGCCGGCGCCGGGGCTCGGCCAGCCGACGCTGGTTTCGCCGGCGCCGCGGCTCTGCCAACGGACGCCGATTTGGCCGGCAGTTGAGCCCGGCCGGACGGCCCGGGTTTAGGGGCGGCCGTTGCCGCTGCGGCCGCGTAATAGGCCACCTTCGGCCCTGGGGCCGCCTTGCCCGCCAGCGGGGGGCGCAGGACTATGCCCTCCAGGGCAGAGAACCGCGCCTGGAAGGTCGCCAGCTCCTGCCGAACCAGTTCCAGGACCTGGTTCTCCGTCGAGACGGGCTGGTTCAGCGGTTGTGCCTGCGCGTTGCCGGCAACCCTCAGGCCGGCCAGGTCAGCTCGGAGCCTCCCGTTCTCCTCTTGGAGCTGCTTCATCGCGGCCGTCAGGCGGGCCACCTCGGCTCGCAATTCGGCCACTTCGCCGGCCGAAGGGCCGACGTAGTTCGCCGCCTCCGCTGCCTCCATGATGGAGGCCGTAGCCGAGACTATGGCCCTGTTCTTCGAAGCTTGAAGCTTCTTCAGGAACACGTCCCGGATCGCGGCCTCCACGACCGCCGCAAACCTGCGCTTGCGGTCCGCACCGGGGCCACCAACCGGACCCGTCTCGTCGCCTGAGGACCCCGAAGCGACCGCGCGACCGGCCTCCGCCTCCTTTGTTGGCTCCTCCGCCAGTTCTGCCGCCTCCCGGGCAGTGAGCCCCCTCCCCTTGCCTCGCTCCCGGACTCCTCCCCGCCTGCTGGTGGGGATTTTCCGAGCCGAGGCCAGCTCCCCATCGGAGGACGACCCCTGGCCGTCCTCTGACCTTGGCCGCTTGCTGTTGGACTTTTTTCCAGCAGCAGCCATCTTCTTGGCACGGCTGGGGCTCCCTGAGCCTCCCGTGCTTGCACCTCCAGATGCGGCGTCGGACTCCGACCCCGCATCACTCCTCACCTCTTCCTTTTCTTTGTTTTTGTTTTGTTTGCTAGATTCCATTTTGTTCCCACGAGTATGAACATGTTGTATTGACTCAAAAATATAATGGTTCGCACTAGCGACTAAATCAAGCTACCCATTAGCCAAGCTTACTACCTCCCTCACGGTGCGCCGCCGCTTGGAGGTTTGGGGAATTTTTTATAGAGGTTAATCTTCCTCGCGGTCCGGGCGGTTAAGCCAAGACCCTCGACCCCCTTCAACAGCCAGAGACATGACCTTAACTGTCTCCAGGGCTACGAGATTAGCGGTGGCAGCAGGGTTACCCCTCCTGCCTGCCCGGCGGCAGGGTAAGTGCACACCGGGCCCGCTCTGACCCCCCACCACAACTGCCGCTCAGCTACTCAGAGCGACACGTGTGGAGCGCTCCTCCTGGCAGAACATTGGCATGCGGACAGCGAGATTCCACTGGGAAATAATCCCAGTGGAAAATCGCTGCCCGCACCCCGGGATGCACCGGCCCGAACACTGGTCTTCCCCCCGGACGTATCCAGAAAGGAACCCCAGTACCCAGGCACACGTGGAGGTTTTCTGCCCGAGCACCCCAACCTTGCACCTAGGAGTCAAAAATTGCCAACAAAGCTAATAAACACATACAAACTTCTAACTCTTATATCTCATTTCGGACTGAGTTTAGAGAAATGCATGTCAAAAAAGTTTCGTTTGTTACACTATTCTGCAGGGTAATTGCGTAGCACACTATTAGTAGGGTTTGATTTTGACAATTCAACAACATTCATTGCGTTATTTACGTTGTTAAGCAGACACATTTTTGAACATTTATGAAGCAATGGATTAGCAATATGCTTCAAAATCGTTAAAATTGGTAACTCAGTTAGGGTGCAGTACTAGAAAAACAAGATTTGGTTGTTGGCCGCGAGAAAACTTCCATACTAAAATCGGCATTGTCCTTTAGACGGTTTTCTCCAAAATCGTTGTGGGTAAGTACGTATTTAAGTATATTTACCTTATATATTTACCGTATTTCAGTCATGTTGTTATTTATTTCTATGTCGACCGGTTTATTGTAACTTATTTATTTCTTATATGAAGTTCGGGAATCCGAGAAATTTCTGGTTCACCTGCGCTTGAGTGATGACACGGGAACCTCTGAGGGTAATTGAATTATCCTCGCCAACGATATTCCGGACTCCGCCGAGGGATCTAAACATGAATATATCTTCAATACCACAGACCATGACAGACATTTCAGCAGTAGGTACGAGCGGATCTCATAAAATACGTATCTTACGCTCACATATCTGGGAGAAAATAAAAATACAAGATACGTTTATTCTATTATCATTTACGGGGGAGTATCAGTTTTAGATATTTTTGTGTAAAGATAGTGTGTATTGTGTTCAGGAAAGATTCGCCTGTTCGATTAACATAATCTGTAGACAACAATAAGTCTTCGGAAATGTTCTTATTAGAGAATGCCCATTACGTCACAATACTTTCAGTAGTTTTCCCTACTTCTTGGCTGGTTGATTTCGCTTTCCACGAACCATTTATCTTTGGCTGTGCGGTCCATTATGTTAACGACCGTGCAAATAGTTCCGGAAGGAATAACCTAACATAAAGGGAAATTAACTGACACTTTTCTACATTTTGTTTTGGTTATCGTGTTTCACAGATATAGGCACATGTAAAAGTAAGAATAGGTATTATGGTTTATTTACTCTTTAAAATCCTATGGCTCAAGTATTCCAAGTATTTTTTTATTCGTATGGTTTTTCTAGTTTCTATTTGCTATTCTGGACGCTTTTAACGTGTACGTACTTCTTGTTTACATCGTTCTCACATATAATTATAATATCATTTAAAAGAGAATCCATGGAGTTTCTTGCTCGTTCTTCTCCCTAAGTACCTAAGAAGCTTTGAAATGGGTAAGTAGCTTCATATTTCTGACTGACCCACTCCTTGAAAATTCAAAAGTGCATGATGCTTTGTTCTCGAGTTTACTTCTCGAGAACCGTTCTATTTTACGACTAAGTATCCGTTGCTAGTTAACAAACGATGCGTGTGTAGTTTGTGCACTACTAATAAATAAACCAATTTAAAAACTATCAGTGCTCATCCACACCCGGACAGATTCTGAAAACTAAGTCCCTTCTTAATGATAAAAGGACCGCTTTTCTATGAAGTGCCACGACTGCCTCGGGTAAGTACTATTAACTGTCTTGCTCTTTATACTTCAAAAGGTAAGAGCATGACGTTGTGAAAACAATTTTCCTTTTTTTCGTTTCTCTATAATTTCTTAAGCTGTCCTTATGTCCCGGCTTTAGTGTTGCTTCGCTTAAAAGCTTATTTTAGATCTTAAGATGTTTTTCAGAAAAATATTTAAGTTAAGCTCGTTTTCGCTTCGTTTTGTTTAATTTTTACGTCTTTAAATAAATATTGGTTCATTATGTTAGCATGTACCTACCTAGGTGGTACCTATAATATTGGTACCTAGTATATAAATAGGCAACACAGCAAATGTATATAATGTTTTCAATGCTAATTATCATGTTAAACAAGCACATTTGCAAATTACATTATTTAAAATACCTAGCGTTTAAGAACATAAACAATAACAAACAACAATTTAATTCTGATTGTAAACACGAGTCAGCTAATAATATCGGAACGTTCATAAATTGGCAATTCGTTTACTTATCTCGCAATTATTATATTAAATAAAAAGCTTTTTGATAGGCTGCGCAAACATTGTTTTGATTTCATCTAAAATCTTTATTCAAACGGAATTTATTAAATGAGTGATGTAATAAAAATAACAAACGGTCAGCATCCGGGGTGAACGAATTTGTGTCCTGTGTATTATTTTAACAATTATCACGAATATTAACGGACGATCAAAACGTGCTGGGAGCAAATTGTGTTGATTTATGACGGGCTCGCCACCCATGTTGCTCCGGTATGGAAATAGAATGCATGTGCTACCACCGCGGACCGCCAACTTGTTGTCAAATAAAAATTATTATAAGTAGCTACTAGCTAGGTATAATAGTGCAATCCGCTAAGACGCGCCCCACTCTTCTTCCTAATCGTTAGCGGTTATCGCAAGTCAATTTCGCTAGTGTTTTAGTTTTTTCGATACACACTAATTAGCCACTAATAATAATAAGTGTGTATCAACAAAACTAAAACACTAGTGGAATGTTGCTCACTTGTGCTGTAAGCATTAGGAAAAAGAGTGAGGCGCGTCTTCGTGGATTGCACTATCTGTAGCTTTTTACATGAATTAATTAATTTCTTAGGCTGTAGCGACGGTTTTGTATCCTTGGAACAGCTGTTGGCAGTAAAGAAGTCTCATTACCTGCGGTTTAATTAAACACGTTTAAGTACAATAACAAGGTTACCAAGATTACCTACTTAGTCTCTTTATAAATCGGGTTGATAGGTACACACGGCTACACATGAAGCTATACATTTCCAGTTTTAGCTGACCTCGCATTGTATAGGTTTTTCGTACAATCAGAAATCAGATTATACTGGTTATGTATAGCTTGATGTGTAGCCGACTAGCCGTGCGTACTAAAGAATTTTGTGTTTATGAAAGACCACTAGAATCAAGGCTTGCAATACGCGTGGGGTTGTTTTATTGTCCTACAATTACCATAAAGTTTGAGTTTATGCCGCCTGTGATACAGGTTTATCCTAGTACAGGCATCTACTAACAATAATACCTTTGTTAATTAAGTATTTAAAAGATTTTATGTAAATATTTTACTAATTTTAATACTGAATAAATAAAGCTTCTGCCTTCGACTTCCTCTGCGTGAAATTTCTTATTCCTCCGACCCACCCTGCGCTATCGCTATTACTTCGTATTCGCTTTCGTTCTGACCTTTATATATTTTGCTCTAGTCCTTAGAGTGCTAGCGTGATGTTAAATAACCTATAGATTTCCTCAAGAAATGGGCTATCAAATGCAAAAAGATTTTTTTCAAATCCAACTGGTAGTTCCGTAGATTAGCGTATTCAAACAAATTTTTTAGCTTAATTATTAGTAAGATAGCTGTGCCCCGCGGTTTCACCCGCGGTTTTTTTTTAATTTGAGGAAAAACCTATCATTATATATTCCATTACTTTAGGAGTAAGATTATTATTTAGTACGTCTGAGACGCGTCATTGTACTTCGCAGAGCTACCGGCGGCCCTCCCCTCTCATGACCGGCCGCGTTGCGAAGTATGATATAATCATCTTTGTTTTTTGTTTTGTTGCGGTGGAAATCTTCATGGAATACCTTCATCGTGGGAGTGACAGAGGGGCATGCCGGGCTCTTACCGGTTAAGCCTAAAACCACCGCGGTGTTCCACCTCTACCTATGACCGGGGTGCGGGATTCACATAAGCATTCACTGCTCCCATGATATATTATCTCCTAAGATATTAATTTAAATCAAATGACGTCAACGGCAATTATGTTCAAAATTAAATACTTGTGATGAATAAAGTATTTATTTGGATTAATATAATTTATATTAATATCATGTTTATAAAAATACCTTCGCAAATAATGCATTATTTTAGAACAAATTTGATTACCATAAAAAAGATAGGCATATATTGCTGTCGCGGACTTTTTTCTAGAACTTTTATGGGAAACAATTCCGTCATACATAATTTTTGCGTACCTTTAACCGTTTACGCAGCGCACGCAACGGAAGCTCTCAAAAGGAATAATTTTTCCCTATTTTTGCAAATGTTTTATTAATGCTCCGCTCCTGTTGGCTATAGCTACATATCCTTGATAAATGAACTATCTACACAAAAATAGTTTTTCAATTCGAATTAGTAGTTCCTGAGATTAGCGCGTTCAACAAAACAAACTTCAGCTTTATAATATTATTAGTATAGATTTCTTCAAATTTCTGATTTAAAATACTATTATCGCCTATAGAAGAAGCATATTTAGCCTATCATATCTCCACTGCTGGGACACAGGCCTAGTTTCTTCGAGAGGAAGTGGGCTGTAATCTATCATGCGAGCCCAGTGCGGGTTGGTAGATTTCACATATCTTCGAACTCCTCACGATGTTTTTCTTCACCGTTTTGAGAGCAGTAGTGCTGAAATTATTTACACAAAGTAAAGCGCCTGCCTGAGTTCGAACCCATGACCATGAACTCGTAAGTCGTTACAACTGGGACACCACTGCTCAAAACTCCTTTAAAATAGAATTAATAAATTAATGCTTGCCATTTGGTGTGACTGAGTTATCCGTATAGGTTACTAGCTGCGCCCCGCGGTTTCACCCGCGTAAGTTTCGATCCCGTAGGAATATCGTAATAAAAAGCATCCTATGTGTTAAATATCGGGATAAAAAACATCCTATGTGTTAATCTTGGTTATAAAGTATCTGTGTGCCAAATTTCATCCAAATCCGTTCTGTTTTTGCGTGAAAGAGTAACAAACATCCATCCATTCATCCTCACAAACTTTCGCATTTATAATATTAGTAGGAAGTAGGACTATATTTCAGAAATACCTATACTTACTTACTGAATAATGTTCTCATAAAGAATCCATTCCTATTACTTAACTGTTTAACTCTCAAGCCTCATCTTTTATTGTCAGTATTTACACGCCTTGTACAGACGAAATAGGTGCCTTTCTGTTGTAACAAAATTATTTGAAATGGAAAAGATGTCCCCTATTTTTTCATCAGAACATTTCCGAGGTCCCTCACTCTTTTAAATTTCATAAATTTTTAAAACCGTGAACTATAATTGTTTTGATTTTTGCTTTTTGAACGCAAACACTTTAAAAATACTGTTTTTTTTTTTAACAAAAAGAAAGCCTTAGCAGTTTTTTTTCTAGTCTCCGCTGTCCCACACCATGGCAAAGGGCTCCATCTTTTGTGAGTCCACGCGTCCTCCTTCCAGTTTGGACGAAACCTATCCAGTAATATTAGTGGTCATAATATTAAACATCAAATGGTGGCAAGGTTAACGTAACTTAGCGTATAAAATATGAGACGTGAGTAGGCGAGTGTGTAGGTTTATACCTTACTTGTAGAATACCGTGAATTATAATAGCAAAGAGCTGTTAAGGGTATTCATCAAATATTTACAAGAGCGTACGCTGCGTCCACCTGTGTCCTCAGATTCAGATAAGGGACCGTATATAAACCACCTTATACTTTTAAGAGTGGTAAATAATAAATACCCCTTTATGGAAGTATATTTTTCTCTAAAATTAATCCCGTTATCAAAGCGTTTTATTCGAAGGTTACCTTTCCAGGATAGGTGCTAATTAAATACGAAGCAACAATGGAAAATCATTTCATAAGTATAAATATACATACGACATGACATTTTTTTTTTGCGTCCGTTTCAATTGTATAATTTTATGTATTTTTACAGACGTTACAATTCTATTTTATTGGTGTTTTACATATAAACCTTTGGGATTAGAAGCAAGCTGAGGGCAATTTTGGGATCATTGGCTTTACGAGCCATAAAACCTTTTTCATAAAGAATTATGTGTGAAATATTTTCCTTATATCTGTGTTATGTTGTTATCATATTATTCCTGAGAGGAAGCATATTTTCCGAATAGTTAACCTCATTAGCGTGGCTTTTATGTTTACCTATACGAGTTGTTTCATGTAAATTAGTTAAGTTTTGGTTTCTGTGATGAATCGTGTTGTGTGCGGATGAGATTGTCTGCAGAGAGTTCGTTTGGGGTACGCTAACAAATTAACACGTAATTTACACCTCATAATTAAAGCAATTCATACGTAGGTATTATGCTGAATAAATGAGGCTTTATATTATGTTTGTTAACGTTGTCTTAAATCGTGAGGGAAAATAGAGGCAAAAGTAGTAGTTTTGTTCTATTGCCAATGCGAGGCAATCTAGTTAACAGGCGGCTATAAAACTTTTACAAACGTAAGCACTAGTGTTGACCGCTATCCTCCCGGAGGATATCCTACATCAAACCCCCGCGGCGTACCAATACTTACATTAACTAACCAATGTTTAAATTTAATTTAATGCCGAGTACCACCCCTTAACGCATATTAACATTTCAATTTATTTTCTGTTATAGTGAAATGAAATTTGGTGCAAAATCTCATTTGAATAACTTGTTTAGCGGCGAATGAATAAGTGTCTGCTGGCTTATTATCACGTTTACACACCCTAAGGATGCCTCACAAACGTTTTCTCAACTTTATTAATGGTGAATTTATAACGCTGACTTTATTTGATTTTAAACACAAAACAATCTAAACCATAATTTGCTGTAGACTGACAGTGTAAATTCATCCAGCAACATTTAAATATAAAAAACCAAATACAGTCAGACAGCCCTTATGCCAATTTGTTGGCAGAAAACAACGAAAATGCGTGGTGTGGACGGTCCCTAACGTGTAGGTATACTACGTGGAAAGTATTTTACTACCGATAGACCGAAATGAGTGCTTAGGTATTTATTGTCATTTTATTTGTTCAAGCGTAGTGCAAACATGGAATATATCCGCGTAACCCTTTTCAGGGTGTCTGCCACATTCTATTTATGTCAGTACGAGTTGGGTGGCGTGCCCTCTATAAATCAGAGGCGTTTTGTTCAGGCCCATTACGCCGTTTTACCGCCTTCCTACTGAGACAAAATTAGATCATGCCGAAGGGAAAACCCCGTTCAACCCATACATAACTTTTGTTGTAAAACCTTTAATACTTACAATACGTGTCGGCTTGTTTATACTGTGAGCCTGTGACCGCATGCGCCAGTTGCTTTGATATCCGTTGTGTATTGCGGATCTATTTCCTAGCTGGTAAGTGCTTCCGATGTTATGAATGAACACCTGGAGTGTAAAGTTACTGTAGTATATAAATATATATTTTCTGGCTGTCGCGTTTTGTTCATCGGTGTTGGAATATCCCATTTTTCTTGGACAGTGTTAGTTCTAAAAGATTTAAACAGTAGCTACAATTTCAGCTATATTCTTTATCTAAGAAATTAGCAAAAAACGGCACTAATGGACACATACCTAGTAATAGCTCTACGAGGAATGCATTTTCAAGAAATAAGACGACAGGTTAAAGCAAGCAAGATTACATAGGTACATATTTAAAAACTATACAACAAGTTACAAAACCAACTCAATAACTTGACACACTAAGTTAGCCTCTATGGCTGAGGTAGCTATTTAACGTATTTTACCCGCTCAATCTGGAAGTGTAAGCCAATTCTGGCAGCGAATATTGCTTTATCCATATATTCACGTTGCAGGGTGAATGTAAGCGTTTCATGCAACATGACACTGAGTATCCATGTATGCACAAAATTCTGCGCAATTTGTGCGCAATATAAGTCATAAGTCATTTATTTCTTAACAAAATACATTGTGTAGAAAATCATAAATTATAAAATAAACATAAATTTAGATTAATAATGATTAGATAGTGACAATAGAAAAAAATACAAATAATAATAATAATAATACTCAAATTAACAATAACTCATTTTATAAAGTAATAAAATTAATAGTCGTTAAGTACAGAAATATAATGTCACAAGATGAAAATAATAAAATTAATAGCCACTTTATTACCTACAGAATTTAATGTAAATGATTAACACAATATGAATAAATTTAATAAATCTCAATAATACCAAATATCGTATAAATACGTCATGATTGTCATTTGTCAACTGATGAACTCTTCAATACTGTAATAGCCCTTCCTCAATAAATATGTCCTTAATTTGTTTTTGAATAAATTTACACTGGTTATGCTTTTAAATTCTAATGGCAACTTGTTGTATAACAAGACTGATTGATATCTGGGACTTTCGACATAGTCCACTTTCAATTTAGGTTGAATTGTGTAGGGCAAGTCTTTCCTACGAGTACTATCTCTAGCTTCTCTTTGCTCTACAGTTTCAAAGTGCAAATTCTTAACAAAGTTGGTTAGCAACACAAGAATATAGAGACATGGCACTGTTAGAATGTTTAGTAGAGGATATTGTATTTAAAGCTATTGCCCCAAAACTTTATACTATATCTGAGATATGTGCGCAATATGGCTTTTTAAGCCTCTGCTTCCTTTGAAAAATACATTTACAAACAATTATACATATAAGTATATAGACAAAATATTATTATTTGTAGTGAGCATAAAGGTTTCAGACAAAATAAGACAATTAATATGGCGGTCTATGATTTTCTATAAACTGTAATGTTACGGATGGATAAAAGGACTGCCATTTGCGCTGTGTTATGCGATATGACACAAGCATTTGACTACGTTGACTACACTATTTTAATTAGAAGCACTGTACTTAAATTAATTGAATCTTAAATGCTCAATAGAAGGCATATCACAGCAATCTCAAGAGTAGATCGTACCAAAAAAGTGACTACGTATTTGTCTCAAGAACGTATACTGAATTTCGGTGTACCCCAGGGAAGTGTTTTAGGACCATTATTACCTATGTATCATATACATGTATAAATGACTTTCCCAAAATTATTGAGCATATAATGACTCTTTTTGCATACGATAGCACAGTCACAACAAACACACACACACACAGCTCAATCAATAGCATGTCAGAAACTCTAATAAATATGTTATATTTGGAATGCAAAAACGGTGCATAACAGCTATGTTTGGTCTTAAAATTACAGACAATTAAAGACAGTAAACCATATTTTATTAAACATCAAGTTCTCTCACTTCCTTCCTTGTATATATTTGACATGATTTTATTTGTTAAAAAGAATCCCCAAGTGTTTCCGAAATCTTCAGATTGTTCCGAAAGAAGTCAACGTGATAATCGGATGCTTCGTTTACGTAGTTAGCACTACGTAAACGAAGCAGCGTATGAGAGCTGTTTAACTACGTAAAACAGCTCTCAAATGTAAGAGTGTATTATTTTATTCTGCATGGCCCCAAAATTATACAACAAGGCACCAAATGCATACAAAGATTTGAATATTAATAGTTTTAATAAAAACATGAAGAAACTTTTAATAAATAAATGCTACTATGTTGTTGCCGACTATTTAAATGATGAACTTAAGACATTTTTATTAATTTAACGTAACTTTATGATTTTTGTACTTTGCATTATATTATATTATTAATTATTATTATATTATATTATATTTGTACGCCCTTCTAGGCAAAACATGCTGAAACTTTTTTTTGTAATCGTTCCAACTGATTGTAAACCTACATATGTTTTTGACAAATAAATATATGATTTTATCTTATCTGCAATCCTCTGTCACCTTCTAGTCTGACATATTTTTAGCCACGACAAACCTTTTACTGAAATGAATGAGTCCTTATTTCTACGAACACAAACAAAGCTGTTTACATAAAATTTAATAAATAGCCAAATTCCGTACATATGTCTTCACATATCATTACATTCTAAGGACATACAAATTGCAAATATCTAGGAGTATATTCGGTATTTGCTCATATATACCACCTAAGTCGTAAAAAATAATGGTGACAAAATGTCAAATATCGTGCCTACAATTTGATTTATAGCAGCATTTAGTTTTTGCTCGGTACCTTCTGGAAGGATTAAGGATATGCCTTACGTTATAATACGCTGTCATAATTCATATTGCTGCCTTCCTTCTTATAAATATTAATATTTATATTAAACCCTGCATAAGCCTAAGCTGGCCTAAGCATAAACAGCTTATAATGTTCCCACTGCTGGGAAATTGAGCTCCCTCTGTGAGAGGGATTGGGCCGTAGTCGAAACTCTAGGAACAAAAAAATAAATCCAATAATGTGTGACGAGCAGTTTTTCTGAGAATCTGATTATTTTCAGTAGGTATTTATTTTCGTTTTATTAGATCCTTCTAAGCCGTCAAACAAAAATAAAAAACTCTGGACAGTACCCACAGACATTTATATTAATTTTAGTTTAGATACTATCCTAACGCGATATCTAAGTTTGTAAACCTAGAAGAGTATTTTAAAAGCGATGATTCATTTAAAAGGCAGATAATTTATTTAGGTTAGTGAAACAGAAGGCACGGGGTGGATGATTAGGGGCGGTGCGGGCGCGGTATTACCACAGAATAGATAAGTTACAGAAGAAGGTCGACTCTATGTAACGCCAACAGGCGTTATCGCACGCACACCCTATGTCGGATCACTACAACGCGCCACATGACGGGGTGCAGATACCGCGTCCCCGCGTGATTTTATGCATACAAATTTAATAAAAGAAACTTTTTTTTTAAATTTAAGTAAGTATTATTTAATAAAAAAAAATGGGAATTTGGCTCCGTTTCCCGCGCCCCGTCCCGTGGCACGTTGTAGTGTGTGATCCGCCTTAGTGCTCAATTGCTCATACTCATGAGCGGCACGCGTCAACTGCAAAGGTCGTCGACACTTGTAGATGCCTGCCATCGATGTGTCGGCAGCTGCCGTCGACAACGTGCCGCCGACAACGTGCCGCTCGTGTATTCGAGCACCGTACTCAAAATATGCGAGCGGCAAGTTGTCGACGGCTGCAGTGACCTTTGCCGTGGACGTGTGCAGCTCGTGTTTTTGAACACATAGACACGCCTCTGCGTACAGCGAGTGCAAGACCACCCACAACGAAAATGGCACTCGCTTGGCAAACTATGAGATCGCTATACTTACGCGTTTTAGCGTGCACGCGCCTGTGTTCACTCGTTGTATGGACAGGCACCCTAATTGCGTAACAAACTATCAATTTCAATCTGAATCATTTTGAAGGATATTGCTAATCCATTGCTTCATATGTTCGAAAAATGTGTCTGCTCAACAATGTAAATAACGCAATGAATGTTGTTGAACTGCCAAAATAATATTGTTAGTGTGTTACGCAATTACCCCGCTGGTCTTCTGTATACTACTATTTTATGTGGGGTACGGGTGCGGGCGCGGCGCGGGCGCGTTTAATTGGGTTTGTTTCGAGATCGGTTTCCTAGGAGCGATGTCCCTGTCTCCCGCCTCGCCCCACTAATATTAATACGATGAGAGTGGCCCGAGAAGAGCAATCATAAATCCCGTCCGTTGAGAGTAAATTACAACGTCAGAATGTATAATTTTGTAGCCGACGCAAAGGTATTACCATATGATTTTTGGAACATTTTAGTATTTTTCGTTAGTTTTAACTTGTAAGATGTAACGGGCACATTCAATTACGGATTAGAAAAAGCAACATCACCTGCCATACTTATTACATAACACTGTTCTTATTAGATGTGTATCGAGATCGTAAGATCACTTTTAGCGAAAAGAGCGCCCATTGTGTCACCCCTTCTAAAATTTATGAAAAACCAAGTATAAAAGGCTACACATTTTCCTATAGTTTATGTCTGACGGAGCGATGGTTAGATAATGGGCGTTTGAAAGGATGCAGAACAAAGACTGAGATTTACATATATGATACAACAACGGCTACTGAAATGTCGATTTTGTTGCCTTAGACAATAGCCGATTGAATTTTCCAGCCGTCTCGCGTCTGCATAAACTTCGAAAACAAAACACTGTGAGAGCACTAACCATCGTCATATATCAGAGTACATTGTCAAACGTTTTCCTCGGGCTAGACAGATGACGAGCGTTCTCTTAGGAATATTTCCATGATAACCACTCTTGGCATCGAAATGAAATGTTTATATAAGTTGATTTTTTAAGACACTTTTACACGTCAATATTTTTTTGGTCAATATTTTAAAACTTGATGGTTCATTTCCTAGCTAACTGAGGGGCAATTCTCGTAATTTTTAAGAACGTTCACAGTCTGATCTCAGTCTCAATCTGTCAAAAATAAGTCAAATTTCCCTACATTTTGACAAGTTTTTGACATTTGTTTGTCGCCGAGATGAGACTGCGACAAGATTTTGAACGTTTTAAATTACGAGAATTGGCCTACTGATCCCTGAGAAGAAATACCGAAACAAACTCAGAGATCATGGTATCTTTTTAACCGACTTCAAAAAGGAGGAGGTTATCAATTCGGTTGTATTTTTTTAATGTTTGTTACCTCAGTACGCCGTCATTTATGAACCGATTTGGATTTTTTTTTTTTATTTGAAAGGATATGCTTCCAGATTGGTCCCATTCTTGTCAAAATCCAGTTCTGATGATGGGATCCATGAGGAATTGAGGGAACTCCTCAAATATTATAGGCATACATATAGCAATTTTGGTATTTTCATCAACATGTCAAGCATTTGCATTCAAAAACTATAATTTGGTGAAGTGGAACTGATGAAGGAGACCACAGATAGCCACAGGAACTCTTCAATGACAATAAGTATTTCACGGGTGGCGATAAGATATCTCGATTAAGATAGTTAAGCGACTATGACGAAGCAAATTTAAATAAATGGTTCTGACGAAAATGGTACCATCAAACCGATCTGATGATGAAGCTGGAAGGTAGGTACCGGAACTTCGTAATAAAACCATGTATTCTAGCCGTGTTTGTGCTTATTGGAATTGTCATGAGATGCACTCTGACTATAAAAAGTCAAAAATAAAAACTTTTTAACAAAAAAAAAAACAACCGACTTTAAAAAAAACACTACAAAGTGTAAAATAACTTTAATTTTAATTTTGGAAGTCGGTGGCAAAAACGTAAATACAAAACCAAAGACACCGACTTCCGAAATTAAAATTAAAGTTATTTTACACTTTGTAGTGTTTTTTTTTGAAGTCGGTTGTTTTTTTTTGTTAAAAAGTTTTTAAAGTCCAAAGTTCCAAACATTATATTATTAGGATTTTATGTGAATCTAACGATGCGCCCTGGATTGTAAGATTGAAATAAAATCCTCGAAGGGCCCTTTGAAGAAAGAGACCGAATGCATGCATCAGCCATCATGTATCTCAACCCTATTTTAGGAAGCTTCACTTTCGCAACAATATACCAATTGAAATGATTAGTGATTGCTAGAGGTATAAGTATGTGTTGGTAGCCTTGAACCATATTCTTCAAGTTAACGCCTCCTCCTGCGACACCTACGAATAAAAACAAAGACAGTGTAACAGATTCTTTGTGTAATTAATTAATTTGAGAGCGATTCTTTGTTGTGAAAAGCATTGATAAAATTTCCCTCAATAAAGGCAAGTAGGTGAATTGATTACTTTACACCATTACGTAATCTGAGTCCGATCTAGCGGCAAGATGAATCGACCTGATCCCGTATTAGAGATAATTTAGCTTATGTCAACAGTTAACCAAGGCGAGGCTATTAATACTGAGGATACAAGTAGTTAGACCGATTACCGGCCTAACACGCATGTACATTGACATAATGATACATGGTAGGTACCTACTTACTAAGCAACAAAAAAGTTGCGTGATTACCGCGTTTTTACAGAGTATGAAGCAAATGGAATAATAATGTGCGGGATTTGCTACGAGAATGTCAATGTCTGCGTTGAATGTTGTCACGCAGACATCATTGGAATATTAGAACATTCTGCGAATTGGACAATCACTAACTAGGTTTTGATTTCATACTATTTAGTGATGGGGAGGGGTTCCTGGCTAAGTAATAACAGTCGCAAGAGTCGATCGATCAGGTTAAGGTACGCTTGCCGCGGTCGATTCGTGGGTGTGTGTTTATTTTTACATACCGAGACCATTCCGTGCCTCGAAACACACGTTAAACCGTTGATTGTTGGATCTTTGACCGTAGTTACTGGTGGTCAGAAGCCGGAAAGTCTGACACCCAGCTTACCAAGGAGTTTCGTATTACCCAGTAACTGGGTTGTAGAGGTCAGATAGGCAGTCACTCCATGTAAAATACTGGTATTCGGCAGCATCTGATTAGGCTGGAAGCCGACCCCAACGTAGTTGAGAAAAGGCTAGGCATATGGTGTTGGAGCGTTTCATAATTGATACAACGCAAAACCCTCACACGTCTATTCCACAATTCGCATTCATGGCATTCCATTTTCTAACTAATCTGTGCCAAAAGGTAAGTAGAGTAATTTATTAAGGCATGTCAATGTCTCCCTAGAGTTGTACAGCGTCGAAGCGACATTTAAATACCTACCTATTCAATGTATATCCTTGTGTCTATAGGGCAAGCAACATGTGTCTAAGTGATTTGAGATTGCGTGGCTTAGTTTTAAACACGAGGCTCTTCTATAAGCGCTGCCCTAGCGACAGATAATCCTGCTTTTAGTTGGGTGACAGGGTGACCTGTTACATATATTAAAGTTGACGCTGTCCGTGCCCCAGTGCAGCGTAGTTACCGCCTGAGTTTTGATCTCCGGTTAGTGTTTAAACTTTGATACATGGAAAACGGAGTTTCGAGAGTTTTGTGGGTTAGCGTAAATTGGATATAATACGTTTTGGAAAATAACATTATATTAATGTAACAAAAAGTCCACAATTATCACACACAATCCGTAGAACTAAATCACCAGGAAACATATGTTAACTTTCAAAATTTTTAGGGTTCCGTACCGAAAGGGTGCCAACGGAACCCTATTACTAAGCCTCCGCTGTCCGTCCGTCCGTCCGTCTGTCTTTCGGCCAGCTGTATCTCATGAACCGTAATAGGTAGACAGTTGAAATTTTCTCAGAGAGTGTATTTCTATTGCCGCTATAACAACGAATAATAAAAATAAAATAATACATGAAAAAAACAGAAAGGAAAAATTAAAGACTGAGAAAACACGTTTCCTGTATGGCGACCTCCATAGGTACAATAAACGTGTTTTTTTGGGCCTTTAATTTTAATATACACACATCAAAAGTGTCTAGGGATCAACATATATTTTTGCAATAACTTTTCTCCTGATTGATATTAATTAAAATTTTCTTTAAGGATTCATCAAATAAAGTGTTTTCGTTTGTCACAGTAACGATAAACCAAGTCACCTTTGCATTAATAAAGAAATTTGCCATTTTCCTAATAAAGGGATTTTTGACATTTGAACCACTAACACAAAAGTTCGAAAAAAAGACTGAAATAACAGTTTTCTCTAAAATTTTATTGGGTAACTTAAACAATTAATAATCCGTGTTTCTACCGCGAACACTAACAACACAAGAACATCGGTTTGGCATACTCAAAATGAGTTCATCCAAATCACGCTGTGGAATGGCCGCCCATGTTCGTTGCAACAACAAAAAAAGGTCTTCTTGCGACTGGATACCCTCCATATTCGGCAGAGCTCTTCTCTGTAGCATATCCCATGCATGCTCAATCGGGTTCAAGTCTGGCGACTGAGCAGGCCAGGGCAGGACATTGATGTTAGCTGCGGCGAGAGTCTGTCTTACAACTCTTGCGGTGTGCGGTCGTGCATTATCATGCATTAACTGAAATAAGGGACCGATTTGCACGTGTAGAGGAACGATGACGTCTGATACAATCGTCTCAGCATAAATTTGAGCGTTGAGGTTGCCTCTGATCCAAATCAACTCAGTTCTTCCGCCGATCCAAATACCCGCCCATACCATGATGGTTCCACCACTATAAGGATGGACTTCCTGGCAGGATTTTAATCGCTGTTGGCGTCCAGGGGTTCTCCAGTGTCGTATACGTCTTGTATCCGGTCTCATACCAAAACGAGACTCATCAGAAAAGCACACGAAACGCCATTGTTCTTCTGCCCAATTTCTGTGTTCAAGAGCCCATTGATATCGAATCCTACGATTGTGCATTGCTATAGGTGGTACCCGTAGCGGTCTTCGGGAATGAAGGTTCACTTCATGCAAGCGGTTTCTGACTGTTTGGTCGCTAATTAAGTTCCCTGAAGAGTGATGAAGCCTCACGGCTAACATCATGGCGGTTATTGTTGGAGCTCTTCGAGTTAAGATTTGAATGTATCGGTCTTGTCTCCGTGTGGTGCAGCGATACCGTCCTCCATGGCGCTCAGCCACGGTACCAGTGCTTCGGTAACGTGTCCAAAGTCGACTGATAACACTCTGACTTGTATTCAGAGCTAAAGCCACAGTACGTTGCCGGGAACCAGCTTCTATCATTCCCACGGCTCTGAGCATTTCTTCCCTGCTTAAATGACGTCGCCGCTCCATAATAACGTTGGTTTTAATCAGTAGTAGGGAAACAGTAGCACTAATAATGTCTTCAATGCGTTGTATGTTTTTATAGGGAAAATATTGACAGCTGATTTTCATCTTTTACTCGAATTTGATTCACAGTTCCTGATTCAAATTATGAAATGCACCAAAAAGGATCCATATAAATTTATAAAATCATAAATTTATTACAAAGCCACATCTCAATCTCAAGAAATCCGCATAAAAATGCAAGATCCCTAGACACTTTTGATGTGTGTATATTTATTTTTTTCTTTGCGTTTTTTGCCTTGTGGTACGAAAACCTTCGTGTGCGAGTCAGGCTCACACATAGCCGGTGTTTCCCAAATACTTTATACGTGTCTTATTTGAATTAGGCAGTGGCGATAGTAAAAATGTGAGCCCACAAAACAAATAAATGTAATACGTAGAAAAGAAAGTATCAGCTACTGCGAGGAGTATACACAACCAATTTATCACCGGAAGGCAAGTTATATTTGGTTCGGAAATTGCGGTGGTGTAGTGTCATGTGTGAGTCACGTGTCACGCCGCTCTGAGTCTCTGACGTCACTCCTCTTTCCCGTCATTGATCACTTAACACGCACTAGATACGATACTTCGTCACGCCCCACTTGCATATTAATTTTGACTTCCTTAAGAGATTAGATTCGTTTTTTTATGCAGCTGTTAATTAATTTAACGTGAGAGGCGTGAGGATTTTTGGTTAGAGTGCTTTAAATGAAAAAAATGGGTATCTATTAATATTTTTGACGCAAACTAAACTACGAAGGTCTTCGAAATCTAAAAGCGTATTATGGAAGTCAAATGGGCTGGAGTTGGGCAGGACACCTGGCAAGGCGTAGTGATAACAGGTGGAGTGAGGCTATGACAGAGTGGTGTCCAAGGACTGGAAGATAAGATGTCGGTCGTTCGGCGGCGAGATGGGCAGATGACATTACGGCCATCGCGTGTAAAAAAAAATCTACTGTGTTCAATAAATAAAAAACGACTGTGTTAAATAAATAAAAAAACTACAGTGTTAAATAAATAAAAACTACTGAGTTAAATAAATAAAAAAAAACTACTGAGTTAAATAAATACAAAAAAATACTGTTTAAAATAAATAAAAAAAACTACTGTGTTAAATAATAAAAAAAAACTAATGCAATAGCCACCACTTTTAGTGTTGAGATTTGATGAGGTAGAGCTAGAAGTACAGAATAAAATATAGTACAAGCTAGAAATGCTATCCATGCAATAGTGACGCGAAACAGGCATCATTAGCGTTACAATATCTTGCGAGCTTGTGGTGGCAAAAAACTAATCCTACTAATATTATAAATGCGAAAGTTTGTATGTATGGATGTATGGATGTTTGTTACTCTTTCACGCGAAAACTACTGAACGGATTTTGATGAAACTTTACAGTAATATAGCTTATACATCAGAATAACACATAGGATACTTTTTATCCCGATATTCCCACGGGATCAAAACTTACGCGGGTGAAACCGCGGGGCGCAGCTAGTACTAAAATACAGATCCCAAGACACCGACTTCCGAAATTAAAGTTATTTAATAATTTTGAGTTAATTTCTATTTGAAGTCGATTTAATTTTTTTAAATTACTTTTGTAGTATTTGATGTATTTATTATGTTATGTATTTTTGTGGTGTACAGAGACCAGCACATCAAGCTACCCCTATCTGTCATATTTGTTTGATAGATTTTCAACTTTACTAGCAAAGAAATAAGGTTCATATTCAATTGGGAAATTTTGACAGATTGGGGTAGCTTGATGTCCTCTGTACAATAAATATAAATAAAAAAAAAACATCAGGGAAATGCTGTCTAAAATAATACTTTCCCGCCATTCCTATTATCTAAACCTAGCATATGTCAATGGTCACGAGTGGTATAAAAGCGTCGTGTGCTTTTTCATAAAAATGGGAGCGGTATCGAAATATGCATGCAAACAATATTGGACTGTCAATCAAACGTTTTGTATAGGTGCTGCACATCGCAGCGTCTGTTTATTGTTTTATAATTTATCATCATCTGCCTAGCCTTTTCCCAACTATGTTAGAGTCGGCTTCCAGTCTAACGGATGTAGCTGAATACAAGTATTTTATATATAGCGACTGCTATCTGACCTCCACAATTCAGGTAATGGGTAATACTTACCAAGGGGTATCCTTGGTAAGTATGGTTGTCAGACTTTCGGGCTTCTGACGACCCGTAACGACAGTCAAAGATCCTAGAATGACAACCTGGACCAACGACTTAACATGCTACCGAGGCACGTAGGGGCCTTGGTATATAAAGATGGTCACCCATACCGCGGCAAGCGTAGCTTAACCTGATCGAACGAACCGTGCGGCTGACAAGCATCCGAGTGTCAAAAATTGATACTAAGTTGACTTCGAATACTGTAAACAGACGCCTTATGGAAATCAACATGCACAATAATTCTTGCTGTTGTTACTGTGTATTTAACCTACGGGCCACCACAGCGACGAAAAGATGTTATGCCAGTAGAGAAATAAAAAATTGAGTAAGAACTGTTTTAGTTGCACTTTTCAGCGAAAGCAATAGCTGAATTTAAATTTTGCTTTCGCAGTATGAGTAATATTATCAGGAATGCTTGAAACGTGGGTACGTAGACAAATCCACAGCTATATTTTGTAGTATACCTAGCTTTTTCTCACGACTTTGTCCGCGTGAAATTTCTTGTTCCCCTGACCCATCCCGTCGTATCGCATCGCCTGCCAGCGCTGTCACTTCCTTTTCGCGTAGCGTTCTATCTGTTTTTTTTTTTTTTGTTCGGCTCCTAAAAGTCATAGCGTGATGTTAAATAACTTATCACCTTCCTCAAGAATTGGGCTAACGAAGGAAGTATATTTATTTTTATTACGACTGTTAGTTCTTAAGATTAGCGCGTTCATACAAACAAAAAATCAAACAAATACGACTGGTAGTTCCAGAGATTAGTAGGTACGTTCAAACAAACAAACAAACACAAAAAAAAACAAATAAAATACGATTGATAGATAGTTCCAGATATTAGCACGTTCAAACAAACAAACAAATTATTCAGCTCGAGACCCAACACGGCTAAGAATTCCTTCACAACAAAGCACATTATGTGATGAGAATAGCTTTATCACAGCAATTAAAATTTTCAACAATATTCCAAAAGAGATAAGCGAACTCCCTCTAAAACGCTTTAAATCAAAACTGTACAAATGGCTTATTAGTAATTGTCTCTATACTCTAAAATAATGTTTTGATAAAAAACTAGCAGATAAATATAAGATTTGATACAGAGTTTTAATTATATAACTTACCCTATTATCCAATGTTATTAGAAATGTTATAATTTTAATTTTAACATGTTTTTGTTACATCTAAGTCATGTTTAAATATTTGTATGCCAGTCCATGGCGAAACAAGTAAGATCGTAACTTTATTTATAAGACCTTGTATAATGTACCATGT